>CAJNDT010000233.1:0-102500 GCA_905221615.1 Symbiodinium sp. CCMP2592
GCCCTAAATCCAAAGCTCTGAACCCTCTGATTTTCCACTCGGCCAAGTTCTCTGTCCTTTCCCCCGCCACGTCTCAGATGTCTTCATCGAAGCCGGACATGGAAGGGCCGAAGTTCTCCTCCACTTCAACTCTCGGGAGTTCCCAAATAGGGTCTCTATGATGAACAACAAGTGTTCTATAGGAAGGGTTCCATAAGTTTAAGTGTTCCATAAGAGTTCTAGACGCTTTCTGTACAGCTTTGGGCCCCATACCACAAAATCGATGGTTTAGGGCGTCAGCACGCAGCAACTCCCACAAATAGTTCTGCGAGCTCCTTCCCCTGCAGGCATATGGCTGAAGCTTCAGGAAACCGAAACCCCAAACACGACACATGGGAGTTTCCGAAAAAGAGGGGTACCTTGGTTTCCGGTGCTTATAATAGGGATCCTACTATTTAGGGTACTATTTTTCCGAACCCCCACATCAGAGCCCAACCCGGCTTTGGACCCGAAGCCGGGTTCACAGACAGTACAGTCGAAGGGCGAGAAGGGTGTAAGCTTTTAGGGTCTAGGTATAGCCCCACACCGTAGCCGATGTCATAGTCAAGTCCTAGACACCGGGTCCTTAAAGCATATACGTCTCCTGCGTGCAACTTCGATGCTTTCTACATCCCGGAACCGTAAAAATTCGTTGTGTCCACACTTCGGCCTTCACTGTTTCGCTTCTTGCCGCAGGACACTTGGGGGCTTCCTTGAAGAGCAGCGCCCCGGTCGCCTTCTTGTGAGGAGGAGTTACTGTTGATGGACAAAATCCTGCATTACCCATTACAAGGAATATACCATAGTTCCCATAGTTTAGAGTCCTTAGGGTCATGCAGGATTGTCCATCAACAGTATTGATGAGCTCGAAACTCAGACCCGACGAAGAAGCATCAACGACTGGAGGGATTAGGATCTGTCTTGTGGTTTACCTCAAGGGCATCGGGCTCCTACCAACTTCGCCGATCCAGTGAGTTGTCGAGCTCAAGAACAAATCCTCCAGGTACATCGCATTACAGGCAGGAGATGTCCCACAACCAAAGCCGGATGCAAGGATCGTGTTTACACGACTGATCTGCCTCGAAGTTTGAGCTTAAGCTCCGAGAGTACGATTGATCCTTTCCCTAAACCCTAAACCCTAAACCACTTTGTTCATTACCATGCCTGCGTCGTGGACGCGGCCCTCGGATCAAAGCGAGGGCCATACCCCGATGGTCTCAACTTCACTTGTGTGTCGAATAGAGACTAGTGACTAGTGTTTATGACGGTGCTAGGCTAGACTAGAGATACCTTAAGGAATGAATGCCGCGAGGTTGTGAGAAACCCCGCTTGAAGCTCGACTTTGCGAGCATCTGAAGACTTGGGAGAGAGCAGCTCTACTACTGTACATTTCACGGTGCGGGTTGTAGCCTCGAACTGTCCTCTTTAGGGTCTGGGGATGTTTAGGGTATAGCCTGTAGGGTTCACGACATGTGACATGTGCAACGCGACACTATTGCTTTTCGCTGGCGTTGTCGGTCTATTTCTACGACTGCAGCTGCTTCACCACCACTAGTTCCTGCTATAGAACTAGTCATGTAGTGAATACTACATACTACCTACTTACTATGTATCTCTTGCTACCAGCACCAACCTGCTAAGTAGGAACTGCTAACTACTACCCGTTACTACCTACTACAGACTGCCTTCTGCCTGCTACCTACATACACGTACCTACTACCAAGGAAAGAGTACTGCTTACTACGACTTGGTACTGCCTACTATTTACTTCTTAGTACTACTTACGACGACTCTGCTGCTAATACTGGTATCAGTAATTACCAAGGCTTCAGGGTTCAGGGGCAGGTATTCCTGCTCGAATGTCGGGTAAAGCCCGAAAGGCCCGAAATCATCGTACCTAATTTATTAGGGTTTAGGGTTTAGGGTTTTAGATTCAAGTTCTGGTTGTGTTGACCGACTTGGTGAAGTGTTGAGATCCTGAACCGATTGAGGCGTTGCCTCAACTTGCAGACGGTAGCCCGCAACCCACAACCGAAGAGCCTGGACCTCAACCCGAGGTCGTTTACAGACCAGCCGATGCGACATGGTCGTGCTCGGCCTTTCTTCGACGATCGCATGAGCCACTGGCCAGTGGATAGAAATGACTGACCTGACTAAATTAGCATCGGTGTGTACGTCTCAGGCTGAAAGTGCAGTGGCTCCAAGCAGAAAACCGGGGACAATGTGCCGTTGAGTCTTCTAAGTCGTGTGCCGGAGCCAATTCTCCGCCACGGCCGTGCCTTCAGCATCACTCGGACGTGGCAAAACTGGCATCCCATCCGCTTCCGTCGTCCTGTGATACACAGGGCTGCGGGCTTGGCGATATTACAATCAGTATGATAGGCCTTCATCCTGGCGTCCCGCAAACAAGAACGGCTCGCCCTGACAAACCTGCATCTAAATCGGCACCTCGGACCATGATGGTTTCCATCTAGACGGGATGCAAATGCAAAATGCCCAATCTGCACCGCGCTAAACCATACTCTTCAGTCCTGTAAGGCATTCTATCCGAAACGCGTGAATGCGATGTGCCAAGAAGGACTCCACGGTTAAAGTAAGAACTTACAAGAAACCAAACAATCAAATGCTTCCCAGACCAATCCCGAAGCAAGAAGAAATGTGAGTCCGCCCTAAAACCGCCAAGCCCCTTCGAGTAAGCCTATGATAGTAACCCTCATAGAACCCTAGCATCGTTATAGAACTCTATCCCCGTAGACCCCGAAGCCAAAGAGGCCCGGATAAAGCAGGGCCTTGTACTTCACCTGGTGCGGGCTGCAGATTGAGAGTTACCAAGTTACCAATCCCTGGACTTTCTGACCCTACAACCGAGTCCTACTGTATCCATAGAGTACGCATGTTCTGGCATGCTTGGGGCTTGGGAAGCTTTTCGGGAAAGCATGGCCGAACGGTCAACTACTCGAACATGACCGCGTGACAACATTGTAATGAAAACAGTGGTAGCATATTTCGTTAAGCCTGCGGTCTGGCTTCGAAGTGCTTGAGCCTAATGCAATGTCAAACCTAAGGGCAAAAGACAATGCTGAACGAGAATCCTAAAACCCTCAAGCCCTATAGAACCCACAAAGAACCCCAAGCGGCTTATCACGCAGTTCAAAGTTGGGAAAAGGCCTGGGTATTGGAGGATCTGGAGTTACTCGGTGTCAGTGAAGGGATGATGCTAAAGCCGAAGTGCTTGCGTTGAATGGTTGCGCTGAATGGCCTTCTGAGCCCGCAAAGGCTTGATGGGATCTACTTCTGAGTCCTAAACCTAAACCCTAAACCCTAAACCCTAAGCCCTTACACCTAAATCCTGAACCTTCAAACTTAAATCCTAAACCCTAGTTTGAGGTTCGGTGCTGTCGGACTTTCGGGCTTCAGTGGGGCTTTCCCGCACTTCAGGACGGCAGCCCATCCCAAGATTCTCCTCATTCCCCTCCCTTCTACAAAGGAGGCAACGCTCATCGGCCCTTCTTAGGCATCGAAAATCAAGGTTGCAAAAAGCCCTAAAGGCTTTCGGAGTACCTAAAAAGCTTATAAAGCTTAGTCACTAGTTTGATAAGTTAGCACCGTCCACATGCAGAGTGATCTTGAAACTCGTGCGCGGTTTGCTTGCTCTCCAGCTATGGCTTGCAGACCCAACGCTGCGTGAAACTTGCCTGTGGCGGCCGATCCGCATCGCGCGCCGAGAAGTTTGCAATGTCCGTTTTGCTCTTTACCTTGGCAGGAACTGCCTAACGTCAGCGCTTTGGGAAAACAAGGACGCAGACGAATTTGTCTGTGTTCATTGTGCAACATGGGCAATACTGCATGGGGGTGTAGGGTTTAGGGTCAAGAGGGTCCGGGTTGGGTTGACGGAACAAGGGTTCGCTGGAGTTCGCCGGCCTTAGAAGGAAGAATAGGAGCAACAAGAAACGGAGCCTCGTTCACAGCAACCAACCCTAAGCCCTAATTCAACTCTACAAGTCTCCCACATGGGAATTTCCGAAAATAGGGGACCCTAATATAATAACCAATAATAACCTAAATAGTAGGATGCTTATTAGAAGGACCCCAACATAAGGTGCCCCGAATTTTCGGAAACTCCCACATGAGTCGCTTGAGGTCAAAAGACTGGAAGGTTCAAGATCAATCCAACAGACATGCCTTCAGCCTCGAAGGCCTCTGCAGACACCCGGAGTACACGAATGGCTTGGGTGGGCGTGGTGTAATATTGGGGCCTAAATAATCAGAATAGGGTTTTGGGCCCCTCATTCTATAATTGTCATAAGGAACCCCAGAAAAGTAAAGGCAATGAGTACGGCCCCTGTAGTAGAGTTGTAGGTTTGGGCCAAGTTTGGGCTTTTTTCGACACGAAGCCCGCAACCTCGACATCACCGAAACCGGCGCAGTCAAAACAGGATCGCTTAAAGCAGAACGTACTACAGGAGCACAGTGAAAGTTGAAGAACCACAAACAGCTGCCACCCAGCTACCTAGGACATCTGAAGACAACAACAACTGAAACCAACATGGATCTGTCTCGACGTCGCCTCATCCTTTTCTGTCGCAAGTTTCTATGATGCTTTATTGCAACCTTTTCCGTATCTGGACTTCGCATAGCAAACCGTACATGCACAAGCCTTAAACCACTAAATCCTTGGAGCTAACCTTGCCAACCCCAAGCAGGCAAGCCCTTATACCCCAAATCCTAGCCGCTTGGACATCAACGTCTCGACGCTAGAAGGTCTGAGCCCGAACTGAGCCACATCTTGAACCTTGAAGCCCCAATCCCAGAAGCCCTGAATGCCGAAGCCTAAAGCACGAACATCAAATCCAGCACCATGGCGATGCACAGATGCAGCAAGTGTGCCTCTGTAAAACAAGGTAGCAAGTTATCAGTATCCTGAACTGCCACACCCAAACCCTAAACCCATAAACCCTAAACTCCTAAACCCCTAAACCCTAAACCCTGAACCCCAAACCTCTAAACCCTAAAACCCTAAACCCCTAGACCCGAAACCCCTAAACCCTTGAACCCTTGTTGCACCTCTGGCTTGTAAGGCGTCTCCATTTTCAGTGACTCAAAGCTCTGCCAGTCAAAGTCCTGGCTTCGGAAGGACCGACTTGGGGATTTCTAGCTTGTTGAGTAATATATACGGGCCTTAAGAATTACAATAGGGTTCTGGGGCCCATTCTAATACTATTACGATAAGGAAGCCCCCAAAATAGTATTGGCAATTACTAAGGCCCCGATATTTTCAGTCCACAGCATCGTGCTTTGGGAGGGGAGGGAGGCGAGCTTCAGGTTTGGAGAGTTAAGGCTTTGAGTTGTAGTAGTAGTACTACTACTACTGCTACTACTACTACTGCTACTGCTACTACTACTACTACTACTACTACTACTACTACTACTACTACTACTACTACTACTACTACTACTACTACTAGTACTTGTAGCAGTAATTGGCAACAGAAGTAGCAGCAGCAGCAGTAGCAGGACCAGGAGCAGCATCAGCATCATCATCATCATCGGCACCAGCATACCAGCATCATCTTCGGCGTCAGCAGCAGTCCGTGCGGTTGTTGCTGAAAAAGCGGGTGCTGAGTTGAGTCTGAGTCGAGAAGGCGTCGCAACAACAGCAGCAGCAGTAGCAGCGGCGGTACGGGCAGCTGCTGCGTTCTCGTGGGCTTTTATGTTGGCCCATACGATTGTAGACTTTGGCGATTGTTGCAGAACGGCGTTGGGGGTTGGAGGTAGGGTGGGCGGCTGGTGCGGAGCGCAATGACAGACAGGCCTCATACCAGATGTGCTTCTTGATGTTGTCGGTTCCACCGCTCCTGAAGAAGAGATAGCTAGAAACCTTCGACTTGCTGCGACGTTACAGGCTCAATCTTCGGTCTGGTAGCATCCATTGCTATACAGCTGTCCAATCCACCCGAAGCTGCGTGCAATTCGGACCAGTACCCCGGAGTCCAAACCTTCTGACTTATACTCACATTGCATGAAGCTTGCTGTCTTCGCTTTGGCTTTCAGGTATAAGCATGATTTGCTATGCTGCGGCGATCAGCACAGTGAGTACTACTATGACAAAGAACCACCCCGCTTGTTTCAAATATTCCTGCCAATGTCAATAACCATGCGAGCCTTGATGGTTACTACTGCTGCCATACTGTTCTATGTGTGAATAAGGTTTTGACTATCACGAGAACGGCCACGGCGAAAATGATGACGAGCAAAAGGAACAGGGTGACGATGATGTTGCAGGTGATGGGATGGCCATGATCACGATGGTGACGACGTAACATGATGCTGTTGACGCTGGTCGTCATTTGTTGCTATTGTGATGATAGAGGGGATGTGATAGGTCATGAGGATAGTGATGGCGATGGTTTCTGCCGTCACAATAGTCGTTTTGCCTCTCGTATGAACCTGGTTTAGGTTTAGAGAAGTTGAGGAGTTACATGGCTAATCATGGCTATATCATGCCTCAATGTTAAGATTGCCGTTAAGCGCAGTCTTGCTACTGATGCTAGCGCCACACTTCTGATGCACTCACTACTACCACGAATCGAAGCAACTCAAGGGCGGGCGGTTTAGAGATCAGGCTCGGCTTCGGCTGCCGCAGGTCAGGAAGGGGGAGGTTTAGGCCTTGGGTGCAGCTGCACGACTAGAGTTACTCAGTTATTAAAGCACGCGGAATAGCTGCCAACTGGGTGGTTGTCAAAATCGTGGTCTCTTTTTGGTCCTTATTGTAATACGGCACCAAATATTTAGGGTACCCAATTTCACGTCACAGCCACACGGAGTAGTATCGGCAGGGATTCGGAAACACGGAGTTTAGATTCGGGCTGTGTCTTGACTTCTTTGAGGTTGTCCAAGTACGGAATTACAGCCCACATGGGAGCAGTGGAATCCCGTATAGCCGAAACATCGTGGCTTGGACTTGATCGTCGTGTAGGTTTACAGCTTCTGTAGAGGCGAGGCCGGAGGGACGAAATTTCTGCTTTCGCGCAAGAATCTGCGGGCTGCTCTAATGTCCAGGCAAAAGGGACCATAATTTTGAAAAAAAAAAAAAACGCCCAACTAGAAAACAAGCTAAGCAGGGAAACCTGTTGCAGCAGGAAGCCCGAAGTCATGCGCCGCCCTGAATTCCAAAGAACCAGGAGCCCAAGGCCCTTCCGTGGCCTGCGAAACCCTAAGCCATGATAATTTTCATTATCAGGCTTCAGGGTTTAGGTTTTTTTGTTTTGAGGTGCAGTGGGTTTTTTTAGGGTACTTACTCAGGGTTAGATCACTAATGCTCCTAAAACCGTTCTTGGTTCTTGGTATTGGTGATACAGCTTGATGAAGCGAAGCCACCTCCAAGCCCCTTTAACTTAGAACAGACTCCCAAGGCCGTTTTTCGAACTCGGGCTCGAAGACTTAAGAGTTTAAGCTTTCAGTTTCACGTATTGGATTTGGGGCCATCTTTGAACCTGAATACCCTTAACCCTTCAGCTTTTTGGAATTAGGGCCATCCTCCGAGTTGCGTCTTTGGGAATTGGGGTCGGCTTTCAAGCCCCGGCCTCATCGGCAACCTCTCAGAAGGATCTTTCTGGCAAAGGTTCTTGATCAAGTCTTCACAGCGACCTCCACAACGAGGTTTAGGGTTTAGGGAAGTACGATGCACCACTACTGCAGGCCACTATGACACACTATTACACATGCCGCCGCTGCTAGAATACTGATAGATTAGGGGTTTAGGTTTCGGAGCTTGGGGTTGAGGGTGGAGCGTCAGATAGGGCTTTACAGCTCACCTGCTGAAGCTCATCCGTGGGGATTTGCGGTTTTGCGGTTTAAGGGTTTACGGTTTAGGGGAAGCTCATCCATAAATTTATAAGGCTGTTGTGGCTTATGGTCCTAGACCTTCTCCCTGGACCTGCATCACCAGAGCGTAAATCCGAGACTTGAATTGAAAAAACCCAAACAAAATGCTTTGTGCTTTGAGGCGTTTCTTGCAACTTCATGTGTGCGTTATACCGGAGCGCCCATACGGACGTTGTGTGGCGTATGGCCTAGGGTGCAGGACCATATAACTACACTAAGGAACCCCTAAGATAGTATTGGAAACTATTTAGGCCCCAGTTTAAAACTAAACCCGGAATGCGGAGGTAAACTCGAATTGGAGGGCCCAGCCTCGGCACCGTGGTGGAAAGCCCACCTGTTGGCTTAGGGTTTTAGGTTTAGGTTTGGGCTTTGGACTTTGGGGAGTTGGGGCTTAGGGTTAAGGGTTTAGGGAAGTTTAGGGTTTAGGCTTGGGCTTTAGACATGGGGGAGTTGGGGCTTAGGGTGAGAACGTATGACATGCATCACGTCCTTGCTTCGTCTTGTGTTCGCTTGCTGTCTCGTGCCGTTCTCGCGGGCTTGCAGGAAGTACTCAAAACCTTGAACCCTAAACCCTGAAACCCTAGACCCTAGCAATTACTTTGCTGGGAGCGCGTGCATAACATAGGGCCCTAATCGTCAGAATGGGTTTGGGGGGGGGGGTATGTTGCGGTAGAATTATATTGAGGACTACAAAAAGAAGACTATTGCCTAAGTATTCGGGCGCCCTTGTTTTATGTTAGTTGCCGGCGTGTGGTTAGTTGTCAGCTTTAGGCCTGACTAGGGTTGCGACTCAGCATCTATTCTGAGATCGGCGATGCTTCTGAATCAGAAGTGCGTCCCGTTCTTGAGTTTAAGGCTTATGTTTCACAGTTTATATATGGTGCAAAGCTAGGTGACAAGATTCGATCCGCAGTACGCTGTAGCCCTTCTATGCCCATACTGGATCTTGTCTACCGGGCGACATGATCTTGAATGTCCAGCTCGAGCCCACGAATTCTTGCCTCTTGGTGTGCGTCCTTGCCAACAAGTAACTGTATCTCGTGCTCTTGCATGGGGTTGCACACTGCAGGGCCCTTATCTTCGGGCTTCGGGCGACCCTTGGATTGAACCTAGGAAGTTAATATGGGGGCCCTAATAATTAGAATAGGGTTTTGGGGCGCATTATACTACACTGATAATACTATCAAGGAAAACCCAAAATAGTATTAGTAATCTTGTTGGGCCCCTACATTACTGGTGTTCGGCTTATGTGCGAAGCTAAAGAGTTTTGGGTCTTGGGGCTTCAGGTTGCGCGGATTGGAGCATGTTGCTTTCGGCTTGGTTTTTGCGTGTCGCACTATGCTTGGGAAGTCCAACAAACTCAAATCCTGAAGCCAAAGTCAGGTGGAGTGTCAGCGGCCCTGCCTGCGCGATCCCCTTCTTGATCTGCAGGGGGCGTTCACGGAGAGTCTGTTTACGACCGAAACCTGAAACGTTGAACCCCGAACCCTTTAAACCCTATAGTCCTTAAAACCTCAAGCCCGCAGCGCAAGCAGCGCCCCTGTACACCGTGCACACGGCATGAACTAAGGATGAGCTTACACAGCCTTCCTGTAACAGTTCGATGACAAGTTTTTGCGGCAGTCGAAACCCTAAACACTGAAACCCTAAACCCTAAACCCTGAAACCCTAAACCCTGAAACCCTGAAGCCCTAAACCCTGAAACCCTAAACCCTGAAACCCTACACCCTGAAACCCCAAACCCTGAAACCCTAAACCCTGAAACCCTAAACCCTGAAACCCTACCCCAAACCCTGAAACCCTAAACCCTGAAACCCTAAATCCCAAAATCCTAAGCCCCAAGACTGGAGCTTTCTTGACTAGCCGAAGAGCTGAAGTCGGAACTCTGAGATCGTAAACAGACTTGGGGTTTGCAGTTTTGGGATAATGGGGCTCATTCCAATATAGGTGCCTTAATAATTAACGTAGGGTTTTGGGGTATATGATACTGTAATTCTAATCAGGAGCCCCCCAAGAATAGTATTAGTAATCATGTAGGCCCCTACAGTAGCCGAGTTTTTAATATGAAGAGTGGGTAGTGCGGCTACGAAATGGTATCATTTGAACCAGGTATCCCGAGCGAAAGAAACCTGAAACCCCAAGTGCAAGACGAGTTCTGGTTTGGTGATCTTCAAGCTCTAGCCCTAAACCCCAAACTTCCCAAACCCTAAACCCCTACTAACCCTTGCCCCAAAGCCTCAACATCGGAAGCTGGGGGGGTGTCAAAGATCCCCAAACCTCCTCAACCGTTTACTCGAGACGCCGAGCCTTCAAACCTAGTCAGCCGGCCTTCTGGTACGTCTGCATAACTTGCTCAGCTTCGAAAGGCGGGTTCCTGAAGTTGTGCTTTTTGCCGATCTATAGAATCAGAAAATCCAGCTTGGAGAGTTTCAGCAGGTTTTACAGAGCTTAGTGGAGGGGCCTTAATAATCAAAAGGGGGGTTGTGGGGCCCATTATGCGATTCTTATAATAAGGAACGACCAAAACAGTTTTGGTAGTTATTGAGGCCCCTGTATTACTCTAAGGATTCAGGGCCTTCAGGGCGATTCGTATTTCTCGAGAAACCCCTTACTACCTGTGCGCTCCACCCAAACATCTCAACATCTGCCTCAAGCTCGGAATTCCGTGCATTGCGACAGAAGTCACGGTTCAGCTCCCCTCTCTCACCATTGCAGATACGGGCTAAACTCTACTTCTCAACTCCCTGTTGCAGACTCCGAGGTTGATTTTGAAGGCTCCCTGTGTGGCATGAATGGCGCTTACAGACAGAAGGAGGGGAAAAAGTTTGCCAATTCGGGGAGTAATCATCGGAAACCAGTGTGGAGCTAAGCATTGGGGTAGAGGCAGTCCAGGACGAGGAAACACCCTCAGCCCTGCGACCAAACGCCCCTTGGAAAAAAATTGGGGCTCAAAGGTCCATCAAACCATTACAGTCCGAGGGTTGAAGCTTTCGGGTTCGAGAACCATGCTGAAGTCCTGAAGAAACAGCTGAACACTTGAGCTTCTCCAAGCGGCCCGCACATGAGCTCGTAGCCCAAAACCCCCAAGGTCCACCAGTCGACGGCCAAGGTGTGCCCCTTAGAGGCCTGATCGGGAAACAGCATGCAGCTTACGAGTAGTTTCCAACAGTGCCATTGTTTTGTGAGGGTTCTTATCACAGGCATCTCGGGAAACCCTTGAACGTAGATCCAAAGCTCAAAGCCATATGCCATATACCTGCGTGTTTCCAGAGAGAGCCTGAACCGCTGCTCATGATGCCCAGAAGCGACGAACATAGCTACGATGCCACATTGTTACAGAATTTCAAGTAAGGCGCAATCATCTCGGGCGCAAAATAATCTGGAGTGCCACCTCGCTGCAGTGGCTTCGGGAGGCATAAGCGCCCAAGTGAGAAGTTTCAAGGGCCTGTGCACTGAATCTTTTTACAGACCTTGAAGGCCTAGGCGTTTTCACAAAACAATCTAAAATACATCCGATAGCCATGACAACAACAATAACAACAATATCTAGTCAGAGTAATGGTGGTGGTATTGGCAATAGCAACAACAATAGTACTAGTTATAGTCTTAGTACTAGTAACTAGTACTAGTGACAGTCATAGTTATCGTAATAGTGTTAGTCATAGAAATCAGTTAGTAATAGCATTAGCAATGGTAATCGCAAAAGTAATCGTAGCACAATGGTAATGGCAATAGCAATAGCAATGGCAAGAGCAATGATATTAGTATGTGCAACAATCATCGCAATAGAAAGAACCATGCCAGTAGTTAGTGCTGGTAATAGTAACGTAAGAGTATTAGCACTCGTAGTCGTAATGGCAGTCATACTAATGGAAATAGCAGTGATACTAATAGGAATTGCAGCAATACTAGTAGGAATAGCAGTAATACTAGTAGGGATAGCAATAGCTAGCACGGCCATAAGAGTGCAAATGCTAATACTAGCTGATTCATAGTTATATACATGCATTTATAGATGTATATGCGGCCAAGAAGACATGTGGTAAAGGTCTTGCCAATGACCACCTGAATCCGAGGTGCTTTCGGGCAGGAGGGCCAGGGCTTTTGCTACTAGGGTTGCTGCTGACAGAGCTCTTAATATAGGGGCCTTAATATTTAGAATAGGGTTTTGAGGCCCATTAAATTACAGTTACAATAAGGAACTCCCACAATAGTGTTGGTAATTATTTTGGCCCCTATATCTTTCTCATCGTGCTTGTGGTCATTCTCGATGTTTGGGTGATACATGTGAGAAGAAGCCTTCGCATGCTGACTTGTTTGACACTGTTTGTTGTTGGGTACCGGCTCTCAAAACCTGCCAAGGTTCATGTTACAGGATAAAGCGGTTGAAAGTGTTGTTTTGCTGTCCTTCAACTCACGGGCATCGAAGGCATGGCTTGGGCCATTTTGACGAGACTGATTTGTGCATGGCAACCCAGAAAGCAAAACCAAACCATCAGGGGCACCACTTTAAGGCCATGGTGTGGGTTCAAATTTCACGAAAGACTTGCGAGCTTCATGTGTCCTCCATCCTCTTGACATGGCAGCCTTGCTTCGAACCCTATCTGGGCCTGTGCTAATCCAGTCTTGCCATCTGCTCGGTTGAACTACCTATACCATACCTATAGGCCCCATAGTAGTTCCTTTCGGGGTTCATATTATTTAGAATCCAAGAGGAACTACTATGGGGCCTCTGAACAGCTGCAGGTCTGCAACAATCTGCCTGCCGCAAGCCTCAACCATCTAGACACATCGCGATGCTCGTCCCCAAGCCTATCTTAATCTTCTTCACTCCTGTGTGATCCAGGCACTAACATCCTCGCACCAAGCCGTGCATCCTACAGTAAAGCCTTAAGCCCTAACTAAGCACCCGATCCCTGCGCTTCCTGACTTGCATTTCTCCTTCCTGAAACCTTTAACCCTTCGACTCCACCCTCAACATGTTCGAAGCCCTCACGCCCGACCTAAACTCCAAGTCCACAACACAAGAGGCCTAAGGGCCCACTCTACAGCAAAAGCCTGCAACTCCAAATATTCTCGGCGACCACCTCATTCACGTCCTCAAAACTCTCAGAACCCTGTCCTACACCCTAAACCCTGAGGCACCATGCCACCAAACCCTGCGAAATCATGAGAGCCCTTCAGTTGTGGAACCCAGCCAGAAAAACCAAACAAAAGCCTTGCAACCCCCTACGAAATCCAAGCAATCTCGAACACTATCCTCAGGACGGGGTTTAGGGTTTAGGGTCCCGGACCTTGGCCAAACCCATGTCGGTCAGCTTCAGGTGGCCGTGGTCGTTGAGGAGCAGGTTTCTGCAAACAGGGCGCTCGGTTCGGGTTTCAATACACAGAGTGCTTGAGGGCTTTGCGGTGTGTTCGGGGGTGTAGGATGGGTGTGTATGTGTTTTCGGAGGGGCCTTTGGGCATAGGATTTGGTGGGTGTTGGTGTAGGGCGGGTTTGGGCTGTGAACTTTTGTTTGTTGGGGCGGAGCGAAGGGTCTTGGGTGTGGGGGGGTCTAGGGTGGGGGTGTGAGTTGCGGCGATTTATGCACTGTTTGTATCTGATCTGGATTTACCTCTGATTGTTTCAAGCTTTGTTAGGGTTCATCGTTTCAGCCTGCAGGGTTAGGGATGCATCTCGTGCTTTAGGGTTTGGAGTTCAAGGTTTGGGGTGGGTTTAGACTGGGGGAGTAGGAGAAGAAGGGGAATGGTCTTAGGCTCCCCCGGATTATTGCTGTCCGCGGGACTCTGGCTTCAGATCTCGGAACACGATCTTCTTGCCTCAGAGGGGAGCATTAGAGGACGGTTCTGTCAGGGTTTCATAAGAGGTTGGTCATGGACTTGGAGGGCGTGTGAAATGTTCATGACAAGTTTAGGGTTCTAACAATTGCGTACAACTGCAGGTGCTTCCTTGCTGAGGGGTATCTGTTAATCACGGATCTCACAATTCAGGATCTACATGGGGTCCGCGACTTTTTGAGACTCCTACCCTACTGCGTCGATCCTCAAGGACAGTGTGAAGGACGACAGGGTTTTGTATTCGCCAGTCGTTACAAAAACCGCTGGAAGAATGCGGCTGAGAGTTTCGGGGATCGAGTCAACTTTTGGCGGCAAAAAGCAGCACCAGACTGAGGCCATGCAGGCTGGTTTCTGAACGGCCGTCCAGCACCGCAAAATATGATGCGTAGATGCAAACCAGGTAACTGTGCAAGTGCTCGAAGGCAACAACCTTGGCTTTGGAAGTTCTTCTGCAGCTTCTCTGAATAGAACCGGCTTATTTTACTACTGCCAATGCGTTTATATTTATAGTACAGACATCGCCATCTTATCTGAACAGTCGCTGTTATCATCATCGAAATTTTCGCCGCCGTAATCATGAGCATACCTAGCATCTAAATCACAATCGCCGTTGACATCGCCACCGTCGTCGTCATCACTAAACTCTTTCCCTATTGTCAGCACCATCCTTACCATGCTGACTGCAATCATCCTCGTCACACGCTGCTTCCTCTTTCATCGTCATTGCTGCAAAATCTAGTGCGTCATCATCGTGTAAATCACCATCATCATCATCGTCGTCATCATTATCACCAACGTCACATCATCATCGCGAAGCATCATCATCATCATCATGATCATCATCAGCATTACCATCGTCGTCAAAGTGAAAAAGTCTTCATGATTATCGTCTCCTTCATCATCATCTCATTCCTCATCGTCAGAATCAGCAACCGTCCGCATCATCGCATGGATGTCTTCGTCATTGACCATCTCCACCAACATAGCCGAAATCAAAACTGCACATGTTCAGCATCACTATGACAATCACACCGTCTAGCCATCAATCAACTTCATCGCCTTCACCATCGTCGCCAAGATCTCGCTGGCATACCGTCATCATCCTCATCATCGTTGCCTTGCTTACCATGTTTTATCGTGTTCCTCTTCATGGCCATCTGCATCTTCCTTCTCAGCATCAATATCAACAACACCATCACCACTGTCACCATCAACACTATCATCGGTATCCTCATCCTCAACCGCATCCCAACTAGCATCTGCGTCACATTCATCCCCTTGCTCACCATCACCATGGTCATCATAACTGTCATCGTGATAGCCACCGTCTCTCTCTGCCATCACCGTCGCCAGCATGGTCTTGGCTCTCATCCGCGTGATCCCCTCTGACCATACTTTCCCTCCATCTCACAAGCACCACCACCGCCATCATCACCACCACGATCATCATCTTCATCATCACCACCAGCTTCATCATAACCATCGTCATCATCATAATCATCAGTCAGCATCATCAACTCCAGCAACATAGTAATCCTCATCATCGTCATAGCCATTATCACACTCGTGGTCATCATGATAACCATCATCAACGTCGCAGTTTCATTGACTCGTACAATTGCGATGACTGTCGTGGTCATCATCATCGACACAGCTTCTCACCACCTGCGCGGGGTCATGCTCAACCTTAAACCCAGTCGCGGCGGACGGGCTTCGATTTGCTTGGGTTTGCTTCACAGCCTTAGGTTTAGGGTTTTAAGGGGTTGAGGAGGTTGAGATAGTTAATTCGGCTTGTTTGCACAGGAGTGTGATCCGGTAGGTTCGGGGTTTGGAGGTGCGCATGGGAAGTGGGGGTTGCGGGGTCTCGGCACACTAGAGTGCAGCCCTGGAAAATCGTCAATGATCTTCCTGAGCCAGGCGGCAGGCAGCAAAGCAATAGGGTTTCGGGTTTGGAGTTTGGGGCCTCTTCAGGGTTCAAGGTTGATCACGATGCCCCGGCAAAAGTGACAGTCATGAAGCGACTCCGGCCACGTAGAACTTTGCATGGCCCTCCTTGCCCGTGAGACCTTTCTTGTTGTAGGTTGCCTCGAGACGAAGCAGAGCTGTTTCATAGCCGTTTGGGCTCGGAGATCATGCTCAGTGAACCCTAAACTTGCCCACCCCATATCCGGAAACCGCTTAAGTAGGGTTGGACTTCCATGGTCCGATTCAAGTTTGAGAACGAAGCAGCGGAAGAAACTCAACGCAGTGCTATCTCCCAAGTTCCCGTACTCGAAGGTCGAACATTGACGTTGAACAACTGATGCGATCTTCTTCGAGCCTGAACTCCTGATAGGTTTGGGGTTTAACATGTCCATGGCGTTTTCGCTTTTTTCGAGTTCCCGTTGAGGCTTCGGGGCTCGGGGTAAGCCTGTTGATTTAGACTTTTCATTTAAGATCTGGCGAGTTCACGTTTGGAACAGGCGGAAGCACATGGATAAGCATGCAGCTAAGAGTCTAGGTGTAACGGTTTGGGGGAACACAGCGATTCTGAGCCACATCTGTAAGGCACTGTAAGGATACGTCTTGGCAACCAAGCTGCGTAGAGCTCGCCGCCCAGTGCACACTCCAACAGAAAGTACAAATGCTCCGAACCTTGGCATGCACGTTGTTGTGCTCCTGCGGACCTAAGGGAGCTAGCTTGAGTCGCCCTGTGCTAAACAAAAGGCCAGCTCTTTTTTCTGTGTTTGACCCCGTGGTTCTGCATCAGGGCCTGGGTTTACGGAGTCTGGGGAAGGTTTTGCATTCAACTTATAGACACTGTACCCCGAGGTCTCTCCACCGTGAGCTGCAAGCAGCCACAAAATCCGTGGATCTAAACGATTGAACGAGCAAGGCTTTGCCGTCTCGGGTTTCAGGTTTCAGGGTGCCGGCTCATGGATACGATCGAGAAACATCGCTTGACTACGACCCCGTAAACTTAACACGAAACAGAAGATTTGATGCTTTGGTTTGAGGTATCCCCAAACAGCGGTTGCAGTTTATGGTGTAGGGTACTGTCGTGGGATGGAGATCAAGCAGTTGGTAGGTCGGTGAAAAGCAGAATTATGAGCAGTCCTAATTCGATTCCTATCCATAACCGACTGACTAACTCGATTCAGCAAGTCCATAACTCCAAAGCCCTAAAAGCATCTCCAGGCGAGCCCTCGCCAAGAACGCTGAGCAAAAGGCTGTTGAAGGTCTCGTAGACCTTGGCTGCTAAACAAGCTTCTGGTGCTCAGTAGGGAATGGAGGAATGGATCCCTATAGTAGTCCCTAGATAATCCTCAATGATAGTCTCCAAAATCCATTCCCCCATTCCCTGCTAAGAGCCAGACAGACAACCTATCGTCTGAAGGTGTGGTGTTGAGGCTCCTGAGGAACGGCCTTAAGCAAGTTGGGGGGTTTTACATCCCATGTCCATTGCAAGTCCTGGCTTCTGATGCCGAGGAGGAGGCCCTGTTTGGGTAGTATTCTTAGGGGGACCCCTTAAAGGGTACCCCTTCTGAACCCTACTTCTGCCTCTCTTAAAAGGGGCCTTATTGAGAGGGTCTATATGCCCAAGGGTCCCCCTAATCCTAACTCCCACTGTTCTGCGGCAAAACGAAGACAAAAAAACACGTTCCCAGGTCATCAGGACACCTTGATGATGAACGAGGAGTCGCAGGCCAGCTGCACGTCACGCTCGCCTTTCGTTGAGGCATGAAAATCATGAATATCTGTCAGGAACGGGCCTCAATAATTAGAATAGGGCTGTAGGGATATTTTATACTGATTAATACTATAATAAGGAAGACTGGGAAGATTCACGTTACTAAGTATTTAGGCAAAGTTGGATTTGACCGTTCCAAAACCGGTTTCATTACAAAAGCAACAGCCCAGATTTACTATGTAGGGGCCTTAATTATGATAAGGACTCCCCACTAAAGTCTGGGCATTTATTTAGGCCCCTATATTACCAGCAGATCACCCCAAGGGTCCAAGTACCGTTCTAGCCTGTACTGCGTGGGTCTTTGAGCTCCCTGCGTATATACCATACTAAGTGCCATATTATTACTTGGACCCACCTTAATTTAATCAGCGTGCCCTTGCGCCGACGAGCTCAGACTTTCAACCCCACCATCGACCGGAAACGCCGCGCTCACGTTCTTGTCAAGCATGAAGTCACACCCGAACCATCCCGAAGATGTAAACCCGTGACCTTGGGCTTATAGTTAACCCTTGCTTTACCGATCTTTCGCGTGGGATCTATATGGGTTGAAGATTTAAGTACGGCTCCTTGGCCCAGCGACTTCTACCCTTCTCAATATTGTCTGTGCAACTAGTCTCCGCAGCCACTTGCACCCGACACCAAGATCAGCTCTAAGCTTCAAACCTTTCTGAGTGTCTGCATCCCAGTAGCTCATCACACTCTTCTGCATGCCAGACTTTACCACGAAGCCCTTGCTCAGAGCCTGCGCTGAAGGTCAGATCGCAAGTCGTAGGGCGTATCTACACCTGTCTTCGTGTCTCCTTTCCAAATGACGGAAACGGATGGTCCCGAATGCTGTACTTGTGTTCCCAACATACCACCAAACAAGCGGACAGACTAACAAACAGATGCACTCATCCAACTGAAATTGGGAAGTCGGCCTAAATCGAGACCGGGGACCCCAACTCCCAACCCTACTCAGCCGGGCATGCCAGTTTCAGACAAAATCTGGGTTTGATGCTGAATGCAGTGAATCTGGTTGTGCGCTTACGTTTGAATTAAGGGGCGAGGGTCTTCTATGCAAAAGTAATCAGTTAAAGTTTCGGAAACTGGGTGGTGGTTCAGGGGCCCAGGGTCATGATCGAGGCTTGCCAAAAGAGGCGTCGGGCCTGCTATGGAGTTGCGGCCACAGGAATCAATCTTTCACAGCACTGCATGGAGGAGCAGACGAGCAAAGCCAGAGATGCGTGCATTGGAACGGTCGTCACCGGCGGCACCGGCTCTTTGCAGTAACCGCGCGACCTCCAAGTGACCACTTTCGGATGCGAGCATTCGGCCTGTGAAGCCGAACTCGTTTGCCCAATCTTTTGGAGCACCAGCGTGAAGCATCAAACGTGCAATCTCGAAATGACCCTTTTCGGATGCGAGCATTAGACCCGTATTGCCGTCATGTTCTGTGCAGTCTCTTGCCGCACCAGCTTCCAGCAACAAGCGCACGACCTCCAAGTGGCCACTCTCGGATGCCAACATTAGGGCTGTCTTGCCATGACTTTCTGTGCAGTCTGTCACAGCACGAGATTCCAACAGCAAGCGTGCAACCTCCACGTGACCACGATCAGATGCAAGCATCAGGGCTGTGTGGCGGGTGGCATTGTCCCAGCAATTTCGACAAGCACCGGCTTCCAGCAGCAAACGTGACACCCCCAAGTGACCCTTCTCAGATGCGAGCATGAGGGCTGTCTGTCCGCCACGACCCCGGCATTCTTTGTCAACACCAGCCTCCACAAGCACACGAGTAACCTCCAAGTGCCCCCTCTCAGATGCGAGCATTAGGGCTGTCTTTCCGACACGCCCCCGGCAGTCTTTATCCGCACCAGCTTCCAAAAGCAAACGCGCAACCTCCGCGTGACCACTGTCAGATGCGAGCATCAGAGCTGTCATGCCGCGATGATCTGTGCACTCTTTCTCAGCACCAGCTTTCAGCAGCACACGTACAACCTCCACGTGACCAGGATCAGACGCAAGCATCAGGGCTGTCGCGCCGTCCGTGCGGATATCTTTATCAACACCAGCCTCGAGCAAACAACGGACCATTTGATCACAGTTTCGTCGAGCAGCATCTGCGAAATCTGCTCTTGCTAAACGAAAAATACTACCGTCGGAGATGGTGAGCAGCACCAGCTGCAAATCCATGGGGGCATCCAGTTCGGTGCCGTCGCCCAGGACATTCCCATCATGTAAAAGCTGCTGCAAATACACGGGAAAACCACAGAGTTCGCACAAATGCTCCTTCAAGGACGCTGCATCCTTGAATTCCTCCGCGCTACAACCAACCAGCTCTTGCCCGGAAGGTCTCCAGACGCGAAGCATTTGGGAGAAAGGTGGTGACCGACACTGCATCATGGAGTGCATATTGAATATGCTCAAAGACGCAACGTGCTCAACACAGGCTCCAAACGAATCAGGTTTGAGTGCTCGACATTAGGGCTACCCCTAAGCTACCTGGAGAAGTCTAAGCTCACTTTGACCATTACAGTGCGGCATCCTTGAGGGCTTCATAGATCGGACACTAAAGCTGAAAAGCCCTGGACCTACGAGCTTCTAACGGTCTACACAGTATGTGTCACTGTCTGCTCGTCCCACAACTTTGGACCCCCGGAAAAAAGAAACGAATACGAACCGAACCAACTTGATACTGCTCATGTCAGAAACGGCCATTTCTCAATGTAAACCTTACACTAGAGTTTACGGGGACCTTACACCAAGGTAGGGGATCGCAGTATGAGGTAGCCCCGAACTCTGAATCCTACAACCTGCCAAGGTATGTCAAAAACTTAACCAGGCTCTGGGTGGTTTGAGTATGAGGCTGTTGAACTTCCTGTCTTAGCTCTTGCCTAAGCCTAAGCATGGGCAGATAAGGCTGTGAGTTTTCGTACTTACTTCCCTCACAGCCACATTGCTGGCCGATCCTGCCATTCAAGGACATACCTGCAGCAAACCTGGGCAAGACCTGTACCTGAAAACCCATCTGCTACAAGACTAGCACAGAACACTAAAGTAAAACACGTTCAATCATACGACACTTCAAGAACTGTGAGATGTCGCCTGCTTTTCTGCGCAAGCTGAAACTCAAACGCAAATCAGGCTTTGGGACGAGAAACGCAGAAAGCACGGCTTCTTTCCGGTGGAAGGGGGGAGGTTCTACAATGATGGAATAGCGAGCCTGCAGCAGAATGGTATTTCGAAATGGGCTCCGCCTGAAGCCTGCTTGACAAGGCTGTAAGACAAAGCACTAAAAAACAAGAAGGAAAGCAAGCAACATCAGCACAAGTCGTGGTTGGAACTACCTTATCCAGCGGTGTACTGGTACATTTGCGATCATCATTACTATTGTTACCCGTGGCTAGCACTAACAGTGGGCAGATACCTCAATAGGGATTCGAAAGGAAACAGAAAAGTCCATTCCACTAGGCCATGAACCCTGGACCCAAAACCCGAATCCTAAACGCTAAACCCTAAACAGTCGCAGCTTTGTCGAAGTCATCCCATGGGGCGGCCTTTAGGGCATAGGTGTTGCCCGTTTTTTCATGCTCCACGAGCTCCTAGGGCCAGGAGCTGAAAGGGTTTAGGGTTTCGGGGTTTAGGGGTTTAGGGTTTCGGGGTTTAGGGCTTTTGAAGCTAGGGGCTAAAAGGGTTTCGGGTTTAGGGGTTTGTCACTTTAGGGTTCAGGGTTTAGCGTCCTGAGGTTAGGAGCCCTAAGAGCATTTAAAGACAAACTTGCCTACGGCCATGTACTTAAATTTTGGAGGGGTTCTTCGTCTGGGTGCAGACTAAGTCCGTTTTTTAAGTATCCTGAACCTAATTAATTCTGTCGCCGAGGTTCAACCGCGCCGAAGCCACCGCAGCCCAACAAGCCCAGGACTTTGAGGTCCTGCAAAGATACTTAAAGGATCATGGGACTTAGTAACTAGGGATATAATTAGGGTAACTATACTTATAACCCCAATTAGCGTACTTATAATCTTGCTTACTAAGTCCCATGATCCTCCAAGTAGGGTTGGGGTTTTAAGGTTTTGGATGCAGTGGTACTTGCTTAAGGATCCTTTATCACCGGACCCCACGTAGCACTTCAAGGAGTCGCTGCTTGCTTGTTCAATGGGTTTCGGAGTCTCGAAAGACCGTCCAATCCGCTTTGGGCTTGCCTGGCCGCCTTCTGGTGGGCGCTCTGGGTGTCAATTGGTTCGCATTGAATGCAACTAGAACTATAGAGGATCCAATACGTGTCCAAAAGTCTGAACTTTGCCTTGCGCCATGTGTCTCCAAAGTGCTCCAAGGAACATCCATAGTCGTTTCGTGTTTTATCATACATACTAGCATTGGTCTGCTCTCAATCAAGGAATGTGTGCAGAATTCTTAGGCCACCGAAGAGTAGATTAGATTTAAAAAACATTATACCAATTGCATCACATTGTAGTCTAGAGTACTCTGTTGTTACTGTGCCATACCGAATTATAGTAGACTCCGACAACGGATAGCCGGCAACCCTTAGAACATGTAGCTTCCCACAACACGCAAAAGGCCACCCCCTCACTGACGAAAGCCTGTCTTGCCTTAGCGCTCAAAACCCAACTCTACATCCGAAAGTCCTCCATCAGAATAGTTTTCCAACCTTAAACCTGAAACCCCAATCTCTGACGCCTTAAGCTTACACCCTACATCTAACGTCTCTTTAAGACTCAAGCCCTAAAACCCAAGTCAACTTCTTCAACCATCTAAGCTCCCCAGGGAACCCTCTGAAACCCAGCCTTCCGCTTGATCTTCCCGAAGCGGCTCTTCCGCAGAAGGGCGCTGCCAGGTTGTTCCTTTCGGGTTTTCAGGGTACTGCAAAGGTACATGAGCCCCAAGCACAAGGCTTAGTGCTTGGGGGCTCATGGCCGAGCGGGAGTGACAGCTTTGATTTCAGGGTCGGAGTTGGGGCTTAGGGTTCAGTCTCTGAGCAGCCGTCGATCATGAAATCGAAATCCAAAAAGAATCATGGGCCGTCTTGTCAACTGCTGAAGGCTCGAAACTTTCACCGGACTCTCTACCCCGCAACTTCCCCAAAGTGGCTCCCGTCCTGGAGTTTGCTCTTGCCACCTTTAGGCCGTCTTTGCAGCTCCTCGTCGCTGCTGGGCAACGCTCGGAATGCTTGCGGCGTTGTGTGTCTAAGCTCGTTGCGTGAGGGCTGGAAGGGACACGGAGTGTATACATACAAAAGGCGCTCATGTAGGGGCCTTAGTAAGTAGAATTAGAATTCATTTTAGGGTATACAGTACCATAGCTACAATAAGGAACCCCCAAAACAGCATTGCTCACTATTCAGGCTTCTATCCAAGTTAACATCTAGGCTTGAAGCCGGTCAGGTGATTGATTTTTCTTGGAAACAGAATCAAGCAGAAGTTGGTAAGCCATGCCAGGTGTTTTGATGAAGCCCGAAACAAACTCCGATCCCAATGTCACCACCGTCACTCCTACACCCTAAATCCTACACCTTGGACCCTACTCCTGCAGGCTAGTAACTAGTATGTATTCTCAGCATGCATCGTGAACCCTGAGCTTTCTTGAAGCTCCCCTTGCAACCTCAAGCAAACCCCTGATTTGCAGCCTTCGGAAACCCCAAACCCTAAACCCTGAAAGTCTTCAGGCCCTAAAGCCCCCCCCCCCCCCCCTTCCAAAAAACACAACAACCTAGACTCCCTCAAAGTCCCTGCAAGAAAACCAACCCCAAACTGCTTGAAGCCCTCACAACCCTGCCTCCAGTGGGCCCAAGAGCATCTCGAAGGACTGCTTGTCCAACATTAAAGCTTTGGCCTGTGATTTCTTGCAGATGTGTCACGGTTTTTTGGTATGGGGGTTTATAAGGGTTAAAAAGAACAAGCGAAACACGTTCAAAGGGGCCTGGGATTTCTATAGTATACCAGCGAATCTGTTATTCCGAACCTTCCAGGTTTTCCTGGCCCCTGGGTCGTTTATAGGGCCCCAAAAAGGCACATAGGCAAAAATTTAAATAGGGATATCCCATATAAATCCCCTTATAATGAAGCCCAATAAGGTAGGGATATCACCGCAAAATGCTTATGCTTATGTGCTTTTTTGGGTCCCTAAGTTTAGGGCTTGGAGGTGCAAAAGGAACGTCAGGGCTGTGATCGACCTAGAAATGGGCTTGGGCGGCTTGAAGTGAAGGCTTGGGTACTACGGTTTCGCGTTTAGAGTTCTGTGTAGCGCTTGTTTGTAAAGCTGACATGGGACGTTCCGAAAATAAGAGACCCTAATATAGTCCCCTAGGATCCCTATTATAAGGAACCCAAAATAACAAGGTCCCCAAATTTTCGGAAACTCCTATTATGCACTCCCTTTCCGAAGATCCGAAGCGCAGGCAGTGTATAAGATTTAAGGTTTAGATGAGGGATGGGGCATTCCCACGTTCGTCTGCACAGCACAACTATAAACCCCAAGGCCCCTCAATTAAGGAATGTACCGCAAATCAAATCAAGGATCCTATCATGATTGGAGATATATTCCTTCATTAAGGGGTTTTGGAATTTGTTGGGTAAACCCCCTAAACCCCTAAACCCCAAACCCTGACCCCCAAACCCTAAACCCTTCGGTCCCCTAAGCGCCTTGACAGAGTAGACCTTCAGAGTTGCAGCTCTTGGCTCTTTCTGCCTCAGGCTGCATTCAAGGCCCTGGGGCTTTAAGGCTTAGGGCTTCCAAGATACTAGCGCTTGGGAAGGGGGGGTGGGGGATCGTATATGCTTTATGAGCTGGGATTGAAGACCGGAGGGTTTTGGCATGTTTCGGTCGGGAGCTCGACCATCGAAGTCACGCAACTTCGAGGAGGTAGCCCTATCACGGACAAACTCAAGACAGACGGTCCCCATCGCAAGATCCACCTGAACTACAGCAGCAAGTGAAAGCAGTCGTATCCGGCCCAATTCCGTGACCCGTACCGCTTGCTGCTGTCTGCAACTGCCCGTGCAGAAACTTAATCAATCCAGAGCCCTGAAAGCTAAACCCACCCTGGCCCTAAACCCTGAGCCCTCAGCCCACATGGACCCCCAAAGTATGTAGACCCTAATAAGATTTAAGGAATATTCCTTCATTAAGCGGTGTTGGAACTTTTGCCGGGCCTGCTGTATAAATATAGCAGGATGGGCTCCAAACCCTCTTCTGATTATCAAGGCTCCTATGCTAAATCCCTATAGTACCCCTTAAAGGACCCTTTAAAGGAACACCAAACTCTAAACCCTAAACCGGCTTACTGTTTCAACCCGAGGGTCAGCAGCGCCCTCTCCCCGAAGTAGGCAGCCTGCCAGAGCGGGCTCTGAGATTCGGGGCTTGTACTCAAGAACAAAAAATAACAGTGTAGGAACAATAATAAAAATAATTAAAAATAATAGTAACAATAGTAGAATGAGTGCTAGTAAGAATCATCGTTTAGTGCTTGGTTAGGGGTTTCAGGAATCATCCTTGCTCGCACTTCATGTTACGCTGTCAGCATTGCTCGTGTAAGTCGCAACGTGCTGGTTGCGACAACGTGGGCAGTAAGTAGCTCTTGCTAGCAGCTAGCCGCGTAGTTGCATGAGGAGGGGGAGGAGGCGAATCTGCGAAAGCCGCACAGTAGCAGTCATACTGGCAACACTAGCAGTGAGAGTAGTCGTCGTTGTACTAGGCCGCGGGTAGTTTTATTAATATTAGAATATTGATGCCTATTACCGCCCCTATGACGACTTACTATTGCAAGTGTTCTTATTATTATGAGTATTATTATTGTTTTTCTACATGGCACACAAACCCAAGCGAAATCACAGTGTATTATGTTGAAGCTAATTCATGATATTGAAGATCGTGTGTATGGTCACCGTTCAAACAACCAACAACCGCAACTGCACGCATGGGGTATTCCACTGTTCCAGGTAATCTAGATGGCTCCTACATGCCGGCTACAGGGCTTGGGGTAACGGTCGCAGGCTCAAAGTTTGTATGGTTCTGGCTTGGCTGCATCCTCATCCCACGGTCCTACCTGCAATCCTTTAACTCGGACTTCGCGTCTCAACGGCCATAGACTCAGTTCCTCCGGCATATTTCGGGACAAGCTGACATGTTGCAGATTACAGCGACGACAGCAGTGCAACAGTTTCGAGGTAGCATCTATGCTCCAGGCTCCCGAGTTCAAGAGTTAGGGATTCTAAGAGCCAGAGTGTAGCAGGTAGGGCTGAGGATTTGGACCTCTCCCCTCCAGAGTGCCTTCTCCCGTGTGCCCTTCAAGCGAGTTTTGGGCTTTCCGTCCTGGCACAAGGACGATGGAGTTAGAGTTTAGGGTGACTTAAGCTTTAAGGTTTTTGGGGTTGAAGGGGTTCCGTGATCTGTTTGGGCCCACCTTTGAGCTGGGATCGAAAGGGATCCTGCCTTCAAGAAGAGGAGGGGGCAGATTCAACCACACCCTCCCTAAACCCTAAACTCCTAAACCTGCGCGGCACCGCAAAGTTACGGGCAAAGTACCAGAAGGGAAGGGAGGGGAGGGAAGGCCCTAAACCAGGGAGCGCCTTGTAATCACTTTTCACTGCGTTGAGATCACCATCCGGGCCCTGGGAGCTTCCGTTTAGGGTTTAGGGGTTTAGGGTTTAGGTCCCCTAATGCTACATACATCAAGTCCCTGTCTTGCCAACTGCCGATTCTCATCTGACCCAGCCCTTTCCTTGATGACATCCACTGTGCCATCCACAAGCAAGTAAAAGGCATCGCCTGCAAGCAGGAGTTGAGATCGCCAAGTCACGGAAATGAGATGAATATTGATTTTGACCAAGATTCACATGCACTTGTGGAAAACGCTTTGGTCCTCAGACCAGCCTAAGGCACTGAACCCCAACAAGCCCCCAAACGATGAAACTGCTCATGAGCTTCAATGGACACGATTTTAAATATCCTGGGCTTAGGGTCTGGGGATGGCTACATAGGGTTTAGGATACGGCTTTGGTTTGGGTTGCGGCAGTTTGATGTAGGTTCCGTTTCGCCCAGACTTAAGTATACCGCAATGATACCAAGATTTGCCTCAGCGATGAGCAATGATCTACAGCACCGGAAACTAAACCTAACAATGATGCTGGCGGACACTGCCGTAGCCCCTATTCCTGCACTGTAAAGTCCTACATGATCATGAATACGAAGCAGCTACTGCTCTGCACCCGTGCAAACATCCCAACACCAAACCCCACAATAACCTGAATGGTCAGCCCCAGTGCTAAACTCCCTATCCGGAATCCCAAACCTCTACCTGCTAGACCCTTCAACCCGCAAGCCTTCTCCCCATGGCCCCAAACCCGCAGCCCTAAAGCCTAATATTGGGGCCTTAACACTTAGAATAGGGTGTCGGGGCCCATTATACTTTTTTCCATAACAAGGATCCAAAATGGTTTGGTCATTATGACGGCCCCTATATTACATCCGAAAGGCTAACGAAGCCGGTTTTGATGCAAAGCTAGGAGCCTTCAGCGCCCTGCTTGAAAATCAACTCGCCCTTGACGAAGGAAACTTCCTGACATAGGTTAGGGCGTTTAGCTTACGGTTTCGGGTTCAGGGATTCTGCAAGTTTGGGCTCCAAGGCTTGCAATTCGTGCTTGGGCTCATAGTCTGAAGTCTTGCTGCTGGGGGCTTGGGTTTTTCGTACCCGGGCACCGCCTCTTACCCTAAATCCTGATCCCTAAAACCCTAAACCTAAAAATGCTGGTTCCTGAAACCCTAAACCCTAAATCCTGGTCCCAAAAGCCCCAAACCCCAAATCCTGATCCCGAAAACCCACACCTACTTCCTAATATATACCCCAAACCGTAATCCGGATCACTAGAACCTCTTAACCTCTTATAGCTGAGGAATGGGGGCGTTTGGAAAATCGGGTACGGAGACCTGATCTTGCGCAAAGAAACCTTCGCGCAAAGGCTCCATAGCTTCCGTCCGGGCGTGGTGGGCTCAACACGGACTTTAGGAGTCTTAGGGCTTTGCCAGGGACTGTAGGAATCTTAGCTAATCAGTGGTTTTGGGGTTCCCTTGGCTCTTTAGCTCCTTAGGGATTATCATCATCCCTGGCTCCTTAGCTCCTCCAATATCAATGGTTAGTTAGGGTTTAGTGTTGAGGGCTTTAGACTTTTGGGAAGATGCAGTTTAGAGTCTGAACCTCCTCTGACAGGCTGCCTTTTAGGGTATCTCTACGAAGTGGCGACACCATGCTGTCCAGAAAAGCACCCGCTACTGAGGCCTAACCATAAATCGCTGACTCCCATGCCCCAGGCGCTAGACTCGTAAAGCTCTACACCACTGAAGCACTGAATCCTGCTAATCCTAAACCTAAGGCCCTAAATCCTAACACCTGAATGCCCCTGGACTGTAGACAGCGTAAGGACTAAGCCCTGCACCACACAGCCCTAAGACCTACAGACCTAAACACAACCTGGAGCCAGTGGACCTACCGTGGAGTGCTTGAGAGCACCTGGTTGTTCTGATGAGGTTTTTGGGGTTCCTGCAACAACGGCTACATAGGGGTTGAGAGTTAAGGCCTTCATTGTATGGCCTAGGGCCTGAGGGGTTCGGACGTGACAGCTTATAGGGATTTAGGCGTTGGGGTTTCGGGTTTGCAGCTGTGGAGGGCTGTGGGTCTCGGTTTTTGCGGTTTAGGGTCGGTTAAGCGTCAAGGGTGTAGCACAGTGTCTGTTCAGTCTTTGCACATTTCTACTCGGATCACACATTCAGCAAGTCGGTTGTACATAGAACCGTAATTCAGGAACATCTACGAATGCTTGCAACCCTACTTTTTAATATAGGGGCCCTCATAATTAGATTAGGGTCTTGAGGCCCACTACGCCATAATTCTACTAAGGAACCCCCGCAATATAATAGGAAGGCCCCTATATTAAGTGCCAGCAGGCTGCCGTCATACTTCGGGCGAGGGCTGCCTTCTCATCTTTCCTCGGCTGCCCTCCCCGACCGATTTCTGGTTGAATGTTGAGGTTCCAGGCTGTAGGACTAGTGAGTGTGCGCGCGCATGTGTGTGTGTGTGTGTGTCTGCATATGTATACATACACATATATGTATACAAATACACAGCTAGTTACACATATGTGCGTATATATACATATGTATATACATAAAAGATAGAAAACTTATGTATAGCTGTCTCTGTGTGTGTGTGCGTGTCTGCGCATGCTGCAATAGGGGAAGTTAGAGGTTCCGGATGTGGTCCAAATAACATTTTCAGCTTCGGGTGTGGGGCTGAAGGGCGGTGGCTTGGGCTGTCTATGGCAATCCGGAGTTTGGGTTTGGGTCCAGTCTTGCAGCTACACCGAGCACTATCACTGCCACCATTAAAACTACCGCAATTGTTGATGGGCAGCGCGTTCCTCTTGTGCCGTCCTCAAGGAACCACCTGAAACCTCGCACTGAAAACCCAAAAACCTCTTCAAACCCTCGACGCCCTGAAAACCCTAAGCCCTGAATCCTATGGTCCAGGCGTCTTCAGGGGAGACAGCAGCTCGACCTACTGAAGGATGCGACCGGTCAACGAGTCGCTGCGAGCTAAAGGACATGACCAGGGGGGTTGCACGTAAGGTTTAGGGTTCAGCACGGTTAAAGAGTTGGCTTTTTACGAGATTTCATTTCAAGGCTTCAAGAGGTGTAAAGGCTTATGACCAGTGCTCTGAGGCTTGTAGGCTCTAGGGCTTCACGATGGAGACGTTTATTCTGGTCTAGCGTTCCGAGGGGTTTGTAGTTTGCGATGAGGGTGTATAGGGTTTCAGGTTCCGTAAACGTTTCCATGCGGTAGTTGGACAAACATGTTTCGTACTGACACATCCCCTGGTGACCAGATTCAGCTGTACGTTCCAGTTGGTATGAATCCAGCGAGGCCTGTGAACGCCCTTCCGTCACGATGCGTGGCGAGAGCTCATTCATATCAAGGCATTCGGTTGAGTTAGGAAACTCCAGCAGTTTTTTTTTGGGGGGGGTATATGCTAGTAAAATCCTGGTAACGAACCCTTAAATAGTGTAGGAAACGATTATGGCCCTATAGTACAGAGGCGCAGCCCAGGTTTCTGCTCGGTCTTGGCACATCTGAAACCCTAAACCCCTAAACCTTAACCCCTAAACCCTAAACCCCTAAACCCCTAAACCCTAAACCCCAAACCGTAACACCGCGGGCCTTGTCGAGCAGCTTCAGGTACTCGCCTTCCAGCTCATCTGCCGACTTTGCCAAGATCTTCTTGAAGTTTCCTCGTGGGGGCGGCGCGACCAAGACATGTGTGCGAGCGATACGCTTCACGATATAAACCACGTATTACCCATACTGAGGAAAATACCATAATTCCGATAGTTTACGGTCCTGAAGATGATGCAGGATTTATGTCATCAACCGTAGTGATTAGTGAAGGAGCTTCGGCAGCTCTGGGTTCTGGTCGGGATTGGGCAGTGCGTTCGGCAGGTCAGGACAACCCGTCATAAAGTCTCGACTGCTCTCGAACCGAGCAGGTCTGGCAGCATAACTACTCTGTCTGTCTCTCTGTCTGGGGTCTGGGTGCGTCTGTGTCTCTCTCTCTCTCTCTCTCTGTGTGTCTGTCTGTGTCTGTCTGTGTTTGTTGATCTCTCTCTCTCTCTATATATACATCTCTCTCTGTCTCTGTCTCTCTCTCTCTCTCTCTCTATATATCTGTGTACTTGTACGGGGTCATGCCGCATAGCACTTTGTCCGAGAAACTCGAATCGCAGCACTTGACGCCCCCAACCCAAACCCTAACCGAGTAAACCCTCCACCCTTTGCATGGACTCTCCCTCCCCCGTTTCGCTCCTCGATCGATGACCCACACGGTAGCCTTCTCTGTGGCCTGCGACTCGAGGGCTTTCGTGTGCAAAAGGTGTCATGCCAGTCTCCGATTTGACCTTTTGAACCGTTGATCTGCGACCACAGTTGCTGGGCCTTGAGGGTAGTTCCAGTTTCTGAGCAGCATGAAAGGCTCAAGTAAGGTGCAGGGACGAATGTTGATGCAGCCCACTGCTGAGCTCGGTAAGGCCGTCGGACCCAAGTCTGGGCCACATAAGTCACAAACCTTCTAGAAACCACAACATCACGAAACTTCGACTACTACTTGTCCGAAACCCCAAAGCTCGCCGCAAGCTAACCCCCAACCACCGGGACTCGAAATCCCAAAACGGAGCAGGCTCAGGGTTCATGGTCCAGTGCAGGAGCCCCAAGCCCAAAATCTTTGAACCCTAAACCTCTAAACCCAATGTCCCTACACAACCCTCCCTACAGAAGACCTGAAACATCCCTGAACCCACACATGAGCCCTGCAAAGCCCTAAACCCACCTCGACTGTGGCCGCGCGAGGTGCGAAGTAAATCAAAGCCAACTCTCCGAAGCTGCCGCCGGGGCCAATCCTTTTGTGACTACCGAATAAACAGGGTTTAGGGTTTAGGGTTTAGGGGCACAAATAAATAGATGGACTCTGAAACCAACATCTATGTAAACAAATGAGTAAATGACAAGATACAGACATCGGTGCATAAGTAAACAGCTGCACCAACAAAACAAAAACCTCTCTGCCGGTGACTTCTGATTGCCAGGGCAGCCACACCTCAAATCAGCGCGACCCGTGCCTGCAAGCTACAAGTCTTACGGCGATGGATATGATTATCTTAAGTTGCTCTGGTCTAAACCCTAAACCCTAAATTGCTAATACGTTGGTCTGATCCGTCTTGCGTCTTGCCTTCGCAGGAGATCGGAAGTACAGTACGTGGAATTCAGGGCTTGGCGCTGAGGGTTCTGCTTGTAGTAGCAAGCTCCTACTTGAATGTCAAATAGATAGTTGATCCGACTGGCAATCCTGAATAACCGCCTTTTATGCCGTGGAAGCTTGCAGGCTTGTCCAGGGCTTCTTGCGTGTGAAGCTTGGGGAAGGCACGTCAAATGCCGCCGGCGCAATAGTAATAGTCATCCGCATGTATTTGTAGCACCAGCACTCGTCACAGTAGCAGTCGTACTCGGAAAGTTTTGCGTCGTCGTCATCATGATGATCATGGAGATGGTTCGGGAGTAGCAGCACTGCACCTCTTAAAACCTTAAACCCTGAAGCCTGAACCCCAGCATCAGCGACCATAATCCTTGCCCTCTTTGGTCGCCGCTAGGTGTTCCAGACAAGCATCGAGCCCAAAGCAGTGCCATCCTGCATGCTCGGATCACACCAGCATAAAAATGGCTACTATAATTATAATTGTTATGACTATTACTACTAGTATGACCATAATTCTTAGTATTGTTTATTATGACTGTAATTCTAATTTTGATTACTATTACTTGTCTTCGTGCGGGTAGTTGAAACAGGCCAGGCGGATAGTCTAAGCGCGACAGGGTCTGAAGCGAGCTGGTCAAGCGGGCTGATTCATATAGGGGCCTTAATAATTAGAATTAGAGCAGGGTTCCCTTTAAAGGGCTCCTTAAAGGGATCTGCAGTAGGGTTCTATAGTATCGGGGCCTTAATCTTTTTAGAATATGTTTTGGGGTCCATCATATTTTAAACTGAATAAGGAACCCTCAAAATAGTAATTGTAATTTTTTAGCCCCTCTATAGTATATACCAGGTGTCGCAAAAGCCTCTGGAGACATGTCATGACCGGGTTGAAACGACGTTGTCGTCCTAGTTCAGTGTACGGAGAAGCTGCACTGCAGTGTGTCGGAGCATACGCTTCGAGGAGCATGTCGGCTGCAGGGTTTATTTCCTGCAGAAAAAGCCCTCAAGACATGGGTTGTGAACCTTGCTACATATCATAGCAATACGAACCCTAAGCCTAGAATCTTAAGCTCTTAACCCGGGATCCCTTGAGGTAGACTCGAGAGGGTGCCAGGACAAGAAAGACTCGCTAGCAGAAGTAAAGAACACTCAAACACCATTTATGTATGGATGTGTCCATAAATACATATATACATACATACATACATACATACGACATACATGCATGTGTGCATGCATGTGTGTAAGTATGTATGTAAACTGCTGTTCTGAATTACTCCAAGCCCCAAACCTGTTGAATGCAGAAGGCACTGGCCCCTGGTTCATCATGCGAGTCCTTTCGACTCATCCCTATAGGCTTAATACCTCTTAACTTCAGGGTTTAGGGTTTAGGGTTTGATATATTGTTGTGCTCACTATTTCTTGTTATGGTCGTTTCCAACCCTAAGCTCTACAAACCCCAAGCCTTTACACGCTGAAGCCAAAAGGACGACGACAATGGACGGCCCTTGCGCCTGCTGATCTGCGATTGAGATGCTGAAGAGGCCTGAAAGGGCGGCTGGTTCAGCCCTATACCCTAGTTAATCCTAGACCCTGGAATCGTAAACCCTAAACCTCTTAACCCTAAACGCTTAGGGTTCAGGTTCTGCGGCGTCCATTTAACATCCTCATCTTCGGATCTATGAGTCCAGGCTTTCTGGTGCTTTCGCGCCTACTTCGATGGTGCCTCATCTGCTTGGCTTCGGGTTTCGGGTTTACGGTGTAGGGTTGAGGGTTTATGGATTACGATTTGGGGTTCAGGGTTTAGGGCCTAGGGTTGAGGGGTACATCGTTACCTCTGCGGGTAAACCATTGGGATCCAGGACGTGGAGCATCCACGACGGGACTCTCATTCTGTGCTTCGGTGAATTTAGACCTAAGCCCAAAACCAATTTTGCAAGCCCTAGGCTAAACCCTAAACCCTAAAACCCTAAACCCTAAACCCTAAAACCCTAAAACCCTAAACCAGAACCTTCATCCCAGTTCCCCACAGCCCAAACGACCGAGGCGGCCGGAAGCCCCTTAGCCTCCATGGCACCGGAAATACCGGGAAGCTGACCACGGTACCGTAAACCCCAAACCCAACGCGCAAAAGCCCTAAACCTTAGGGTCTAGGCTTTAGGGTTTTAGGGTCTAGGGTTTCTGCCAGAGAATACTTCAAGCCCTGCTGTAAGGACGTCTATAGAGTACAGCAAGAAACAGTCCTGACCTACATCCTCAAAAACCCTCAACCCTAAACCCGCTGAGCCCTTAATCGTTAACCCCTATTATAGGGGCCTTACTGCATAGAATAGAGGTTTTGGGACCCATCATACTAGAAATAGAAAAAGGAATCCCCCACAACAGTATCGGTAATTCTATAGGCCCTAAATATCAATCTCTCTAAACGACCTGGGTCCTTGTGAAAACCCATGCCCTGGCCGGTCCTGACTGCACTATGTAGAAGTAGTCTGCGTTCAGATCGCCCTCAGTGATGAGCCGGGTTCCCTTCGGGACTTCCTGCAGTGACCAAGGGGGTGTCGCATGGAGAGTCAGGACTCAGACCATAAGATGAGAGTTTCGGGGTTAGCAGCTTAGCAATCCCCTGATCCTATAAGTACAACCCTGTTTGCTGACAGACACCCAACTATGGCACTGTAGGTGTTTCTCTGTGCCATAGTCGCTGCACCTCCAGAGGACTTGACACCATCCAAGGGAGCCTGCTGGCCGGATGTTGCAAAGCCGAGCACAAAACCGAGACCCTGAAATTTTAGGGTTTAGGGTTTGGGTGAGAAGCCTGAGCCCTAAACCCGCCAAACCTTGAAACTCGCCGGTAAACAGTGAAGAAAGAGAACATGCAATCAGCTCGTATCAGAACATTGAACCGAAAGAGCAGCCCTTGCGTTGCTGAGACCTGCGTGGCTAAACCATGTGTTGCAAGCAGTCACATCTAAAACCGCCGCGACATGATGCCCGGAATATCCCCCAACAAACATGTAGACGGCGTATGGCTCCGGACCGTGAGGCTCGGGAGTGGAGGGTATGGGCTTCAGGATTATGGATTGAGACTTTGGCCGATTATCTCAAGAACAGAGCTGCTCGGTCCTGCTTCCATGCCACGTCTATGATGGCATTGATGCGAGTGCGGTCTAAATCCACCAGGCCTTGGCCAAGGCCAAGGCATGGGGCTCTGGGTCGCGGCATCGAGGATTCAGATGGATTTAGGATTGAAGATACGCTTGGCGCATCGCTGAATCGAGTGGCAACTGCTTGCTACTAGCTCTTGTACCAGCTACATTTGCTCCTGTTACTATTATTATTACTACTACTACTACTACTACTGCTACTACTGCTACTACTACTACTACTACTACTACTACTGCTACTACTACTGCTACTACTACTGCTACTACTACTGCTACTACTACTGCTACTGCTACTGCTACTGATGTACATGTGCTACTAGCAATACTCCGACTGCAGGTGTCTTTCTATGACGTGACGACGACTCGTAATGCTGGTTTACTGTCCAATCCGAATGGAACAGCAACCCACCCAAAACCAAGCTATAGCACCGGATTGCCTAAGCCTAAATCACCTACGATAGTATGTAGCTAACTGGGCGTCACAGGAATCCTAAACCCTAGCCTCCAGACCTGTGGTTTAGGTTAGAGGTGTGACTTTAGGGTTCAGGGTGGCAGCGAGATGTCTGCCCGGTAAGCAGATCTATGAGATAGCTGCAAGATAGTTACCGGGACGAACGGAAACAGCTCCGATGCATCTACGACATACCAGTAGGTTGTCAGCTAGGTCGCCCTAACTTGTAATCAATGCCACTTGGGAATTTCAGAAAACACAGGACCCAAAGTTTTGAGGAGGAGCCTTAAACCAACAAAAAGTCACCGTTCAATCGAAGCAGCTCTGCAGGTTTGTGTTTTTCTTCAGCGCATTGGCCATCAGCTGTCCTTAACAAAGGAAGCATGTTCGAACCGTTTGAGGCTTTGGCAGACTTGCTTTTAACCTCAGGTTGCTGCTTGAAAACTCTAAAGCCCTATGTAAACCCCTCTCCAAGCCGCTAAACGCCAAACCCAAGGCCCACACCTCATGAGCTGAATACCCTCAACGCTTCTGACACATAGGTGTTGAGGTATACGTACTGTCTTCACAATGCTAAGCTAAGCCTGGCGGCAGGGGCAAAGAGAGACATAGAGGGAGAGAGCCAGGGAGATAGAGAGAGAGAGAGAGAGAGAGAGAGCGAGTGAGAGAGTTAGCGAAGGTGGGCAGATGGGCAGATCTAGGTGTGGAGCAAGAATTTTAATGCATATGTGCACGTGTAAATGCATAGACCAACTTAAACAAACATGTTTTTATGCATGCATGTAGTTAAGTATGTATGTACGTATGTATGCACACCCGCCCGAAAAGTTACGGTCGCCGAAGACATCATCTTCTCTGCCCTTAAGACCTAAGGACCTAAGGGTGGGGGACTTTTGTGTTGCCACACGTTGAGATTTCACGCCATGCGCTGCCGTAAGACCACAACCCTAAACCTTAAGTCGAACATCCCGACACCCGAAGCTGAATCCTCTGCAACTCAGTCGCTGCAAGCCCTGAACCTGAACACCTTGCCGCTTAGATTCTCTCACTGTCGCTCTTTGGCGTCGGTTCCTGGTACTAGGATCTGCAGGTCTAGGTTCAAGGGCCAGGGATATCTAAGGAGTGCGGGATTTGGGTTTACGGACAGGAACAGAGTTCAGCATTGCATTGAGAGCTGCACGATCAGACAACACGCCGCCATGTCTGAAAGCGACAGCCCAAGCCCCGACGGCGCCTTAACTTCGACGTGGTTGCCCATGCCACCACCCACGGCTTTGCGCTGGGGGAAGTCGAGCTTATCCCTGTGTAGAGCTTAAGGATTGAAGCTTGGAGCTCAAGGGCTTCGGGTTTTCAGCTTCGTAAGTTTAGGTTTCAACCGGTCTTGCAGGGTGTTCGGATGCACACTTTAAGGTTTCGGTTCCTGGGTTCAGGATTTAGGTCAGCTTCTGGGGTCCACAGCCCTTAACGGCCTTAACTCTTCAAGTTTTCGAGCCTGTCGGCCACACACAGAATCAGCCACCCAACCCCAAACAGCCTGTGCCGGAAAGTGCGGCCCCATCAAAACCCAGATGGACTTCACCTCACCGAACCCTGCTGGCCTCAAACCAAGCTCCACAAACTTCTGCCGAGAGATGGAAAGCGCCTGAGCAGCATGTGTGTGTTTAGGGCTCCTGCCTCAGTCGTACGCTCCAGTTTGGGGGGAGGATGATTTGGGATTTAGGGCTCCGGATTTAGGAAAACCTGAATGTCCTGGTACTGCTCGAGATCCGTCCGACTGCTGCACCAGCAAATTAGGAACGGAAGGCGACATGTCCAGCTACTACTCCTGCCGCTGCCTCTGCTGCCGCCGCTTCTGCTACTACTGCTGCTACTCTGGGACGACGACGACCACCACCACCACCAGCACCACCAGCACCACCACCACCACCACCACCACCAGCACCACCACCACCACCACACCACCACCACCACCCACCACCACCACCACCACACCACACCACCACCACACACCACCACCACACACCACCACACCACCACCACCACCACCACCACCACCACCACCACCACCACCACCACCACCACCACCACCACCACCACCACCACCACCACCACCACCAGCACCATCACCACCACCATCACCACTCTACCGCTGCCACTACCACTACCACTTCGGATTTGGTGTTTTGGCCACAGGCCGAGAGTCACATCAAGGATAAGAGCGCATGATCACGATAGCACGACCAACCGGAACACTCTGCAAATGAGACCCCAAGACCACTCGAGATAGTGCTGGCAGCAAACATCCTTGAGAAGTTCTAGGCAGGCCGTAGAGCTCTTGGAATCAGCACACTCCGACTGAACGAACCCCTTGCACATCTCCACATCCCCAAACGAAAAACCCTAAACCCTAATTCCCTAAGCCCAAAACCCTAAACCCCTCAACCCCTAAACCGCTAAATCCCTAAACTCTAAAAGCCTTCGCCCCAGCCTTGAGAGGCCCCTTGGCTCGGACAGTGGCCGCTCGTGGCCTCTGGGCTTTGAATTTGGGGCTTCAAGGTTAAAGAGTTTAGGTGTCCTTGGGGCTTATGGGGGTTTAGGGATTTAAGGTTTGGGTTTTGAGAGTTTTGGGGGTTTTTATCCTGGGCTTTGAGTTTGGGCTTCAGGGTTTGAGAGTTCGGGGCTTATAGGGATAAGGGGTCAATGTATGGCTCTCAGGGCTTTTTCAGACTTTATTGCTTCAGGGCTTCTGGTTTTCGGCTTGCCGGTTGTGGCATTTCCGGGCTTTTGAGTTTGAGGTTTAAGGTTTTAGGTTAGCGTTAAAGGTTAGGGGTTCTAGGGTTAGGGGTTTAGGAGTTAGGGGTGTTTAGGTTAGGGGTTTAGGTTTAGGGATTTAGGATTGACAAGCCAAACTTGATAAGGATGCCGCTGGTGTAGATGGTGATGGTTACCACGATGATCATTATGGCGATCGCACCAGAAAGGCAGTAATAGGGATGCAAATGCTGCTGGCGAAGATGAGGATGATGTTGATGACGGATCATGGTTGCAGTGCTCGGCAATCGGTTTCAGTCTTGTGCGTGATATTAATCTCGCCAGAGCTGGCTGTCGAACAATGCTGGTGCCGCCATGCTACGCTGAAACCCGAAACTGCCCGAACCACACCAAAACCCTGAAAACCCTACCTAAACCCTAAACCCTGAAAACTGAAAGCCCTAAACCCTAAACCCTAAACCAAAACCCTGAAAACTGAAAGCCCTAAACCCTACCTAAACCCTAAACCCTGAAAACTGAAAGCCCTAAACCCCTAAACCCTAAACCAAAACCCTAAACCCTAAACCAAAACCAAACCCTACCCAAACCCTAAACCCTGAAAACTGAAAGCCCTAAACCCTACACCCCTAAACCCTATAAACCCTACTAAACCTGCAAGCAAGCAGCTCATCTCGAAGCAAAGCGGTTTCCCCGAAGTAGTCGCCGGGCCGAAGATTCTCAGAGGCTCTTGGAACAGCTTAGGGGCTGAGGGCTTAGGGTTTAGGGTTTAGGGTTTAGGGTTTAGGGTTTAGGGTTTAGGGTTTAGGGTTTAGGGTTTAGGGTTTAGAGCCTTACCCTAAGGCTCCGAAAGGGGTCATGGGCTTTCTGGGGGAGGGGTTCGGGCTTTGGGGGCTAAAAAATGGGATCTGACTACGAGGGTCCAGGAGCCTTAGGGTAGGGTTTAGGAGTTTAAGGGTTCAGGTTTTTTTCTTTTAAGCGCCTTTTTTCCCAAGGGTTCAGGGTTTAGGCTTCAGGGTTTCAGGTTTAGGGTTTTAAGGGGGAGCCGGCTCCAAATTCTGCAAGCCGTACAGGGCTAAATACCAGGAATAGTGTTCGGGGTGCAGTCTTCGAAATGTCTACGGAAACTTCGTTCAGGAACAACACTGGGCTGTTTTGTGACAGGTCGGCTTTCAAAGCTGTGCGTCGGATGTACGAGGTTTGGGGGGTTGGAACTCAACCTTTAGGATTTAGATGACTTTCGAGTTTTCGGGTGTAGAAGTACAGGAGGGTTAGGGGTCTAACGACGGAGGCTCGGATCGCGGGTGGGGCTTTGGCACTGGGGATGTCGGTAGCTCGGGCAGGATAGTGAACGCGATACTTTGCGGTTTTGCTGCACAGTGGCATTTTCTGCTTAGGGTTGAGTCTTGGGGTTGTAGTTGCAAGGCTTGGGTTCAGGGCAGTTATACCTGAACTTGCACCCTAAACCCTAAACCCTGAACCCTATACCGTTTCCCTAAACAATAAACCCCCCAAAAGGCTAAAGCGATGTCACGGAGCCACAGGCGTGTCACCAAGAAGGACCTCCGCCTCTCCTTCCTGCGATTGGCGCTGAACATGGGTTCAGGAGGTTTAGGGTTTAGGGCTTAGGGGGGTTTAGGGTTTAGGGTTTAGGGCTCAGAGTTTAGGGGCTCAGGATTGCAGGGCAGGTTTTTGTTTGTGTAGACAGAATGGTTAAACGCACGAACGAGTTGACAACCAAAACAGTAAGAGCAGCAGCAACAGCAATGAGACGAACAGCGACAATATGAGGCCCTTAACGAATTAGATTGGGGTTTGGGAGTATAATGTACTATAGATGTAAGAAGAAACCCCGAAATAGTATAGGCAGTTATTGAGGCCCCAATGTTAACAACCATATCAATGCTAAGTTTCTGCAAGTTATCACCGATCAGATAGGGACATAAACAGAGTGTTGTGCGCAAACATACTCCAAGCTCACTAGCCTGTGGAGGAAAACTGGACAACAGGTTAAACACTCGTAGAGGAACCCCAAACGCAAACCTTACATCGATGTGTTTATGTATATAAACATAAAGATACATGTATGTATATATGTATGCCTATATAATATATACATGTATGTAACACCCGAGTAGTGCCCGATAACACCCCCCCCCCCAAAAAAAAAAAAAAAAAAAAAAGAAGGTAATACAACCCTATAAAGCAAGCCCCTACAACAACCCCGAAGCAAGTCCCATCCGGGACCTGGATCACAAAGAGCTCGTCTCCTTCCTCGCCTTGTCGGATGATCACCTCTGCGAGGACTGATCGCCATTGTGGCATGTGGGGTCTGCACAGTCCCCGAAGACAAAGAACGTGCCGAATATGGGGGTCTTACTACTACTACTACTACTACTACTACTACTACTACTACTACTACTACTACTACTACTACTACTACTACTACTACTACTACTACTACTGCTACTACTAAGGAACCCCACGGTAGTATTGGCAATTATTTAGGCCCCTACATTGCAACGCCGATGCCTGGAACTCTCAGTCGCATCAGTGTGGGTCTTTGTCGGCTTGGGGCTGAGGGTTCAGGCATGCTGCAGCCGCGCACTCCTTGCACCTTAGATCGCCTTAGATTTCGAAGACCTATCTGGGTTTAGGGCTAATAACAGCATAGTACAACAATACTAATCCTGATTTCTCCCTGCCGACAGGATGAGTGATAGTCGCTGGTCTTCAGAAGCACTGACTGCACCAATAAAAGCGCTTCACCCAAACTCGGAGCCTTGAAGCCGAAAGTCTCACAGATCCTAAAGCGGTTGAGGGTTCAGTGCTTGGGGCTGTGGGTTTGAAGGCTGAAAGTTTAGATAGGATATCAGCCGGCACCAGTTTCAACGACAAAGGCACCGACTTCTCATATCCCTACGGGGTGCGTTTTAGTCTCGCTTTGAAGGTAAGGCCAGAAATCTCACCTGGTGTTGGAGCCCAGGGCCAGAAACACAGATACCGTAAGTGTGAAAGACTTATGTCCGACAGGACCTCCCCCCAAGACCCAAAACCCTACGTAAACCCTACATGTCCCTTTAACGGAATGCCTTTAACAGGGACCCCCAAATACAGAAATCCCCTTAAACGGGACCCCAAAAGGGCTGCACATCCCTTCTCTCTTCAGCCCAAAGTCGGGCTTCTTACTTCCGGGCGCAACGGCTACTATAGGGGCCTTAATGATTAGAAAAGGGTTCCCTTTAAAGGGTTCCTTAAAGGGATCTATAGTAAGGTTCTAAAATGTAGCGGCCTATACAATTAGAATAGGGTTTTGGGGCCCATTATACTATAATTGTAATCAGGAACCCCCCGCAACAGTATAGGTAATTACCACCGCCACTCTAGTACATGGCGCCTCATCGTCAAAGTCAACCACTTGACAGGCCTGCCAGATGCAAGGCAGAAAAGCATTTGAGGTTTATAGGATTTAGGGCCAGTTTAGGGTGTAGGGGCTAAAGGGTTTAGGGGGTAGCGGATAGATTTGTTCAACGATTGTAAGTGTATAGTTGACAAGAGTTCCTCGCCCGATGAGTTCTGTGATGTAGCGGCGAAGTTAGGGTTTCGTGTTGAAGCCCTACACCCTGTAGTCTGAAAACCCAACCCTCTAATCCTGCAAAAATGGAAACTCGCACCCAGGTCTCGCCCAGAAGATTTCAAGAAGCCTGAGTGTGATCTGTCTTTCCGATGGCACTCTCTATGTATCAAGTGTGGGTCTCAAAGCTTGTAGGGCTTAGGGCGCAAGTTTAGGATGGTTCAGGCTCCTGCGGGAAACAGCTCTTTGCCGGCAATCCAACAATCTGAGAAGCTGCTGGAGCACCAGCAAGACTGGCATTGCTAGGTATGTATTGCCACGCTCCCATTGAGAATCTGGGATTTGTGCTGGGACTACTTACTGTAAAAAAACCAGTTGCTTCTGTAGCCACGACCGATATTCGGGTACTAGGCCTCGACATCGAGCTCCGACATGCTAACCATCGGTCCAGCAGTGGTGTCCCACCCAAACCTACCATTATCCTCCTTGTTATATCTACAATAATGATAAATCATGATTATTATTTATTGTTACGCTACCTCTCAGTGGCACCACCGCGTTGAGGCCCCGGCCGATGCCAGGACGCCGTGCTGTTCCAACGGGAGGCGCTGGAAGAGCTTGACCTATACAACGACGACTGCTACTGCCACTGCTACTGCGAATTTCTGCTACTTCTACTGGTACTGGCACTGCTGCACTGCACCTACTGCTGCTCTGTTGCCACTGTTGCTGCTGCTGCTGTTGGTGCTGTGATCGGAGATGAAGACGAGAACACCCCACCCTCCACCGACACCACCGCCATAGCCACCGGCACCACTGCCTCCGCCACCACCTGCACCAGAGCCGACATCACCCTCCTCGCCATCACTGCTAAGCCGGACTGCCTGTCGGTTAGGGTCTTTCCGGATTTGTGGCCTAGCCGAACCACCTAAACCCTAAACCCTAAACTCTAAACCCCAGGGAACCAAAGCTGCAGACCTCCAAAAGCAACGGCAGCTGGGACCTCCAAAACCCCGCCTTGGCAAGGAACCGCAGGCGCTGGCTGCTGATGTCTTGGGTCACCTTCTCAGGCCTCAGACCTGAGAATCACGGTTTAGGGTTTAGGGTTTTCAGGCCTGAGACCTGAGAGTCGCCAAACTCTGGGAGCTCCCCACTAAAATAGAGGGGTTGAGGGTTTAGTTTAGGGGTTAAGGGTAGGGACGGGGATATGGCTTCAGGTCTTTGGACACCTTCTCGTGCGGAATGGCCAGCACAGCTTCATTACAGTAGGGTCCAGCGGTTTTAGAGTTTCAGGTTTCAGGCTTGAGGGTTTGTTATATATGGTCTTTTGCGTCTGAGGTGAAGCGAGCATTTCTACACCGAACACAGCTTTGGAATCTGCGGGCTCATCCTCGGACGTGTAATGCTGGCAGGTCTGTCTGGGACTTCTGCAACTTGGCTGGCAAAACTCTCTCTGGACTCTGGGACCTACGTCTTGCGGGCTTTAAGGCTTCGGAAGCCTACCCTGAATTTAGGGTTTTGGTGCTTTAAGGTTTTAGGGTTTAGGCATCTACTAAATCCATCAAAACCCTAAAACCCTAAGCCCCTAAACGCCTAAAGCTGCAGAGGGCTCAATGGCAGAATCCTGGGAGTTCCTCTGTGCCTCTGGCAATCCGTGGGAACATTCTTCTCCAGCACCGCCCGGCAATCTGGACAAACGGGGGCAGCAATACTGAACTAACGAAAAGCTCCCTAAACTTCTAGATTCCAGGATTCCAGGCGATAGTTATACGTAAGGTTGTAAATTTAGAAAAAGTATGAGACCCACTTCGGCTACTAGCTTCTGGCATGCTACTTTGAGAAGTCTCAGTCTCCTGGGCCTTCCAATATCTAACCCTTGACCCACGCATCCGGCTCCCCCAAACCTGAAGAGACTTCTCCCGAAACTCCCGAGACCCGATCTTGCAACGATAGTAGGAGTCTCCGTCGTTCGGCGCCCAATAGTGAATGTTTTCCGCGTGATGCATGACTTGGGGCTTCAAGGTAGGGACAGCTTCACAGGAAACCCTAAACCTGAATAAGTCGGGTGCATCTCATCAATGGCTCCCAGGCGGCGGGACAAGATGAAACTCAGGCTGAAGGAAGACCCGGTTTAGGGTTTAAGGTTTAGGTCGGCCGGTACAGCTCCAAGGGATGGAAATGGACTCGCACACCATCCATGGTCCAATACCGCTGAACTTGGAAACTCGGAGTTCAGGAACTCTAAAGACTAGTATGCAAAATGATACTGTATTATGCTGTATTCTATCATGTTGTATTATCTTGAGGCCATACTTACGAACTGTTGCGACACCTATTGTACGGTGCAGGATTTAGTGTTCGGCGGATTTTGGAGCCATGCATTGAGAGAGGACTCCTCCTCAGGAACCCACACGCGACATCTTCATACTCGTCCAATATCCTAGGCCAACTAATGGATAAGCTTTGGGAATGCAAACGGATTTCCAGGGATTATAGTACACCCCCTCCCCTCAACAGGTCAAACGTTGCCTACTCTACTACGAGGTCTTGCTTGATGAAGAGCTTTCAATCCGGGGCCTTCTGGCCCCCATTGAGGACACTCCTTTCCTTCCAGTCTTCGCGATACAGAGCAGGCGGTGGTTCCCATGACATTCCCGAAGATGCGGGGTTATTCTGGTCCATAAGGTAGAGTTAATTGCACCTTGTTGCTGGCAGTGCCACTGAACCCTAACTATAGTTGGGAAGACAGATCTACTTCTGGATGCGTAGTTTGTGCTCAGTGCATATGTCTTATCCATGTGCACTATAGCTAGATTCTTAAAGGCTTCCAAGCACAACGTTGGCTCCTTCGAGCACATATGCAGGCAAGCCAGCTAACACTTAAACTGTAGCTGGCAGAATTGCATGCATCTCGGTCTTGGCTTTGAGCCAAATGCTGCAACCGACATACACTCCCTGCGCTGCTGTCAGGATTTACAGACCATGGTGCACCCGCAGCAAGTCCCGGGACGGGTTATATGAGCCTAATAAGAAGAAAGCTGAATCGTAATAACAATAATAATAATAATATAATATAATATAATATAATATAATATAATATAATACAATACAATACAATACAATATAATATAATATAATATAATATAATATAATATAATATAATATAATATAATATAATATAATATAATGTAATATAATATAATAATAATAATAGTAATAGTAATAATAATAATAATAATAATAATAATAATAATAGTAATAGTAATAATAATAGTAATAATAATAATAAAAGCGATAATAACAATAATAATACACATAGCAATAGTAATAACCCTAATAATGGAATCAGGTCGAAAGCTGAAGCGGTGGGTGGCGAGGCAGACCTGGATCCCACAGGCCCTACCATGTCCAATTAAACAGACCTTTGGGCCCCGGGCGCTTAGGGCTCAGGCAGAAGTTTGCGCTGTCTGGGAGTTTCTATACTGAACTTAGAATCCTAGCAAAAATTAGAATTTTAGCTGTTTCTTAGGGATTATAATTACCAAAAATTAAAAATATTTCCAAGTACCCCTAGGGTTTAGGTGTTGCAGAAGGCACACCATGAAGTCATGCAGACGGTCGTGTGTCTAACGTGTGACTCCCGCGACTCAAACGGAGTGGCCGCAGATTGAGATGCGATAGGGGTACCCGGATCAGAGAGTTAGTAGCAGTAGCAACAACATGCAGCTATGAGTAACGCACAGCTGGCTAGCAACTAGTGTTCATAATGCTGGTAAAAGTCATGGACATAAAATATAACACGTTTATTTACCATTAACAAGCTAGCATAGGTAACTTCGTTGATAATCGCGGTATTTGGAATAATGACGAGACAAGCAAATCTGTATAGAGGCAGTCGCATCTGTCGCAGTCGTGGTCGTTGCCGCCGTCACCGTCAAACTACCATGCTGAAGCAAGAGACTAGCACGAGTAATCAGGCAAATCGTACTTCTCATACTGCTGCCCCTATCAAAAATGATGGGGCCAACGGTCTGTATTTACATAGCATCCAACACATGCAGCTTCATGACATGATCTCTAGGCGTTAGTGAGAAATGGTAATGGTAAGATCTAGTCGCTGTAGGGTACCAATTTGTTAAATTAGAAACCCTTTTCTGCTGACGGAGCCTCGCGATCCAGTAAGATGGCTCCCGCACAACGCCTATGAAGCGCTTTGTATTATGTGGAGTTTCACACGTCTTCGATCCAGAGAAGTAGGGAACATACCAAAACTTCGTTCCCCTCATCACTTTGACTGCATTCCACCTTACGACCTGACCATCTGGCACAAGCCGTACATGTTTCTAGGCACTGACCCCAAGCCGCCATGCTGATGCCCCGATCGGATGCCCCATTGTCGCAGCCCTCCAAAGACGTGGCCCCAGTGATTTCGTGGTCACCATGCATGCACTGAGAATTATAGACTTGGAAGTCTTGTGGAACGAGGTATTTTTGCTAAAGCTCGAGCTGACGCTACAGTATTCCGCGTCGGGAAATCTGCCCTTTCGAAGAAAACAAAAAGCATGTCTCCTCTTGGTCCCGGATGTACTCGTTGAAGAAGCCAACCTTATTCTGGCTCTACGTCCAGCATGTATAAGCTGAGCTTGCAAACGGAATTCCGTCTGCAATAGCCCTATGCCCTACTTCCAGCAGCCGGCAGCCGAACTACGGGCAATAGTAGCTATCCAAACCAAAGTCCCCAGCTGACAAGCATTCTGAAACTTCGGCCTTTCTTTCAAAGGCATGCTGCCCTTTGAACAGGTCTAGGCCTGGAGGGTCTGCGATTTGGACTGCAGGTGTGCCATCAAGGAAGAGCTTCACACTTCAATTCTTTTGGACTTACGAAGCAAGGTTGCAGCTTCAGGTTCCAAAGCGATGATGCAAGATATTGCAGACAGGCAACAACGCCGCCCAGGAGTGCACCAACAGGGTAGCAGTATCTTTCCTGCACATTGAAGACACACATCTGGCCCGCTAGCCTATACAGCCTCGCCCCTACCCCCATTTTACGGCATCGTTGCTCCCTGTATTCCCATGCCAGCATGCCACATAAAAACCATCGTCGTTTCCACCTACTACTACTGCTACGACGACGACGACTTCTACTGCTGCTGCTGCTGCTGCTACTACTACTACCACTACTACCGACGGCTGCAAAAACGACTACGACGACGACTACTACTACAACTACGACGACGACGACTTCTGAGGACAACATGCGTCGCAATGCGGGCCTCACGAAGCAGCGCCAATCGTATTTGGTAGCTCACTTCGTCCTGCCGTCAAGAATGCCGTCCAGACTCACTACGACTCGTTGCGAAACTCGAACGATCACCGATCACTAAAGGTTCTGGCGGCGGCTGCTCGCTCCCTGATATCATGGAACCACAGTAACTCTACTTGCACCGAACCCCATGACCCAATGACGTGGGCACAGATTGTTGGCTGGTTCGCTGTGGTAGTGCAGGGGCCGGCTGAGCTGCCTCCACGTCCATGACGCCGAAGATGAGGCCAAAGAGTCCGCCCATGATGAGGGCGCATGCCAGGACCATGTAGACCTCTTGCAGTTCGCAGCGCTGGGGGATTGGAAATTTTTGCATTCGACGACAAAAGCAGTAACAAAGGTGCATGCAGCATGGCATGCGGACTTGGAGAACCGCTAGTAGCAGCGGGCAATAGCAGCAGCGGCGGGAGGAGCAGTAGCAGTAGCAGTAGCAGTAGCAGCAGCAGCAGCAGCAGCAGTAGCAGTAGCAGTAGCAGTAGCAGTAGCAATAGCAGTAGCAGTAGGAGCAGTAGGAGCAGTAGGAGCAGTAGTAGGAGCAGTAGCAGGAGCAGTAGCAGTAGCAGGAGCAGTAGCAGGAGCAGTAGCAGGAGCAGGAGCAGTAGCAGTAGCAGTAGTAGTAGTAGTAGTAGCAGTAGTAGTAGCAGTAGTAGTAGCAGTAGTAGTGGTGGTAGTGGTAGTGGTAGTGGTAGTGGTAGTGGTAGTGGTAGTGGCAGTGGTAGTGGCAGTGGCAGTGGCAGTGGCAGTGGCAGTGGCAGTGGCAGTGGCAGTGGCCCTTGCAAAATTTTCTTTATAGGAACCTTTAAGGGACCTCTATTCTAATTCTTGTTGAGGCCCCTGTAATTAATGGACTTCGGCTTTGCGGCCTTCAGCCAGGAAGGGCAGGATGATCCATGCGTCTTAGAGGAGTGTTTGGGGTTTAGGGATTTTGGGTTTAGGGGTTTACGGTTTCGGGTTTAGGGTTGCTGCGCAGCTAAGATTCTGGTTCGCGAGGTTTAGAGGATTGAGGGGTAAGGGTTTACGAGGGTTTAGGGTTGGGAGGTTTTCACTGGGTTAAGGAATGAAGGTTTTGTCCGACTTGATGGCGGGATCCGTGATCAGTTTTGTCCCGAGGCCTCCAAGATGGGACACGCACTTTCTAGCAAGACCACTGTGATTACTGCTACGACCACCACTACCACTACCACTCCCACTCCCACTCCGCTACCACCACCACCACCACCACCGCCGCCACCACCACGACCACTACTACTATTATTACTACTACTACTACTACTACTACTACTACTACTACTACTACTACTACGACTACGACTACGACTACGACTACGACTACGACCACTACCACTACCACTACCACTACCACTACCACTGCCACTGCCACTGCCACTGCCACAAAACCATTTGGACATGTTGTGCCAGGGCTTTTCCACGCCTGTGCGGCTGACTCAACGAAAGGTTTGGCGACGGAGACCTGCAGAGGATAGCCCTAACAAGGGTAGTTAACCATAATTTAGAATTGGGTTTTTGGGATATCCCCAAACGCCGGCGCTTAACCTCCAACAAAGCACGGACATAAGCTGCAACGCTGCAAGGCAGACGGCTTTAGGGCTTGTAAGCCTTCAATTGAATGGCTCCGTGGTCGATACGCTTCCCAAGGCAAAGTTCCACCCAAGGTCACTGTCTCACGGAAATACAGCTCTAAACGCTGAAGCACGCAACAAGCCGCTTGCAGGCAAGGCTTTTGGGGTTGGGGCGTCTTGCTTCCTTCGAATTTAATCTGAGTATGAAAGCTGGCAAAATGGCCCGTTGCCTTTGTGCGTGTGTACATAATACATGCATGGATGCAGAACTTTTGCAAAACAAGGCTAGTTTGATGCTTACTCATCTATCTCCTCCACCATCAACATGCTGCAAACCTGCAAGGTTGCACGAAACACACAAACACACACACACACACAAACAGACACAGACACACACAGACACACACAGACACACACAGACACACACAGACACAGACACAGACACAGACTGACTGACCACTGCCTGTAGGAACCCCAGCACGTAGTTCACCAAGTCTACCACGGAAAAGGTCAGGGCCTGAGCGGGTCTACGTCAACAATGAACACCAGAGCTCAACAGCCTCGCAGCAACAACAGCAGCAACAACAACAACATTCTAATCGCATAACTGTCAACCTAGAACAACTCCAAGCGGCTTCTACTACGTTCGGCAGACGCAAAGGCAGAAGCATGCCAGCTCTTTGTCGTCGGGCAGTGGCACCACTGATTGCTTTGGATCCAACTCGTAAGCTCTCAGGCACTCGCCGGCACTCGTGGCTATCCCGTCCAACAGGACCAAAATACTCAAAGTATGACCCGAACCAGTCAGTCCCCACACGAGCGAGGATTTGAGGAGTGACGAGGCTCGTCGCTGCCCCTGTGAGGACATGGGCCCGTCGCCTCACCGTCGTCTGCCAAGCGGCTCTCGGCCGTAGCATTCTCAAAGCTTCATGCCAGTACTAGCAGGATGGGCTCACACCCGGCCGGTGAGCTAGGGTTTTGGGGCCCATTATACTAGAATTATGATAAGGCCCCCCCCCCCCCATAATAGTATCGGCAGATATTAAATCAGCAGCATGCCAGCTCTTTGTTCTTGGACAATGCTAGCACCGGTTGTTGACGTCGAGGTGCCGTCGGACGACTCCAAACACGAGGCGATCCCCGCCTCCAACAAGACCAACATATTGGAAATGCGACATGAACAAGTCAGTTGATCATCAACGGGAGAAGCCGGCGTCTCTAGCTCGAGACCCGGAGGCCAACGATCGACCCCATGCTTTCACACTGAAACAACATGTTGCATGTTGCACGCAGCAAGGAACCACTTCTTGGAGGCCCTACAAATTCCGCTATGAGGCTCGGACTCATAAAGCTTACAGACTTTGGTCCGCATTGCAGTCAAAACACAAGTACCCTGAGTCGGCGACACTCACTGGCGCATAGACGGCATTTTATCGATTTCCAGCTGCTTGTTACTGCTTGTTCATGCGTCTACCTGTCTGCTAGTATGGACCAATCTATAACGTCCCAGTTTATCTACTGTGGGTTCTGGGTCCCATTCATGATGGGACAAGCCTCACACGATAACATGTCAATATGGCCTCCCCTGTCTGAGACCACCAAGCGAGAAGCTCCGTTGGTTGAGCCATCTCGTGGTCGCCACGCCACGAAGACTGGACCGGTCTCGCACTGCACAGCAACCCCCCGGTGGGCGCGTTAGCGCATTGCCCCACCGTCAGCTGCCCAAGTGCTAGGCAGGTTGGCCAAGGAGGGGCCGCCTTGGGCCTCCTACGCGGAGTTGAGTGCGCTTGGCGCCCATGCAGTGTGGCCCCACACCAGGCCGACGGTGTGAAGGTTGCCGTCATGGCACTTGCAAGCAACCTCGGGTAGGGCGAGCCACAAGAACAGACATCAGGAGAAAGGCGCACTCCCACTCCGTCAGATTTTTGGTAGTAGCCGCAACAGGAATGGCCGCAGCAGTCGTAGGAGGAGCAGCGCCTTAGCAAGTAGCAGCTGCCTCGCCGGGATAGCCGCAGTCATGGCAAGAAAAACACTGCAGTCATCGACCGTCGTCCACCTGGCCCTCTTGGCCGTAGTCACACCAGGGGAATAGCGACAGTATCGAACACGAAGGTGACATAGCAAGCACAAACAGGGACTGTGCAGCTCTCACTACATCGCACAAATCACATCTAGAAGGAAGCCGAATCTAGAAGCCTGAAGTCCTCTGATGGTCCAAGGTTCGGGGTTTCTGCACCTCAACCTACATGATCTGCCCAAACCTCAAAACTTTAAGAGTTTGAAAGATCTCTACGACTCTACGATTCAAGGCCGATCTGTGTATCGAAAGCTGCCGTTGCGGGGGAGGCAGAAGTCATCGTCGATTGCCGAACCCGAAGGGTTTTGGGTTGCGGATGTCAATGCAGAAAGTGCCACGGAAGCTCTATGCAACACGGTGGAAGCTTCATGGGCAGGTGGGCTTCCGACTTAACTTGTTACTTGTTTACGGACCGTAAGCCCCACAGCTTTGTACAGCAAGCTAAGAGGCGTTGTCCACGCAAAGCATGGATGGTGAATCGGAATGTCCACGGGCAATGTGTAAACTTCGATAGGAGAATGCCTCGGACCTGTAGCTTACTGCAAAATAAAACTCAAGAAATAGACGTCTTCGGTGACGTATTACTGTGTCGGCAGTTGAGCTAGACTGGGGAATCCAGCGCAGAAGAATGGCCCCATGAAATTCATTTAGGCGCCAGCGAATGCCACTGACGTGCCGAGCACCGTGTATAACGGCACCTAATGCAAGGGCTACTTGGAGGATCGTGGGACTTCGCGAATATACGGTTATAAGTAACCTAATTGGAGCTATAAGTAATTATAACCCAGGGACTTGTGGGCAAACAGTCAGAGTGAAATATTGCTATTGCTAACAATAACAACAGTATTGCTCAGCACGGTGAATGACGTCTAGACCGGAAACAGGAACCGGCCTGCAGAAATAAGTTACCATGACGTTTGTTCTACTACACCTTTGATGACGCCGTAAGCTCCATGAACCCAATAACCCCCAACTCAATAAACCTCAACCCAATAGCCCTAAACTCAATAAACCTCAACCCAATCCAAGAACCCTCAACCCAATAACCCAACCCAATAAAGCTAAACCAAATAACCCTCAACCCAATATCCCTCGAATCCAGTAACCCCAAACCCAATCTGACCTAAACGCCCTCCACCCAAGAACCCGAAACACAATATCCCTAAACCCAATCACCTAAGAATCTACATTCTACATCCTAAACCCACCCCCTAAGGACTGATACACCCACCACTTATCGTCCTCTTGATTTCCAAGGGTGCTACTACTACTACTACTACTACTACTACTACTACTACTACTACTACTACTACTACTACTACTACTTCTACTTCTACTTCTACTTCTACTTCTACTACTACTACTACTGCTGCTGCTGCTACTACTACTACTACTACTGCTACTACTACTACTACTACTACTACTACTACTACTACTACTACTACTACGACTACTACGACTACTACGACTACTACGACGACTACGACGACTACTACTACTACTACTACTACTACTACTACTACTACTACTACTACTACTACTATATACCGCAGAGGCAAGTCGAATCGAGAATCACGGGTCCTATGCCGAACCCTTAGTTAAAGTTGTCCGTATACTAAACCTTATGTACTAACCCTTTCAAAGCCCTTTAAACAGACCCACGCACATGGGTAGAATCCAGAAGCCTTCCCAGCCTACATACCCCAAAGCCAATAATGTGTCTGCCCTTAAAAGTTGTAGCCGGAGCTTGCAGGAGTTTAGGACTTAGCAGTCTCCTCTTCGACGCAATTCAAGTTCTGCTTCAAAAAATCCTCAAATGCCCGGAAAGACACAGGGAACTCTTCAGACTCATCAGGTGGACAACTGACAGACTCCAGCCTTCGTCATGGCCGACATGCCCTTGTACCTTGCGGGCAAAGCAGGACGGCTTCATCTTCAGAGATCTCTCACGGTTTAGGGATCAGTGTTTACGGTTCAGGCTTTTATTTCCTCAATCCCGAATGGTCTTTCTCAGTCGTTCAAGTTCTGCTGGGAGGGAATCATCTTTCTAAGTGTCTGACAGTCAGCATTTGCGTGCGAGGTGCTTTTCGGGGTTCCTATTGCGTTTGACGTGACAGGCGGTCACTCTGAGGACCTCCACGGATTCATGGTCGTTCTGATCCCAGATGAACCCGTCACCTCGTATAGTCAGCCCTGAAAGGGTTCGTAGCTTTTGGTTCAAGTTTCAGTCTTCTGTGATGCTCTTGACAATGTTAAAGCGTGGGCCTAAGTAAGCCAGCAGCCTTTCGGAAAGCGGTCTCTATGAAACTAACTCTGAACAGCCCTCAACCCTATAGAGCACCCTCAGGATCCTAGCTTAGGCTTGCGCATTTCCCAGGGGCGATCGATCCCGTCTGCCAGGCTGGGAAGCGATCTGGGGCTCGGACCAATGCTGCTCTAGTGTGAAACCTTGGCCGACTTTTAAACTTTGGGGCGTAGGGTCTAGGCTCCCAGACTTTAAACCTTAAACCATATATACGGAGCATCTTTGAACCCTAGGCCCTACACCCTAATGCCAGCTGCTTCTGGAAGCTGTCTGTCTGTCTGCATGCACGTGTGTATGCGCACACATCTGCAAAACGTTATGTTCCGTGCATTGACCAAGATTGAACAAGTATGTTTGTCCGGCTGGGTAGGGTCCTCACCAAAGAATGTGGCGAAAAGGTTCACCCGGTGCTGAGAAGGTGTAATTTGCAAAAGCCCAGGATAGCTAGACGCTGGTTTCAGTCAAAGGCCACCAAGAGAGAGCTCCACCAAAACAGATCTAAGTCGTCTGTGGCCTGTTGGAAGAGATATCGGTGCTGAATTGGCTTATGGGCCTGGAGTGTGGCGGTCCGAAGAAGCGCATTGACATGAGGATCTGAGGAACACGGTTTCTGAAACTGCACCACACGGAGTCCTTGCTTGGTCGGGTGAGTTCTTCTTGCATGCCCCTGGGCTTTCTTGACTTCCGCACCTTATATGGCGGCCGTAATAATTAGAATAGGGCTTTGCAGAAAAATGCAGCGTACTTACTTCGAGGAACCATAAGGAATCTTATTCGGGATAAAGTTTAGGGGTTTTGGTTTAAGGTTTGCGGCCCAGGGTGCCCTTTTCTGAGGATTATGTTCGGTGGCACCACCCTCAAGCTGTCATCGCCGGCATAATTAACTGTTTCAGGAGCCTGAACCCCACACCCGTAACCGTAAGTCCTAAACCCCGACTTCCTAAACCCGCAAACCGTAAACCGTCAGGACTGCCACATGGGTGGTTGTCGAAATTATGGTCCCTTTTGGGGTCCCTATCAAAATACGGCGCCCATGTTTTAGGGTACCCAAACAGGGAGCATCATTGTGACACCCACATCTTCCTGAACCTGTGGACGCGGCAGATGAGTCCGGAGAGGATAATCAAAAGCCCGAAGACGACGAGCATCTGTCGCTTCCCCACCGTCCTGCAAGGTTGAAGGCGGTTTCGGCTTTAGTCATAGAGTTCTAGATTTTGGGATTAGGGGCGGTTTCGGGTTTAAGGTTTAGTGTTTCCGGTTTAGGGTTTTAAGGTTTCGTCTAGGGTTTAGTCATAGAGTTCTAGGTTTAGAATTGCGAAGTTAAGCAGACGTCTGGTTCGTAAGCATTCCTTTGCCTTGCTGCAGGGCTGCAACATTAGGATCCTTGTGTACTCACTACCCAGCAGCAATCAACGCCTAAATCCTGAGCAAAATGGGAAAACGTCGAACCGTAAGGATAAAACCCAACTTCCTAGCCTCAGAATTCGTTGCTACTCCTTGCATGACCAGCTAATTTTGAGGGAGGATCCTTGATTACCACTTGCTCTCTGGCCTGTGTGTGTGCAAACATCTTCGGTCGGGGGACCTGCAAAGAAACTATCCCGAACAATCAGAACAATCAGCCGTAATCTCTCACTAAACCGTCATGAACTCTAACAAACCGCTGAGCCCTAGCCCAAAACCCCTGAACCCTCAATCACAAAAGCTGACCTGAAGAAACCGCGAAGCTGCGTGGGCTTCTTAGTTCTTCATCAAAAGCCTATCATTTCTTCTGTGAACCCGCTCCAACACCCCTATCAGTTACCCGTGATCATGGTGGAACAGCAACGGTCAGCATCCTAAAAACCACCTAAGGGTTGAGTGGAAGCCAAATCGGGCTTGTAACCGAGGTTTTCCTTTCTTCCTCGTACAGTTCCCTCGGGGAAGGAAAGGTTCGGATTCGGGATGAGTATAGGGATGCTTTGTTTAGTACCCGGAAAACACTACAGTGATTGACTTTAGTACTTTGCATCTGAGAAATCGGTTGTAAGTTTGGATTTGGGGTTATACGTGAATTTTTGTCTAGTACCCAGACAACGCTAAGGTGATTGACCTTACTACTTTGCAGATTGTAAGCTTGAGGTCTTCAGGAGTTTAGCTGAGGAATGTAGGCTGTAAGGATGTGGGAATACGGTTGGTTTAGCATTCCTAATTAGACCCTAAATCTATGTCCTAAACCCTAAGCTCTATGGCATTCCCTCCATAGGAATCACAGTGTCCCCGCTGGAGATTTCAGAAGAAGAATAGAGGCCGCTCTCCTCTGATACAGGTAACGTAGGGGTCTTAATATTAGTAATTGGAATAGGGTTCTGGGGTCCTCGTTACAAAGTCTAGTATACAATCCTCCAAAATTTGAGGCCCCGACAACTACGCCAGCCCCAACAAAAACTAGCAAACGCCATTTTGACAAGATGAGCTTACGTCTGAGGCCCGGGCTCTTTGTGGTATGAAGTATCCTGGCTGAAGATTCTCCAGATGATGATGCCTCCCACCTCCAACGAGAAGGCTTAAGGAATCTACGCAGCGACTGGATGTTAAACTACAAGCCAGAAGACCTCACCCTCGTGATTCGCGCGAAGGGCTTTGGGGTATCTTTCAGCATACATAAGTATGTGCGTACTTACTATGAAACAATGAAACCCTAAGGCCCCAAGGTTGGTAGCTGGTCCAGGGTCATGGTGTAATGGAGCCGGGACAGAAGGAGTGCAGGGGCTGCAGATATGGGGTTTAGTGTTCCGAGGGCAAGATCAGCGAGTTGGGGAGTTGAAACTACGAGGAGTCAATCGCTACTGTAGGTTTAGGGTTGAGGGTTTCAACCTCATAAATCCTCAACAAAGTGACTCCGGGTGCAAGCCTTAGGCGTTTCAGGCTTCCAGCCACTGATCGCAATATCGAGGTCTCAATGACGAGACTGGGGTTCTGGTGTTCTTCCTCTACTCGTTCAGTATCCAGGGATCTAAAGATTAACCTTTGGGAGTATATGTTGATATCTCGGGCCTTAAAGGTTCACTAGCTACAATGATATTTATGCAAGGAATGTGAGGGATCATGTTACTCAGTGTTCAGACTACTTTTCTCTGTGCTGGAGGCACTCCCAAAACAACCTTTCAAAACCCTCCCCCCCTGCAGTGAAGCAAGCACTAGCAACATGAAATTCGCGCAAGGAAGCCTACCTGACCCAAAACCATGAATCATGAAACCTTCTGGCAAGACGGACAGCTGCTTGTTTCAGGCTCAAACCGAACTCGAAACCCCCTTTCTGCCATGTACCTACTTCTTGATCCTGGTCGAACCCCAAACTCGAACAAGGCGTGCGTGGTTAAGTGAGGGCGGCGTACCACAATGAAGAGGAAGCCGAAGTAAAGCGAGAAGAAGCTGCTGATGCTGATTTCAACCTGCCCAACTGCAGCGAATGCCGCGTTTGGGATTGCTTATAAACCCTGAAAGCGCACCAGACATCCACCAGACTGGCATCGGGAAGAAACGACGAAGACCTTTATGACATCTGTTGACGAAAACGTGCAATAAACGAAGACTTGTACTACATGTGTTGCCGTACGATACCAAGCAGGGGCTGTCCATTCCTAGACTGATTACAAAGCAAGAAGCATGCTACTCACAAGACAAGGACTTTAGAACGGACGCCAGTTCACCCACTCTGCAGACGTCCTATGTACTCGGAGACCCTTAGCCCAAAACCCTGTAACTCCGGAAGTACTATAACATCAGCCTGAAATGCCAAACTTGACCCTGATTCCGGCTATAACTTGTCAGTCCGAAGTATCCGTCAAGCTTCTTGTCGGCCCTACTCTAGCGCCAAACCATTTCATCCTCAACCTAAGGACCCCCAAAGTTTCAAAGCAGAATCCAGGGTTAGGGTTTACTTCGCTTTCAGACGTCGAGTCGGTGGGCCAGCGTGCAGTTCACGATCAGCGAGATGATGATGCCCAGGAGCACCTGGGTCCAAGCATCCAGGATCGATGAGACTGGAGTTTTGAGCTGGCTGTTGACATAAGGCAGCCCCCGAAGCTTCATTGAAATTGCTGGGCACTGGATAAGTCAGGATTTCAGTCCTGTGGTAGAACTGGTTTCATCACTTCGCAGGATTAGACTTTACATGGGTGAGGGGTTGTCGTGTGGTTCCTCTGCAGCACTTCCCAAAACCGAATGCAAACTCCGACATTCGCTCTTCCTCCCCCAGGTCTGTGGCCCAGACGCCTACGAAGCCTGAGATGGCGCCATTGAAGATGAGTGACGGGTTCACCTCACAGTGATAAAGACTTCCGCAGGGCTCCGTGATACTGACGAAGTTTCAATCTAGAGTCTACTCCCAAACTCTGGTCTGGCTACCTCAGATAGTGCTTGGCCGTCGAGGCAGCTCCGGCAAGGCACACTTATTTTCCATGGTTTCAAGATTAAGCAAGTCGTCTCAGGGGCGGCGGTTGTATTAGCCTCGACTCAACCCCAGTCGAAGAGGTTCGCGCACCTACCGTGGGCTGTCCGCCGCCTTGGGAAATCGGTCAATGCTTCACTGGGTCTCGGGACTGGACTACGAGTCAGAATTTGCAGTGGGTCTGGCTTCTACGGTCACGGTAAAGCAATACTTGCGAGCGTATGTACCTGAGGGATTCCGTCTGGAATATACTGAGTTTATCGGAATCTACATTACATCAATACCTCTTGATCTTGGACCCCCCATGATTAAGTCTCAGATATCCAACCAATCCTTTCTTGCAGCACCGGTAGCGCTTCTGGAGCTTGTGAGCAGACAGAACACGGCCAGGGGGTATGGTGATGGCGTGCGATAAGCAATTTCATGCATAGTCTGCAAAGCATCCTGCAGACAGGTTGCCAATCATGAAGCCCCACATAATGGCAAAAGCCGGTGCGCATTCCTAGGCATGAGGTTCCCAGAGCAAGCAGGAAATGTGCACGAACAATTCCGCAACTACCTACCCAAGAATTATCAACAACGCAAAGACACGCAGGGCCGAAAATTTGAGGAGGGTCCGCCGCCGTCAACACGAAGTACCAAACCTGAAACCCGTAAGCCCATGCCGGAAAAGCAGAGCCCGACATTTTAAACCCGACACCGCACACCTCAAAGCTTGCATCCGAACCCCGAAACATAAACCTTTACTTAACATGCGACAAAACCCGATACTCCTGACCCCGAACCCCGATCAAAACCTACCTAGCGGCTCATACCCCTTCCCTTTCTCTTTTAGATTACCACTTTGCTAAGAAACAGATACTAGCAATGAAACCAGGTACCCTAAAAGAACGGATAGGGTATGACCCTCTATAGGCAAACCCTGAACCCCGAGCGGCTGAACCCTGCAGTCTGAGGGAAGGGCCATGTTGCCGGGCTTTGGGCCGCCCAAGGCGTCGGGTTTAGAGCTACTCTACGCTGTATGACTACTATACTCTAGTTTTGATAAGGGTTGATATTGCTATTACTAGTATAAGGATGATAACTACCTGGCTTTTCGTGGCTCAGGGTTTCGGGTTTTGGCGGGTTTGGGGTGTAGGGTTTAGGATTTTCCTGATGTGATCTGCTGTCTAACTTACAGCTCTGGCATGTAGAGGTTTGAGGGCTCGGTGCTTGCAGGGGTTCAGGCTTCACTATACCGAAGTGCCAAGACCGAAGGCTTCACAGCACGAAGGTCTGAGGTTTCAGGGTCTGACGGGCAACTGAAGCCCTGAACCCCTAACTCCGCAAGGCCAGCCCCTCTGAAATCTAAGCATCCATGACAAGAGCTGAGAGCATTCAGTTGAGATGCTGAGTACATACATGTCTGCATTGAGAGCCGAGGTGAATCTCAAGGTGTGCCCCCTGTTTCTGTTTGTGCATGAGACCATATGTGTATGTGTGCGCGTGTGTGTGTGTGTAGATGGGTGTCCGAGTGTGAAGCTCGTGACTTGTCTGTGTGCGTGCATGTCAGTGTACGCATGTCCGTTCTTGTATGTATGTGATGTGCGTAGAAAAACAAGACTACAACCACTTACCTACATACTTGCCTACGTCTTTACCTCCCGACCTGACTACCGTTGACCTGCCGCTCGACCCTTGTCGTAACCCCCCGGCGTTGTCGTACAGTACGCCATCCTCAAAGTGGGAACGGCTAGATGGAAGAGATTACGGGCTTAACTAATAGGTTTTATGGAACACCGATGGAGGGAGAAGCGTTGATAGGCTTCAAGGGAGCTTGCAATTCCACATTGCAAAAAGTAATCGTAAAGCCGCTTATAAAACACGATATCCAACACGATACAGTTCGTTGTCACGGCAAATGATCTCACGCTGCTTTTGGAGGAACGGGCGGTCGCAGATTCCGTCGATTAGCCCCTGGGTCAGCCGCGAATGTCCCTGCAACTGGGCGCATTGAGAATCTGGAAAGCAGCTTTTCCTTGTCAAACGTCTATGTATCGGGGTTTTTACAGGCGCGTGGCGTTGTATGGCCCCATCGCCAGCTGAGCAACCCACGCATCGTTGACAGGGACCAGGCAGCATCTACGAGTAATCATCCAGGAGATGTTGTCACGCGTGGCTCCCCAAAGCATTGGACGAACTTCACCCTAAAACCCCTGAACCCCAAACCTTAAACCCTAAATATCGAAACGCTAAACCCTGAACTGCAGAATCTCCAGACAGTGAGCTACCTCTGCGAAACTCAGTTCAGCCGAAGACGATCTGAAACATCGAAGACTGCGGATTCTGCATCCCCACACCAAATGCCGAAAGAATCCTAAAGTGGAAACTTACAGAGCCCCGAAAGCCCGCTGGTGTACAACTCCTTCTAGAGCGTGCGCGTCTCTGTGGTTGAAAGCCGAGACTGAACGAAGTTCGAGGTTCTGAGACAGGACTCAGGGTTTCCAGGCTTGAGGATGTGGAACCTATCATCTGCTAAGCATCCTACTAGCAAGACTACGACTTAGCATAGCTGCATAGAAGATCTTGCCACTGTTCTGTTGTCTGGTAGAAAAACAAATTTCGTTTCCAATCACCCGAAATAAAACAAGGTTCTAAACCTTCAAGGTTGCAGGACACGGAGAGCACATGCACTGGTGCTGGTAGTTCCAAGTCCGCAGGAAGACATCCAGATTAAAATTCTATAGCTCTCTCGCAACGCTCTGTCGTGATCGGTTTCAAACTGGGCGGCTGCGTGGGAGAGCAAATCTGGGCACCACGGGGATCGGACCCTAAACCCTGCACGCGCACCAAACTCTACATCGCAGCTCTTATGCAAGAAGCACCACTCTCTGCATTCCATCTAAACTCTCGAGTTAGCCCTGAGCCCTACCCACCTTAACTTATCATAGACCAGACAATAGGCCCCCAAGATCCATCATATGCAAACTGACAAGGCGAAAGTGCATGCTAAAGAGCTATGGGACCCTTGAAAAGACCCTCCAAGGAATCCTCACACAACCTTTAGACTAAAAGTTAATGAGGGCCCCAGCCTCAACGCTGCGAAACCTTAAAAACAACAACAACGAGAAACTACACGCAAGAAGAGTTGGTTGAAACCCCCTTCTAAAGCAAAAGCCCAGGACCCCAAAACCCCAAACCCCAACCTAAATCCCCAAAACCCTGAAGAGACACTACTACTGTTGATGATATACATCCTGCATTACCTTAAGGACCCCAAACTATGGGAATTATGGTATATTCCTTATTATGGGTAATGCAGGATTTTTATCATCAACCGTATAAGCCAGAACCTGAGACTTCGGATGTTCGGCGTTCGGTCTCGGCTCTCACAGCCAACTTATGAGCCAACACACTGACCTGGGAGTTTCTAACAGGAAGCCTCTCGGAAGTAGGGGTTTTAGGATTTTTTTGGAGTTTAGGGGTTTGGGGGTTGGGGATTAGGGGTTTAGGCCTCTAGAAAGAAACAAGAAGCAGCTCTTCATGTTCAGGAGACTCCTGGGTGTAAGTTACGAGTAATACAATACTTTTAGGGTTTAGGGTTTAGGGATTTAGGGTTTAGGGTGTAGGGTTTAGGGGTTTAGGGTTTAGGGTTTTTAACTGTTCTTCGTGTTTCAACTGTCACTAGGACTTCTAGTTCTAATAAGACGATGTGGACTATGTACTTTATCACTAATACCATTGTTGAAACTACTACGGATCATACGATTTGTGCTGGTGTGACTATATATCTTGGGCTTGTTATTCTTGCTATCATTCGCGGGGCCAGTAGGGGTGCAGACCTCTAAGCCCCTAAACCCTTGGTTTTGTGCCTGGATGCGGGGTCGCGGGAATGACTGATTGGACTTAAAGACTTTGGAGCAGGGCTACGCAAGGATCCGGGTTTACGTAAGGGTTTAGGACTGGACTAAGGCTCACCATAATGCTCCAGAAATGTTCAGGAAGCTTCGACTTCGAAGGTTCGCGAAACTCCCATCTAAGCCCTAAAACTTCCCGCAGTGCCCGCCAAGACGTCTGGCAATCGAGGGTCATACCGCACCTTCTCCGAGGCAACAATCTGGATGGTTAGTACTCGCTGGCAATTGCAAGTAGTATACGTACTGAATACAGATATATCAGGCTTTCCTCTCCAGGCGTTACTGTCCAGCGTGTTTACATAATGATGAGGATGACTTGCTTGTGGTTCATCATGTTTTCATAGTTTAAGCGACTCAGAGATGCACATTTCGGCTTAAAGCAGCAGTCTAACGTGGTTCGGTAGGAACCTGATGAAGAAACAATGACCCTATAACCCCAAAATCTTAGGATCCATAAGGGGCCCTAGTAAAGATTCGAGGTTTCTTCATCAAGTCCCCATATTAGGATTTCCGAAAATAGGAACCCCTGATTTAGTACCCCAAATAGTAGGATCCTTATTATGAGGACCCCAAACTATGGTGCCCCTCATTTTCGGAAACTCTCATTGGGGGTTTGAGGCTTTAAATACAACGCTGAGGCCTCGAACACTCGACTGACTTGGCGGTCTTAAATGCGGGAGGTTAATCAAAATCAGAATCCCGCCTAAGGACGAGTGCCTGCGCAGCGCTTCAGACTAAATAAGTAGCAATAGAATTCCTCAGAGCGCCCTCGATAAGTATCATGTCATCTTTCCCAAACCCCATTCTAAGTATCAAGACCCCTATATTAAACCCTTATGTAAAGCAACTTTTCACCTACATCGCAATCTAAATCCGTTTCCTAAAATTGCTGTAAGGCCCCTAAAGCCCTAAGCCCTAAACTCTAAACCCCAAACCCCTTAATCCCTAAAAGCTAACCCCCCACACCCTGTTCCAAATTAAATTTTCATAAGGCCCTTCCGAGATCTCGAAGTTCCACGTGTCTTCCGGATATCACGGTTCAAAACACACAAAGCACAGCACACCCTCTTAAGTTCTTAATGGTTTGGAGTTTAGGGTGTAGGGGCTTAGGGGTTGGGGTTTTTTGGGGCTTATAGGGTTTGGGGCTTACAGTAAACCTCGAAGCCGCAAGAGAAAGGCCAAGCATCGCAAACAAAGGCGCATCAGGGGTCTTATATGGAATTTAGGGTAATTTAGGGTGTTATCAGTAGTTTCGGATCAGGATTTAGGCATCTATATGGGGTCAAAGTCTAGCCTTGCCTTTAAAAAAGGCCTTAGGGTTTACTTGGGCGGTGAACTTCGGGTTTCGAGGCTAAGGTGTAAGGCGCTGTAGGGTCAGCAAGCCCAAGGAGAACACCATGCAGCAAGACGATCTCTTCAGAACGCACTACCTCATAAGACAAAGAAACTTAAGTTCTAATATGCAAGGTTGTTAAAACCGGGCAGGGATGAACATCTAAATTGGGACCACATTCCAAGCAAAGCTTACTCCAAACATCTCTTCGACAGGGGACTCTGCAGTTTTCAGGGTGCCCCTGTAGCTGGGTGGGTTTACGGATCTCTTGTAGCACGGGACGAAAGTTTGAGGATTTACCAGGCTCAGGGATCTCCTTGTTTAGGGATTTAGGGTTTAGGGGTTTAGGGCTTAGGGTTACGACCTGCAGGGTTTTCGGTGTTATCAGGAAACTCGACCACAAGAGTTCGTGCTTGCGGTCTCCTGTGACCTGAACGAATAGCTTTAAGCCTGCAGGCAATCGAAAATCGGAAGAGCACTGTCCCTGCTTTGCATGGGAAAGCACACACAGAGCTGTCGCTGCGATCAGTTTGCCATACATGTCACTCTCTCGACCAGGAGTGCTACTCAACCGCATGGCTAATTCCATTTCTGACCGAATAGCTGCGACTTTATCCGCCTCATCTGACGATGATCTCAAACCCCTCCTTCTGTATTCTGGCTCGAACTCTTTCGGATAGAACCCGCTGAAGGGCCTAATAGTCATGCTTCAGTAAACTCTAAACCCCTTAACCCTAAACCAGGCAAACCCCTAAACCCTAAACCCCTGAACCCTAAACCCCCTAACCCTAAACCCCGTAACCCTACACCCCTAAACCCCGAACCCCTTAACCCTAAACCCCTTCACCCTAAACCCCTTAACTCTAAACCCCGTAAACCCTAAACTAAGCCCGGCTTGAAGTTTGGCTTAGGAAGAAGCCTTCGGCTGTCTCGTCTCAAAGGGTCCTGAGTACCAATATCGTAGAAAGGCAATATATAGAGTTTAGGGTTTAGGTTTTGGGGTTCCGTTTTAAAGAGTCAATAAGGGTTAGCTAGAAGGGCTACTATAAGGGTTTAATATAGGGGCCTAAACAATTACCAATACTGTTATGGAGGCTCCTCATTGTAATTATAGTATAGTGGGCTCCAGAACCCTATTCTAATTATTAAGGCTACTATTTGTAGGGATTCTACAAAAGAATTACTATTCTGGTTTGGGTCAGGAACCCACATATGTAGGTACTCAGGACCCTTAGGGGCTTTAGGACTGTAGGGTTTAGCATCAGATCTTGCAGCTTCTTTGCTGTAGCGTCTGGGGTTCGGGCGCGGGGCCATTTGCGAAGTTGTCTTGTGAAGACTAGCTCTTTCTGTAAAGCATCGTAGGATTATACACATACATATATATAATATATATATATATATATATATATATATATATTCCCAAGAAGTAGCTGCTTAGCTACCAAGGGACGTCAGTCAAACACGCATGATTTCCTTAGTCCTGGCATCGGAGCAAGTCCTTCCAATTGGACGATCGATCATCCCATCATGAGTTATATCCTACGTGAGTAAACTATGCAGTGCAGTCTAGCTGCGCATTGCCCACAAAACGCGGAAGCTCCCAACACAGCGTTGACTAATTCCTGGATGGACCCTGGTTGCACACTGGTCTGCGCAAAGCTCTGCGAGAAAACGCCTGCCGCTGAAAGGAGCAGTCTCGAAGAGGTGGCTAAAGTTCAGGGAGACGGATCTGCACCGTGATAGCCGAAAGAGAACAGCGCACTTTATCACAAGTAGCTCGAAGATGTACTTGTCAGAAGCACCCAAATACGATGTTTTCGTCGAATGCTCGCAGCAAGCAGGCTGTTGAAGCGACGCGACGACAAACAAGCAAGTTGGAAAAGGGCATAGAAGCTCTCAAATGAACCTTCAAGGCTCTCAGTCCCATGCCCTGCGGAACTTCCATTTGCCTGCTACCGGGTCACGGTCATATCCACACGGCTTCGGGTTTGGGCGGTTTAAGGTTTCCACCCCTTAATACGCAGAATGAAGCTTTAACAAGCCCTTGGTCTTTGTGTGGATGTAATGGAAAGGCCCATCATCAAAACAGTACTGTGAATATTGTGAGCTTGGGGCTTTAGGAGCGGACTGCTTCTTTTGCTTTGGGGCTTTCGGGGTTTAGGGATTTTCTTTTGGTTGTTTGGAGATGTAAGGGTTTAGAGGGCTGGGTGTACTGTTTTGAGTTTGCAGGTACTGAGCCAATGTTTGCTACTGGTGCCTTTACTCATCATAGAGACTTGAAGCGATGGCAACGGGACACCCCACGGCAACCTAAAACCTGACATGTAAATCACTCGACCCGAGAAACCCTAAAAACCTTATTGCTGCGCACTGCATTGTCCAAAGAATGCACGACGACCCTGCCAAGCTTTGGGGCTTTCCTTTGACTCCATCTCGCAGCAACATTCAACAGTTGACTCGTACTCTACCATGGTGTTACTTGCACGATGATCCCAAAACCCTAAGCCCTTATGAGACTCCAGGGCCAGTACACTGCCTCATATCGTACGCTCAGGGTTTAGAGCCTTTAGGGCCATTGTAGAAGTTGACGCTACGCAACGTATCGGGCCTGTCTGCATTGCCGGGTGTGCCGTCAAGTTGTAGGACGCAAAGCCTGCGCATAAGATCAACTTGGGCTTGGACTGCAAGAAAAGGGCCTGAATAGTTAGAATAGGGCGTCGTACTGTAACATACTATAAGTGTAATCGACATCAAGGGTTGGTAAACAATCAAGCAGCAAGCATCTATATTGCTTGGGGGCTCGGGAGACTCGGTAGGTCTGCCATTCCCCCATTGTTGTCAAATCGGAGTCAGTGCCCCACCGCCCCCCCCAACTCTCCCACTAAACCCTAAACCCCAAACACAACGCCCCTCCGCTCCGCACGACTTGGGGGTTTCCGAAAACATATAGTACGCCCTAAACCCTAAACCCTAAACCCAGTAGTATCCTTATGATAAGGACCCCCATAAAATACGGTAACCCCGAAATTTTGGAAACTCCCGCCTGGCAAGTCCCACAGGGTTGAGCCGCACTACTTTGCTGTTGGGGGAAGTCTCTTGGCTGATGTGGTTTTGGCTTCCTATTTTGGTTGGGCGTTTCGGAGATTGCAAGGGTCAAGGCGATTAAGGGTTTAGGGTTTAGGGGTTTAGGGTTCTTCTTTCGTTGTGCGCTTGGGGCTGCAACACCAGGAGTTTCAGACTCTGACAGATTTCACTCTCATGGCAGGCATCCACCTTGCCTTGCTCACGCTCGATGTCACGAATCCGTCTGATGAACCTCAGCACCAAGCTTGATACTCAGTGCGTTGTGCGGCTCGGGTAGTCCGCTGATCAAGCCCAAGAGTTCACGCAAGGGGTTTTATCTCGGGCTTGGGTCCGCGAGGGGAACTCTTGTTGGTAGGAGCCTCGGCTGGACATGCTCAATTTCAGTTGTTGATTCAGGATATCCAGGTCCAGGATAAGTAGAAGGCCGTGGCGCATCTTCAAGCAGTTTGTCCAATGATGTGTGGAACTGCGATAGCAACATGTATCCGCCAGGTACCGATAGCACCCTACCTCTAGACTCAACAGATCTCTGAACACCTGCGTATCCCAGAGTTCGGCTACAAAACAAAACAACGATGTTCTACATTGACAGGTTTAGGGGTTGGTGCTGCCCACTGTCAATGTCTTCTCCGAAATCGCTGTTCCATAATTTCTGATGCTGGAAGCTCAGACAGACAGAGGAATCTCAGTCTCGATGGAAGTATTTTGCACACTGTCCGAGCATCGAGCTGCTGCCTGAATTGGGTGGCCTTACTTTCGTTTAACAGGCTTATATCGTGTATGTCTGTACATGTGTGTGTGCGTGTGTGTGTTTGTGTCTGTGTGTGTGTGTGTGTGTGTGTGTGTGTTCGCGAGTGTGTTTGTGTGACTGGGTACCAAAATAGAGTGTGATCATACATGCCATGTTCCAGTATTGTAGGCTTAGGGATGGCTCTGCCAAAGTTTGAGAATCTCGCTAACCCTGCATGTTAAGATCTCGGGGAATGAGGTGCTTGGAGGATCATGGGACTTAGTAACTAGGGCTATAAATAGGGTAACTCTACATGTAACTCCAATTAGGGTACGTGTAGCGGGGTTAAGTCGCGTCAGGGCGCGTTTAGTCACAACACCCCAAGGTGACGCTCGATCCGCGTTTAGTCGCATCACCCGCGTTTAGTCACATCAGAAGTAGCGAAACCCCATGGGCACACGGCCCGGAGGTGGGTTTCAACACATGTAGCGAAATAAATAGAAAGGCCGCGTGACGCAGGTATTCGTGGCTATTCTGCACTCACATCACCTCATTTCATCACACCAGAAACATCGAAACCCCATGTGGGCGCCGCCCCGTTCCCCATGTAGACGCTCGACTGCCAAAAGCACCCGCTCATGACATACGTCAGAGGCAGCATAGCATATCAAAACCAGCCATTCCCCATGTAGACGCTCGATTCCACAAGCAACCGGTGGAGGCACATAAGTATTCACTGTGATCATCCATAACATCACAGCACGTCAAACCCAGCCCTTCCCCATGTAGACGCTTGATTCCACAGGCAACCGCTCGAGACTTTGGGCCAGCAACCGGTACCACTGGAATCGCAAACAGCAGCTGCACACTGGCTGAATCATTAGGTCTACAAGCATGTCCGAGGATGCGAACTGACACGTTTTAGCAGAATCCCCAACTGCACACTCGATCGATGCGACTAAACACAAGCCGATGCGACTTAACCCATGGACCCAGTACGTATCATAACATTAAACTCTATATACTTACAAACACGTATATAACATCAAACTATACTTAGAAATAGGTATAACCCCAATTACGGTGCGTAAAACCTCATTTACTACATCCCATGATCAACCAAGTGCTCAAGCTTCGCGCAGACTTGCCTCGAAAAGCCACCAACCCCACCCAACTGTATCAAGCCACCGGCTCCAAGTCGACGACACCACCCTAAAGCCTATCAAGGGTTTAGGGTTTAAGGCTATTTATAAACCCAAAACCCTATATTTATACCCGAAAGCCAAAACCCACAACCCCCTCAATGCTTTCGGATGAGTAAGATCACTACAAGAGCCTATAAGCCTTGTAGGGTTCTATATAACTATAGGGCTTTTATAAGTTGCTATCCCATGGTGAGGCCCCCGACTGAAGGTTCTGCTCCACCCAGATTTCCTCGGCGTCCGCAAGATCCTGGTAGGTTTCATCTGGGTTGTGGGTTTAAGGTTTAGGGTCTAGGGTTTATTTAGGGTTGGGGTAGGACAGCCTGAACCCCAAACTTCAAATCCCACACCCTGAACAGGGCTTCTTGGCGTGGTGGGAATCGAGGGTAGGTGAATCCGAGGTTGTGGGAATGTAGGGATCTTGCTCCACTGGGGTAGGAAAGCCTCAGCCCAAAACACCGCACCCTCTTGGTAGGAATCGAGAGACCTCGGGGACAAAGAAGTCCGCTGTTTCATGAACTCATTGACCCGAATAATGATGTAATTCGAACAGGGTTTTAGGGACATATTACAGTGCAACTATGAAAAGGAACTCTAGGGAGCCACATCACGAATTAGTCAAGCTCTGCTTTTATTTACGCGGGTCCGCATCCCGCCTGCGTGGCCGGCAGAGGGTCGAGGCCACTACTGGCAAAAAGCCTGTGTCCAGGTGCATCCCCGCTGTTGGCCTTTGGGCTGGCTGCGAAGGAGGGGATCGGGGGGAAGGGTCCCGAGTGAAGGCGATGATTCTCGTTAGAGGGTGGCCCATACATGTATAGCTGGAATCCCAAGCACCCAAGCCTTGAACTATGGAGAGAGCCAGTTAGCCCCGAAATCCAATGGGTAGCAAAGAAGCCACAAGGCCTCGACTTGTCCAAACTTCATATTCCTGGTATCCCCCTCACGCGAGAAGTCCCATAAACCAGTATCGCATGTAACATTGTGCAGTATCAGATAATGTCAGCCAAGGCAAAAGATAAGGTAAGACAAGTTGACATAACATAGTAACATCGTATTGTAAATAAATAAACAAACAAATATATGTGTACATATGTATATATATATATATATGTCACTCTCGAGCATTATAGGGTTGAAATGCCTGGCAAAAGTGCGGTAAAATGGTCGTGGTTCTTAGCCACAGGCTTCAGCACATTTAGGCGTGGCTCATAGCTTTACATCGAAGTCGGCAGACACAATTTAGAACCCCTTGCGCAGCCAAGAGTACAAGTGTTGCTGTTGGAAGCTTTTCAGTCTGGGTTTTGCAGTTTAGAGTAATTAACTTGGGGGGCTTATAAGAAGCTCAGGCTGAGGCTTTATCTTCAAATTAAGGGGCGCTTATCCCTCAGTTTGCGGCCTTTGTTCGGGACTGAAGTGACTTTCTCGAGGGCTTGGAGGCTAAGTTCCGGTGCGGTGGATAACATGCTCACTATGCGGCAATAAGCTCAAACAAGCTCGGCAGTAGCAATGGTAGGAATGGTTAACATGCCTTGGCGACACGAGTTCAACAAGAAAAGCAACAATAGTCAACGCCACACGAATTGCATTCCACAGGATGTAAGTAAGCTCGCAGCGGCACAGGAGGTGCTAACTCATCAAGTTACCTTCTGGATCTCTACAGCTGCGTGTATAGTACAGACAGATCTTCTACATAAGCATACCATAATGTATGTGTATATGCATGTGTATGTGTACATATATATATATATATACACATACATATGTATATAATACGTTTGTATGTATGCATGCATGTATGTATGTAGGTATGTATACATACAAATACATCTGCTAATCTATATCTATGTCTATATATCTAGACACATACATACACATACATATACATATCCTAAACTCCTGGTCCCTAAAACCTCCTCCTAAATCGCTGGACCGGGCTGCCAAGCCGGGATTGCTTCAGACAGTTTCGTGAAGAGCGGCGGACAGACCCCTTGCCTCAAGTTCATGTGGCAGGGGCGGGCTGGGGGAGTGGCGGGGGGAGGAGGTACCTTAACCCCGAAGAACCTACATTTTTAAGGACATATACAAAGAAATCATAAGAAGGAACCCTGAAAAGGTAGGTTAGTCGGGGTTCAGGTAGTGTTTAGGTCCGCATGTGGGTGTCTTAGGTGCATTGAAATCACCGGACTCGAACTTTGGGCATCAGGCTTTGGAAGTTCGGTGCTCAGAGCAAGGGTTTTTGTTTAAAGTGCTCAGAGCAATGGTTTAGGGTTTAGGGCAAGGGTGCTTAGATGTAGACTTTACATTGGGGCTTGGCACAACTGACTGTTCTGGATTTGTCTCAGAATCAGTACCTTCTGGGCACTTCCAAAGTGTCTTTGTTCCTACCAGCACATACGCCCTACATCCTAACACCCTTGACAGTCTAATCATATCAGTTCGAAGCCTCAAACCTTAAACCCCGCAAGCTTCAGCAATGGTGGCTGCAAGAACGTTGTCTTGATTCTGCAGCCTCTGTTATATATCTTGCCGAGTCCCCCACACACGGAATCGGACAATCCTGACCTTCACAACATGTCCCCTCAATCACCCGCCCTCTTACGCACGCACCCCTAAACCCTAAACCCTTCAAACCCTAAACCCAAACAAACACACAAGCTCAGGCTCCGCGCGTTTGAATCTGCCTTGGCCGTTCTTGGAAGCGTTCAGAAACAGGACAGTCTTTGTCACTCTTCCCAACTCTTCCCACTGCAGAGCTTCTTGTTTCTCCTGAACCCCGTTACCCGAACCCTGAGCCCATCTATACTCTAAACCCCCAGCTGGCCCTTGTTTTGGAAACCCCCAAAACCCTAAACCTCAACCTCTAAATTTAAAACCCGAACCCCTAAACCCTAAACCCCTAGACCCCTAAAGCCCTACACCCCTAAAGCCCCCTAAACCCCCCTAAGCTTCATTCAGCCCAGCTTCAGCCACACGGTGCCGTGCCAGGTCACAGGACGGGCCATAAAGCGAGTGCCAGCCCTGAGCAGACCTCGAGTTGCTTTGGGTGGTTGTCAAAATTATGGTCCCTTTTTGGCTCATTCTTATAGTACGGCACCTATTATTTAGGGTACCCAAAAAGGGACCATAATTTTGACAACCACCCATTTAGGGTTCGCGATTAGGAACCTAGGGGTTCCTTTAAAGGGGACCAAAAGGGCTGCCTTAAAGGGCAGTAGACAGGTTCCTTTAAAAGGGGCTCTTTGAAGCGTGCGGTAGGGGTTCAAAGGGTTTAGTCTTCGGTGTGGGGTTTAGGGAGTCTGGGGAGTTTGGGGCTGAGGGTTAAGGGATCAGGACTGCTTTAAAACAATGCCAGTATAGCGTTGTATGGGATTTGCAGGGTTTGGAGTTTAGGGCTGATTCGGCTTAGCGTAGCGGCCCGCAGAGTAAGGTCTTTGCAGGGTTATAAGGATTGGATGAGTGTTTGTGAGGCTTCGTAGGGTTTAGTTTAAGGACCTCGATGACCAACATAGGGTTTTGGGGTTTATGAAGCTATCACTGTATAGGAACGATAGCAGGATGGTGCCGGCAATATTCAATCCCCTGTATTAGGGCTGTCACCTTCCGGTGATGACGGCAACAATGAATATTATGACACTGATACTGGCGATGGCATTATATAAGCATGAAGAAGAAGATGAGCGATATAGGTGATGATGGCTATGATGATGACGATGATGATGAGGATGCTTATGATGATGAGTGATCATGGTGGTGGTGGTGGTGGCAGTGACGGCAACGATAGTGTGGATCAACGAAAACAATGACAACCGCAGCTAACATGAGGAGCGGAGGATGCTTCATACAGAAAGCGTGGCATCACCGATGGCAATTAAGATGAACATGATGAAGAAGTGATGATCACTGTGTTGAAGAACTGCTGACCATCAGGATTGTAAAAAAAACACTGTAAATTTTCCAACATAAACACATACAACACATTGCGATGTGTTGTTGACGACGATGACGATGATGCAAATCATGGTGAGGGTGATAGCGACCATGATGATACCGATGACGATTACTGATATTACCATGTTGCTGTTGCTGCTTTTGTCAAGTCGAAGTTCTTGTGCCGAAACAGTAGGTGCTAGCACATTAACCTGTGTGACAGTCGCCAGCAGAAGCGACTCCGTTAATTAGCCACCGTGCTATCACCACCCGTCATCTCAAATCATATCCATACCCGTCATCATCATCTCACAACTGTCGGCCTCATCATCATCAACTTTGGAGACAAACCCTGTGGTTGTCAGCTTTGCAACGCTGGATGTTGTAGGGTTTAACTGAATAGATACCATGCCACTCGTGTGCAAGGAACCAACTGCAAGCCTGGGGCCTACAGTCTAGATGCGGGGCGCGGGAAACCACGAACATTGACACCAAAAAAACAGAATGACTCTGTCCGATGCTCATGGACTTGTCGGAAACCCCAAAGCCGGGAACTGATGGACATGAGGCTTAGACCAATAAGAGTTGGCAGGTTAAAACGCAACAATGTCTGGTTCTCAGAAAGCAAACGGAGAACTTCATCGCGAGACTCTGAACCCTAAGCCGTTCTCCGGGCTCCACGAACCCGTTGCCCAAACATGCCGCCAGGGTGCCCAAAGCCTTCGACCTGGCAGCAAGCAGCTGTCAGGAGACGGAGCTCAGTACTACGAGGCTTCTGATGGGAAATGCTTGAGGAGTTGCTGTTCGGGGCTTAGGGTGTAGAGCTTGATCTTCATGTTTTAAGTCGCTTAAGATGCCTGCTACGATGCAGGATGGTATGCACACTGAGGACACTAGCATTTGACCATGCAGCGTGCTTGGTTGGGGGCTAGAAGAGTGTCGAGCCTCGTCCTTGGACTAGGGCCGGGGTGCCATGAGACACGTCGCGAAGTTTAGGAGGGCTGCCTAGGAGTACGCCCTTTACACCCTCGCGGCATCCAGTTTGCAGCCTGGCACAGCTTCTGTCCAGAGCCCCAAATCGCAGATCATGAGCCATGTATCAGCTACTTGCAGTATCATGTTTCTTCCGGCTTCATGAACATGATTCTCCCTCTGTTTCGAGCCCACAGTTGAACTCACATGCCCAGAGCTGCTGGATCCTCAGTAGTCAATACGTCAACTATATCTGCAGATTTGACCGAACCCTGAACCCATAGTCCCATGACAGAGGCCTCAATACTTAGAATAGGATACTATAGTCATAAGAAGGAACCCCCGCAAAAAACAGTATTGGCCTTCCTTATATGGACCCTCTACATCGATTTGACCTCAATTCCGACCCTGGGCTTGAGATCCTACTTGAAAGTTCATGGGACTTAGTAACTAGGGTTACAAATAAGGGTAACCATACTCTTAAGTAGTTATAATCCCGATTAAGGTACTCATAACTGTACTTACTAAGTCCCATGACACATCGTAAACCCTTTCATTCCCCGACCCTCCAACCCTGCCATCCCTAGCACCCGAAGAGAAAGGACACTATTGAACTCATTCGCCCAAGCACTAACCATAAAACCTCTGCACCTTTAAAAGCCTCGACCATTCCAAGAGCAGCACACCCCTGAAACAAGACATGCAATCCCGTAACCGCGCACCCTACCAAGAGTTTCATAAGAATTAGGAACCCCAAATTGTGAGCAAGCCTTGCCTCTTTCGCGGCTCCGGATGGAGCGACACTAGGCCGCTGACCACCTGGAAACTCTGACCCCCTATTCAGCCTGTAGCCTTTATGTAACTGCCAGGAATGAGCACGTGAACGCAAAGCCAGAAAATCAAAAAACAAAAACACCGTCAAGCGAGACAAGCAACAAAATGATGCGCATGTCAATGTTGGTGATAAGGGGCAACCATGACAAGAATCACCAAAAGCAGGTAGAACTACCAGTCATTGCAACCTGCCCCTGGAGTCTTCAGGCTCGTTTATTTGCCGCCTCAGGGGTTGCGGATGGGTCGTAGAAGTGCACGACGTCTTCTTGAAAATCAGGCATTGAAGTGAGAAGCGCCCTCCAGTAAGTAACACAAGGACTTCGCAAACCCAGATTTGCAAAGGCCATACAGAGCTGCTCTTAACTCCAGTCGCAGTGGACTAGAAGAGGCTAGGATGTCATTCCGGGCCCGGGTGGTTTCGGGCTGAAGGTTCTAATCTGATCTTGGGTTGAAGGCTAGATGGCCATGACAAAATGGGAACTCCCGATTCCATGCGGTGTGGAGCAGGATACCCTAAATATTAGGTGCCGTATTATAGTAGGGACCCTAAAAAGGTACCATAAATTTGACAACCATCCTCATCCTGAAGTCTGGCACCCGATGCACCGAAACCGATGTCGCACTAGCGGCTAGTGACAGTGCCAAGAGCAGTCATCGCGAGTAGAAGCATCATAAGCTCATGTGAAAGCAGATGTGAAAAGGGGTGTGCCTCGAAAACAGGAAACGTAACAGGCAGCCAACGCACAGAGCCACGCCATGGAATTCACAGCTTGTTACATTAAACTATATCATATATTCTACCGTATTCTGACATGGTTGATCATAAAATATCATCTTACATCCATACAAATAGGCTCAGGGTTTGCAATTGTGCGGTTGCACCCACAAACGAATGTTGCGTCCTCCAGGTTCTGAAAGAACTAGCTTCTGGTACAACATACCAAGTTTTGCAAGAAGTTGACCGTTCAAACCAACCATCGCGATACCTGCAGATCCCAGACCTGGAGCTTGAACTCTTAAAATCATTAGTATTATATTATTAACTATCATCATTATCCTTGTTATAACTGGTATTTTTATGGTTGCTTGTATTCTGCTTTGTAAGCTCGGGCCTCGTAGAGGCCTTTCCCTAGCGACTTGTCGTTGGTGACTTCACGTAGCCACCACCTCCGTCGAGGATTGACATCATACGCTTTGCATCCTGGGGATTATTTGGCTACTGAAAGGTTAAGCTTCTTCAGCCAATCTTGGGCTGATCCTGGCAGAGGTACAGTCTCATGAGGTTGGTTTCGACAACACAAAGTCTCGCGGGGTCGTCCACAACCCTGGGCCCGAAAGGTCCGCTACGCAAGCTCCGAACACAGGAAGCAGACGACGAATGGCCCTCCTGAACGACCCATCCCTGAACGTTGGCCTAATGTAGGGGCCTCTAAAATTAGAATAGGACTTGGGGGGCTATATTATAACTATAGTTAAAATCAATAAAGAGCCCCCAAAACCCTAATCTACTTCTTAAGGCCCCTACATTCATGATGCCCCAGATATCCCCAGATTCTCGGGCTCCGGCCGCTGTTCTGGCCTCACGATCCAGCATCAAAGAAGATCTATGCGGTTCTAGGAAGTGTTACCACGCGGTCCTGCTGATGATGATGACGATGATGATGAAAGGTGCTGAAATTGATGATGATGGTGATGATGAAGAGAGTTGTAAAGATGACGGCAGTAGCGGGCATGATGTTGATGCTGATTAGGCGGGCGGTGGCCAAACTGCTGCGAATGACGATGCTGTTGGCTGGTGAGCGGCTGTTTTGATGATGCTGCTTTGGAAGATCCTTTTGAGGCTTCCTCGTTACCTTGTGCGCAAGGCTTCAACAGCCAATATGGGCTTGTCTCAATACAAGAGCCTCGGTGCGAGGGTCCTTATGACAACGCTGCGATGATCTGCGCCGCCTATGATACTTGACTCAACAGTACACTTCCGATCTCTTTTCCAGCTCCTATGCACGCGTTACTTATTCAATCTATTCTGCCGCATAGAAACAGAAAAGTGTCACCGAGAGAAAGGTTCCACAAACGCAGTAGATAAGGTTTAGGGTGTAGGGTTTAGAAGTACTCGCAGCCTGCAGTGGTACCAACCAAATGGCAGGGTTTAGGCTTCGGGAGCGTGGTGGGTTCCAGTATGTTCCAAGCCCCACCAAAAACATGAGGCACAACAAGGTTTCGAGGCTCCGTGTGTAGAACCAGCAGAGGTCTCTTCTTCTCGGAGACTCGCAAGCATCAACCAGCAACAAGATCTGAATCTCAATAGCGTAAGAAAGCACAGCATCTGGCTGGGCCATGGGCTCAGATACGTCAGAAGCAGTTCGAAGCAGCTTCCTGCCAGGTAGGATGGCAGGTGCATGGTGGTTCATCTTTCTTTCACCCATGCTTGGCCTTGATAAAACTTAAACCCGAAACCTTCACCCTAAACCATGAAGCCTCAGCGTTTCAAAATCCTCAAACCTTAAAACAAAGAAGCGCAAATAACAACGGCAAGCTTTAACTGAAGCATCGCCGAAGACGAAAACACAAGCCTTAAACCTGACCACCCCTAAACCTCAAAACCTGGGGTCTTAAAGCCTAAACCACTAACTGCAAACACTCGACCTGCACAATGGGGCTTCAACAATTTCGACCCGGGCTTGGGAATGGTGGTCATTGCGTTGTAGATCTAATTCCAAAACAGGTTTCATGGCATTTTGTTGCATACTTGTCCAGGACCTTTAACTATAGAAGTGTACACATAGTAAGTACTAATTCTACAAACCCTTTGGTACCTCGACACACATGCTGTCTACACGATCGTCGCTCCGGACATGCGTTCAGGGATGTTGGTCGCTACACCCACAGCCTCTGCGGCATAGTGTTCATCGGCCGAGGATTATGGCCACAGAAACATTCAACCATGATACGGTTGTCGTCCATGTGTAGCGGTTCTTCACAAGCCAAACACTGCGCAAACACCCCAGGAGTACTTTTGGGGAACCTAGCAAACTCATCAACCCTTTCGCTCAAGGCTTTATGGATCCCAAACCAAGCCATAAACTCAAACTGCCGTGAACTACTCAGCCACAAACTCTCAACTGTAAACCCTCAATCCTTCCACTAAACCCCGAAACCTGTAAACCCCTTGAACGCCATAAGCACCAAAACCGAAACCCCAAAAAATGAAGCTCAAGTTGGCCTTGCGGGTCGGGCAGAGAGGTCCGCCAGCTGATGTGGAAGCCTGGCAGCATCCAACAGCATACAAGGAATGATTAGCAATAGTAGCCTTCTGCGCGCCTTGTACTTGTATCTATTTTTAGTATATGTCCCAAAACTTTAACTACATATTCCAATCCTATTATAGGCCCCTGTAATACAGGCGCCAAATCGAAACACGCGCTGGCTTCTGGGTGCCTGAGCACATCGGGCCCCTGCAGCGCGTAGGTATCGACACCTCCATCAGACACAACAGGGCTCGGCGCTGTGCAGTCAGAGGAAGGTGGGGGAACTAGTCTCACATGAACAGCGCGGCGACAATGAATGTTAGCGGGGCTCGGAGAACCTGGAATACAAGTTACGTAGCAAATGGATGGTCCAAAAGACTGAAACACCCGCTTGTCAGGCCCTCAGAGTTTCTGAGGAAGCCATGGCGCGCCACAATCTGTGGCCACATCAAAAGCAAGCTCTACACCAGAGTAGGTGGTGACCTCTTGATTCTAACCCTCACTCCTAACCCAAAATCTTCAATACCTGAACCCCAAATTCAAAACCCTAGGCCCTAAACCCTAAACCCCAGATCCCCAAACCCAAAACTTAAACCCCTTAAACCTGAAACCCAAAGCCGCTGGACCCCAAACAAAAAGCAAAACCCCATAAGCCCGAACAAAAACCGGAAACATAAATTCACCCTTACAACCTCCCCCCTACACCCAAAGCCGAAACCCTACGCCCCCCACCCTATTCTACAAACCCGGAACCCCACATCCCATACCCTACAACATAAACCCGACACCCCACCTGCTAAAGCCTAAACCCTAACCCCTAAACCCCATGAACTGTATGAACCCCAAACTCTATAAACCACAAGCCCCATAAACCCTGAACTCTATAAATCATAAACTCACAAAGCCAGAAATTCTGGGCTTTTGTGCGCTGCTTTTCGAGTCCTCGGTCTTTGCGCAGCCAGCTGCGGCTCCGTTGAAGTTGCCTCGGGCTGACTAAGGCAAGTGACCGGGCTTTTCTGTTCCTATATATATGTATACACATACACATATATTTTACAAAACTGCAATATATATATATATATGTGTATGTATGTATGTATGTATGTCTGTATGTCTGTCTGTATGTATGTATGTATGTAGGGAGAGAGAGAGAGAGAGAGAGAGAGAGAGAGAGAGAGAGAGAGAGAGAGAGAGAGAGACGGAGGGGGAGAGAGAGAGAGAGAGAGAGAGACTTGTCTTACGCGGCTGGGGTTCTACTGTAGGGCGCTTCTGCGGCATCACAGGGCTTCACAGCGGGAGTACAGGGTTTACAGGGTTGGCTTTGTAAGGTGTTGTATAATTGTACAGGGACCGAGGACCAAGGCAGTTCGGATTTGCGGCTACGAGGCCCCGATATAGCCTTTACTTTCGTCAAGAACCGACCCCATTTGGGTTTCTATCCGGCTTATGAAGAGGTCTATAAGGGTCCCTTGGGCTTTTCAATTGTTTATAGGGTTTCGGGTCAAAGTCTGAACCCTTAATAGCGTCACACCCAGAGCCCCCCGACTGCAGCTGCCGAGGCAAGAAGACTTGACTGAAAACCCCCCTGTATAGCCTATACCAGCCGGTCAGAGATGTAATGCGGAAGCCTATAACTTTTCAATCTGTCCTCGACTCATATGGGTGTTTCCGAAAAAAGGGTACCCTAATATAGTACCCTACACCAGAGGATCCTTATTATATGGGTCCCCAAATAAGGTACCCCTATTTTCGGAAACTCCCATATCTTCCGGTTATGTAAGAGCCTCAAGCTGACAGACTGAATGGACCATCGCCCTGAATTCTGAGGGCAAGGAGCTGCCCAGGTGCTGGCATGGCACCTGCGAGAGCGAGTCTTTAGGGTCTACGCTTTAAGGCGTGTAGGCCTTTGGAAAACCGGGTCGTGAGCCGAAGGGGCTGGACAAACGGAGGATTATAATGAGTGCACTCGCCTGGCTTTCTGTCCTACATGCTTTTTGGTGATAATCCTTAAATACGAAGCTCGTACACTTCCAAGACTATGGATTGTGAAGAGAACCTGCGTCTGCAGCTGCGCGCCAGGGTGGGATAGTAAAACAAATCCCAACAAACTTCAAGCACGTGAGCTTTCAAGTGGGGGTTTCAAGGCTCCACGCGAGTGCAGCTACGCACCGGATGGTTTCAGGGACCCGAGATGAATTTCAAGACGGAGAGCTCAAAGGACACGCAGGATAGATGTATAAGCAAGAAAGAGTATTTACTTATGTGAGACTATAGCGTTTAAAGACATGTACATGTACAGATGGACATGAGTGCGTGTGTGTGTGCAGATGACCATGTGCACTTATGTATGCAAACTTAACTGCCTGCATGCATGAGTGGGTGTGTGTGAACACAGCTTTATGTGCATGAGTGTATATATATATATATATATATGCATAGATGTGTTTTGCACACGGGTGTCTGTGGAGAGAGGGGTTTTATACTTGGGACGATATGGGGTGCTCAACTTCACCTTATGGCGGGCACTGGACTAAGTCACTAGGCAGCATCAAGCTTGACCGTGGAGTTTGTAGATTGTGCACTTGATAGGGCTTGTCCTGTCCTCCCACCCTTCCGAGGCTGAAAGACCCAGGACCTCAACCGAACAGACTCTCTGGGATCCGTGGTTGCCCGATCTCAGCCCTGGATTTAAGGTCAAAAACTTCATGGTGACAAATTAAGAAATCAGTCCGGGCTCCGTAACACTTCTTCGCTACAAGCCGAAATAACTAGAATCGAACCCCAACACCAGCAATTAAACACCATAGTATGTCAGAGTATGCAGTATATCCATGGTCTATGATTATATAACTTATGGCGTTCATAGCCTATTACCCTAAATCCTAAAGCTGTGTAGTATTGTGGTAAGACCCGACGACCGGCCTGCGGACGGCGCAGCAGAAGGACCGGCCGGTTCACTCGCAAGTCTGTATTTCTCTGAGCTCCACCTTGCCTCAAGGAGCCCTGAAATCCCAAGACATTTGGGGGATGTAAGGATGGGGCTTAGAGAGTTTAGGGGTAGATGTTTTGAAGAGTCTTCAGGATGTAATCAGACAGGCAGGGCTCTGCTCTTTGTAGCAGCGGGCTCAAGGATGGGGGGGCTCAGCGTTGCTTAAATTGAGCTCATGCAAGGCAGTAAGGACTCGGTAATGCAGGATAATCCCGGCTTCGTACCCAGCAACTTTCACTATCGGCAAGGCGGTAGAGCTCTTTTTAAAAGTCTGAAAAGGAAACAGCTGCAGCAATCCGTCCATGCAGCCTCCTTACAGCCGGTCTCCACACTTCGTGTGCAGAGCTTATGTCGAACATCAGAAATGACGAACAAAAGGCAAACACGATGGTATGCCTCCAGGGCATGATATTCTGATTGTCGAACTACTCCTGCAAGTCTGAAACTCCAACAAACCCACATGAGATTTCAATTTTCGGGCTGAGCCCTATAGTTTTATGCCATATCGGATCGCATTATACGACTCATTGCGGGCTTTCGTTGATAAGGGTCCACCCGATCAAATCAGCGACAAACCCTTGCAGCAACCCGTAGAGGCCCGCATAGATCCAGCAGTTATCGAGCCGAACACTGAACGCATGCACGGGTTGTTTGCAGCATATGAGGAATGTTCTGGGCATAACTCAGAATGGGCATGTGCGCATGTGCAGACACAAGTCAAAATCATGACCAAGATAAGAAGCCTATACATGCACACATACATATACACAGACAAAGACATGTTTATTCACATATGCAGTTGTACATGTTTACATGTGTATGAAGGACAGGAGTATGCTGGTAAGATTGTACTCACCCTTGGAAAAGCTCTCAGCTTTGTCCCGCAAAGCATGCTGCCTCTACTCAGGTGTATATGAGTATGCAGGGCTCTGCAGGTGCGAGGAGCTCTCTGTTCCGTTGACTTTGGAAGCCTCAGCATTACCCTTAAGGGGTTTGAGCTAGATTATGATATTCGGCGTTCCAGCTATTCATCTCGGCACAAGGAACTACCCGTGCCAGGTTTACATCAGGATTACTGCTTCATGCGTATGCTGTTGACACACAAGCTGCGTGCCTGTGGACAGTTCTTGACCTGGTGGCGGTTCTATGAGGGCCTGACTGGTGTCTCGAGGTAGATTCTGATGGTTCCCAAAGAACTCGCGGTCGTATTGATTCGGATCTTTAGGGTTTCACCCATCCCAACAACCTTGAGAGCAAAAGCGGCCACATGTTTTCTTGCGGGGTCGGGACGCATCGCGCTTCCTTAATTGGATCGCGCTTGAGGCAGCTTCAAACCTGGCGTGTGAACTTGCAGTTGCATGGGAAAGCCGTCGTACTCTCATATGCATTCTGATCCATTTGCATATCCATTTGCATAGTGCGCATAACAAACACAAAATAGCCCCAAACCCGCCTGACCAGAAAATTTGCGAAGATCTGCACATGCCTCGGCCAGCAAAGGACGGCAAACTCTGTAAGGCCAGAAAACCCTGAACCCCGAGACTAACATGAAGACCCTTCAAGACAAGAACTAATCCCAAAGCCATCTTAAGCAACCTCTGAAACAGCTCTATGTTTCGGGTACTGCCGCTATCCTGTAACAGTCTACATTAGGGTCATCTTAAGGGGCCTATAGAGAAACTCCAACTGTTACAGGGTGGGGGCACCCTGTCCATAATTACTTTGGTACGGCCCCCATACAGTAAGAGTCTATAATAGGGCTACTATTCAGGTCCTACTATATCTACAGTATGAACATGATTCAACTATTACTGAGTGGGGGGCCCTTACCCAAATAATTACAGAAACACTGTGAAAGCATGGTAAAATTCGCAGACAAGCGGCCTCAGAACTGAAGACTTCAAGATCAAAAACCCCAAGGGTCCAAATGCCTAATCATCATGCACTCTCCAAAATCCTAACCTACATGACTACTACCCTAACTAAACCCTAAACCCGAAAATCTATACCCTAAGTTAAACCCTAGTTATTGGGTCCTTTGGATCCTTTGGGAGAAGGCTTCTAATGCTCTCGGAGCTCAGGCTTTCAGTGTAGACCCGAAAGAGCCAAGCTAGGGTCGCCCGTTAACCCCGCCAAAAATAGCAGGTAAACTCAAAGGGTCAAAGGAGGGACCATTGATGGGGATCCCTACCCCCGTAACGGGCTATATAATGGGTATATAAAACTATATTAAGGCTATGTACCTAGGGGTCCTTGTTCAGGGTCTCCCCTTAACACCCCCGCAAAATAGGAGGTAACATGGCCCCAGACCTCTAAAAGGCTATGGTTCTGCATGCTTTTGGGGTTCAGGTATGCTTCGTCTTTAGGGTTTGGGAGTCTTTTCCAAAAGTTGACTGCACCCATTTGACTCCTAGGTTTAGGATTCAGGGTTTAGAGCCCATGCCTTGGGGCTACGTAAAGAGCCAACTTGAGGTAACATGCTTCAATCGTCAGGACGGGGCGGGGCTCGTGGCTTCGTTTCGGGTTTAGGGTTCAGGGGATTAGGGTTACGGGTTTGGGGTTTAGGGGTTTAGGATGGTTTAGGGTTTCGGGCTTGCAAGGTAAGTGGCTTGTAACCAGGGGGATGAAGGGTTGGGGTTGAGGGTTTGGGGTTTAGGGTCGGCACCTCAACTATGAAGCTTAGAAGCCTAAATCCCGAAATTCGAGCTTTCCGGCCTAAACCCCCAAATTTCCCTGAACCCCAAACCAAGGTCGAGGCTGTGAAAAGGAAGTCCGTGATCTCGAGATCTGCCATGTCAACTTAGGCTCGACGATTTTTCGTTTAGGGTTTAGGGGTTTAAGAGTTTAGGGTTTAGTGTCTATCAATATTTCGCAGTCCGTCATTGTTCATAGTTTGCGGCTTTAAGTTACAGTAGTGATATGCCGCTGGTATCAATGACTAAACATGTGCTTGCTATGGCTCGAACCACTCCCAGAACCAGTGCTTTTGTTATCGTCATTCTTGTTTCTGCTAGTGTTTAGCACTCACGATTTGTAATACTTGCGCAAGAAGACAGCGACTCAGGACTAAGGGAAAGCAGGGTTTACGTAAGGCAGCATGTTTAGGCTCTACAGGGTTTCTGTCTCAGAGCATCAGTTTCGAACCTCATGGAGAAGCTAAACCCAAACCCCAAAATCCTTACCCCCAAACACTAGGCCCTGAACACGCCTAGACCCCAAGAACAAGCACCTAAGCCTTACTTAAATCCCCCAAAAGTAAGTGAAATTAGACGCTATGACTCTACCCTACATACAAAGCCGCCGCCTGGCTGACTTTATGCCCTAAACCCCAAACCCCAACCCCCAACCCCCTACCTAAGCCCTAACCCTTAACCCCACACCCCGAACCCTAAACCCTAAGACACAAGCACCAAAGCCCCCCAAAAGCGGGCTGCGCCTGGCTGACTTTATGCTGGCTGCTTGAGAGAAAGCGCAAGGCCTTTCTCGGACACCTCCGGGACACTTGGGCGTTTCCGAAAATTGGGGCTGCCTGTAAAGGGATCCGTTAAAGGCTCCCTACACGGATCTTTAAGGGTGCTATTTAGAGTTTCCGAAAATTGGGGGTACCTTATTTTGGGGTCCTTATGATAAGGATCCTTATTAGTGTCCCCTATTTTCGCAAACTCTCACTGATTTGACATCTTGGGTTTGGGGCTTAGTATATAGCTATAGCTTTAGGGCTTTGGGTTTGGGGGGATGACTTTGGGTTCGGGATGATGGGATACCATAGAATAAATCCTGGTAGATTGAATTTGTGAACTGAATTACTTGAAGGCTTGGACCCGCGAATGACACTAATTGCGACATGCATGTGTCCGAACCTAAAGAGGCAAGGTCCTTACGGTTTGCTGATTTCGAAAGTTGTACAACAAAGTCTAGGTAAGTATTCCAGTAGATGGGATTAGGGCTTAGCTCTTCCGGGTTCAGGTTTTAGGGCTTTAGGTCTTGAGGGTTTAACTACGGTTTAGGGTTGTCGTGGATACCTCATATCAAACCCTAAACCCTAAAGTCTAAACCCCAACCCCCAAAGCATAAATCCTAAACCGTCTAGGAATTTGACACGAAAGGCAGCTAGCGTCTTTGGAAGGCGAGGCTTGGGCAAATTCCACCAAAGACCCTAAATTTCCCTTTAGTGCCCGGCTTAGGGTTTGGGGGTTTAGGGGTTTAGGGGTTCAGGGGTTTAGGAGTTAGGGTTTATAGGGGTTTAAGGGTTCAGGGTGGCTTCGGGATGTTAAGAAATCCGGGTTCAGGATGCAGAGTTGAGGCGTCTATTGCCCAGCATTCGAGCTGTAGAGTTCTAATGGGTGATTGAATGATGAAGGGGGCAGGGCTCAGGATTCAGCGTGGCACAAGAGCGGAAGCGCCGCCCAAGTTACGACTCATGACCTTAGCACTAAAGCCCCGAGGAAGCAAACCCAAACCCGCCAAAACAACTGCAAACCACCGATACCCAACTGAAACCTCACACTCAACATTGGAGTCCAACATCTAAATGGAGAGGAGCTTCAAGGTCAAATATCTGGGGCGGCTTGAAGCCGGCAAGACCATCCCATGACAATATAACCAACATCCGGAAGCTATTTCGAACCGAAAGTTTCGGTCCTTTCTTAGTTACGATTAAGGTTTAAGGCTTTGAGGTTTTCAACATACAAGTAGGGTGTTTAAGGCCTTACGGTTTCGGATGCCAGTTCGCTTTTGAAGGGAATATTACTATTTAAGCTGAGGGGTGATGTTTCAGAATGTTAGACTTGGAACCCTGAAACTCTGGACCTTAAACGCCTCATAAATCCTCATAAACACCTTAACCCCAAAACCAAAACCCCAAACCATACCATACACCCTGCACCCCTAAACCCTGAACCCTGAATCCCTAAACCCCTAGAGCCCAAACTCTTGGAGCCCTAAACCCTCCGCTTCGTTGCTTCCGCCTCCAGGATTCGGACTTTCAAGGATTGGCCCTCCTGTGTCAGGGTTGCAGGGCTTAAGTTTAGGGTTTAGGGGTGTAGGGGTTAGGGGTTTAGGGGCTTAGGGGTTTAGTGGTTTAGGGGTTTAGGGGTTAGGGGTTTAGGGGTTTAGGGTTCAGGGTTTAGGGGTTTAGGGTTTTCATGCTTTTGGAGTTCAGGGTGCTTGGGGCTTTAGATAGTTCGAGTATTTTGGAAGTCAGAATGTAGGGTTAGAGGTGTAGGGTGTAGGAAGGATGTTAGCATTTCAAGGCTTTGGGGTTGAGGGTCGCCGAGGTGGGGATGAGGTTTAGAGGGAGAGAGGGGTCCAGGGTCCAGGAGTGTGGGCCTTATGCGAACAGAAAACCGATCAAACACTTGCCACGATTCTGTAGATGGGTTTAAGGTGTGTCCAGGATTTTGTGTTTTGAGAGGTTCAATCTGCGGGCAGAGTTTGGGGCTTAGGGGTTTCGGATCGCACTTGAGGCTTGGCGTTTACAGTTTGCAATGTTGGCCATGTGCAGAATTAGAGTTTGTAGAAGTGTCTTGCGTGGACTGCCCTTCTTGAAAGCCTGCTTACAACCTCCCTCTGCCCCCTTAAAGGGGATTTCGGGGCTCCAAGTAGGTTTCGTCGGTTCTTATGATCTTATTAGGTGCGTTCAACGTTTCTGGCGTGGGCTTCCAGAAGTTCGGTCAACTAGTCCCAGGGTTTAAGATTTTAGAAGCTCGGGTGTAGGCATTGGGGAGACTTGTCAATCGATGGTTTTGAAGTGTTCTGTCTGTAGAAATTGGGGGTGTTGCGACAAGGCAGGCTGGTAGACGCCCGATTGATCAACGCGGCTCCCAGCACTTGATCTGTGCACTGGAAAGAGTTTTTTTGTAAATGATCGTCCGCTGAGATACCAGCACATGGTTGCAACCGGCTTTGAACCCAACCTGAGCTGACCCCGTGATGAACATCCCCCCGTGTCATGCAAGCTGGGTTCGAGTCTCAGCTTGGCCGAAGCCTCCATTGTTATTCCTTTGTTCGGATTCACCCATTCGAAATTTAGGATGATCAACATGACCCAGATTAGGAACTACAATTGATGGAGGCTACAGGTATGCTGGATCTTAAATCAGGTTATCTTGAGCACAAACCGCTCTACACTCAGCTCCTTTGACTGCTCAAGCGAGCGTGCTCCTGTGTGTGCTGACTGTCCTGCAAGACCGCCGAAGCCGGTGGAAAATGCGAGCTGTTGAGTTTGGGCATCAGAAATCGTAGGACATTAACAAAGCTTGATCCAAAGAACTGAAGCTTCTGTTTTTCTAGATGCCCGGGAACCCTACACCAGCAGCACTCGATGTCTGATATCCCCACCCTGATCCCTAAACTCTAGAAGCCCGCATGCTAGTATCATTGATCGTATCTCCTGCATACCGGCGACTGCGGTCATCCAAGACCTCTGCAGCTTGAAATGTACACTCCTCAGACAGGTGCCGCGACTAAGCGCAAAAGCAGTTTGACACCATGTGGCTGATTGCTGAGATCCGTCTTCTTCCCATGATCGCTCGTGCCCTTCGCTAGCAGGAATATTTATGGGCATACCTGTGGAGCTGCCAGATGCTGCTCATGGTATTCATACTGTTTTGCCACTGCCCTTGTGTTGACAGAAACAGGAAACCAGATTAACAGCAATTAACACCAAGTTCTACTGATCTTACTTATGCCCACCCCGTACTCCTTCTGCTGCTGCCTACTCCGACGGCCAGGAGTGCGGCACGACTACGGCGCATGCTCGAGTCCAACAATAAAGGACATGTCGGAATCGTGTCGCTTTTGAAAGCTGTTGAAGAGCAAGGACATCCCTGAGCTCTCCTCCCTACGCCCTAAGCCCACATTGAATCCCTAAAGCCGAAAGCCTATAAAGCCTAATCCCTAAACCCCAATTCAATCCCTAAGCCCTAAAGCCTAATCCCTAAAGCCGAATCTCGAAACCCCAATCCCTAAACCCAAATCCCTCAACCCTAAAGCCTAATCCCTAAACCCGAATCCCTAAACCCAAAAACACCTGAGCTCTCCTATTGTTTAAGATCTTGTCTTCATTGCATCGGCTTCGGAGTTCGGTGCCGTTGTGGGGCTTTGGGGTTGCGCAGTTTGAGAGGCCTTGGGGCTAAGAGCGGCTCTTGGTTTCCTCGGATTTTGGGGGCTTCAGTTAGAGGCTTGGAGCTGCCTGGGTTTACGCCCCGGCGTCTGATATAGGGGCCTTATAATAATTAGAAGAGGGCTTTGGGCCCCATTTTTCCTAACATTATGATAACCCCCAAAACAACATCGGCAATTTTTAAGGCCCCTATATTACAAGCTCGACGTTTTGTGGCGTGTTGCACTTTGAACGCATTGCCGCGGAACCTGGCAGGATACAACATGGCCTAGCTAGACCCTGAATGCGCCCTAGAAGCCCGCATACTTACCTAGTAACTGTCCCCAAATAACCATGTAGACAGCTGGGCTTCTACTATAGGGGCCTTAATAATTACCTATACTGTGCTGGAGGTTCCTGGTTATAACTATAGTATTGTATACCCCAAAACCCTATTCTAATTGTTAAGGCCCCTACAGTATACCATAGAACCCTACTATAGATCCCTTATAGACCCCAATTTAAGGAACCCTTTAAAAGACTCAAAGGGGAAAAGGAGGGACCCTTAATGGGGACCCCTACCTTATAATGGGCTATATAATGGGTATATAATAGTTATATTAAGGGTATATACCTAGGACCTAGGGGTCCTTATTAAGGGTCCCTGCTTTTACAAATGGAAAGACGTTCTCCGGACAGCTGAGAAATCGAGAAGCGGCCCCGCGAAGACCCTCTGGGCTTGGGAGCTGTCATGTCTTGGGGCTTCAGTTACCTGAATAGTAGGCTACTGGGGTATATATATATATATATATATATAGATATACATAATATATATATATATATATATATATACATATTGTATATGTGTATATATATATATATGGTTAGTAACCTAATACTTAGGTAACTGGAGCCCTAGGGATGTCTTGGCTGATTGAGGCCACGCTTAAGTCTCTATCTATTGGGTTTGCCTCTAATCTTCGGATGCAGCATCCACTCCTCAATCTTGGGAATTCTGGGATGCTTCTCGCGCAGAAATAAGGTAAGGCCATCAAACTTCTGCTCCAATGTGCCCACGGGGCCCTCAAGCCGAAAAGCCGAACTGCTACATGTGTTGTGGCCACAACTCGACAAACAAACAAGTACGAACTCGGCCTTCCCTTCTTCAGCTCGGGCTCGGTCGTGAGGGAGTAGTTAGGAATCACAGTAGATTGGCACAGCACCACTCTCATCGTACGGGGCTTCTTGTGCGCACACCAGAACGAATCAAAATGGCAAGCCACTCTAAACAGAACAATGGCCTGTCTTTGTATTCATCTGTCATGTTTAGTGCTACACTCAGGCGGCTGGCGCCCGTGCTTGGTCAGCTGGATGATCTGCCTGCGACAAGCAGCTTTCAATCCGGCTGTGTGGCGCTCATTACGATCTTTCGGCACGGCCGGAGGCCTCGCCACAGGGTGTGTCAGAGAACAACGTCTACACCGACAACGCGCTACGTTATGTTTCTGCAGTGCTATATCAACAAAGGACTGTCATAACTGCAACATACTCGTGTGTGGTTTGATACAATTTCCGTGCTGTGAAATATTGCATTGGTAACGGACTGCGCAAGTGCCACGATCCTGTCTTCGTCTATCCGTGCAGCATTACATTGCTCAATGTGCCTTACGCATTGACGCGTTAAACTTATAGCTGCATTTCCGTTTTTGATGGTTTCAGCATGACAACAATGCGAATTGGTCTGCAACATGACGCAGTGCTATTTCGGATAACTGGCCGAACATCGTGCAACTGTCTGCGTAGTCCTCCATTGGTGCATTCGTGTTACAGATGATGATCACAGGCTGCGGTACCAGACTGTTGTTACGTAAAAAAGTTGGCAAAAAGTGTTCTACTTGACATACCGTCTAGCTGCCAAAATATGCTACTCTCTTTTGGTCGCACAGTTAACTACATCGTTATGATACTGTGCACATGCAGAACACTATTACAGACTGACGTTGCCGCAGGTCGCAAAGCAGTATGTCGTAATCGTACTGCTGTGCTTGAGCATTCTTCTCGCGATAGCGTGATGTACTATGGAACTGTGGAACATGATGCCGACCCAGCGAAAAAACACATGAATTCCGTATGGGTCAGAAACGCCCAGCCACTCCACAACGCCCAAGCCTTAAACTCCAAACATCCCACCTCAAAAGGCCCGGGCCTCGTCCCCGAAGCGAGGGGATGCTGGTCGAGGCATTGCGGGCACATCCTCCAGCGCCGAGGATAAAGGTACTCGGGGTGAGGAGTTGAGGATTCTAAGGATTAAAGTTTAGGCTTCTTTCCTGTTTGTAAGCTCTACAGCTCTAAATGCCCGCGGGCAAAAGCCGTGCACGTCTATCGTTTAGTAACTAAGCCATTCAAGGCCAAGAAGTTTTCGGGCGGATTTTGGGCTGCGGGGGTCCAGAGTTTCGGGTGAAGGCTCTGCAGCTCAGGGCTCAGGATTTCGATGAGCCCCCTATGTCAAGATGTTGACAATTTGTGAAGGCTGTTGGGCGCAAGGGCCTAAAGCTTTGAGATGGAGAGTGATGTCGGGGCCTTAATAATTAGAATATGTTTTTTTTTTTGGGGGGGTCCTTATCACAGTCAGAGTATAATATACCCCCAAACCCAATTCTAATCATTAAGGCCCCTACATCATGAAGCGCCGACGACTCCAACTCTCAGACCGAAAGCCCTGTCGCGTTCATCCTGGGGCCTCTCCCGTTCATCCTGGGGCCTCTCCCGGTAGCCTCTGCATCTTCAGATACATCCCTACACCTTCTGACCACATCACATGCACCTTTGCCCACAAAACTTTGCATGCATCGTACAGTGCGTAGATTTCACATCTGCCGAGGTGCAGTAGAACATCGAAAAACAGGTCTTACCGATTTCGAAGTGTTTTGATGGACCAGCCCTCCTGAACTCCCACACGTCCTACCTGAAGTGGCTGAAGCGTCGCGTCTTCAGCCGCCAACAGCGCCTGCAGAGGCTTAGAGTCATGGTGCTTTGGGCTGAGAGTTAGGAACTTAAACCTTTTAGGGCTTGGAATGTGTCGGTAGCAGTCACAGCAAGAAGCAGCCTCAAAGCTTCTACTGATTGAAATGGGAACCAGAATGTTGACAGATGGAATTGGAGGAAGCATAGGAACCATGCAGCCAATCACGAAGGTACGAACACGGTTGTGGTGTTTGGCCGAAGTAGTCAAAACAATTACCCATCATTGCATTCTTACAAAATCAAGCCTTCTGCTGTCATAAAGACACTGTGAGCACATCGCAGTATGGCTCTCAGGGCGCAAACACTCAAATTTCATGCAGCCGACGTTCGCCCCAAGCCCTTCACATAACTAGGAAGTGCTTCGACATATCAGTTCCATACACACCTGGAGGCTATAGGGCGAAGAGTCGAAGAGCTGGGGAAAACCAGGTGGAGCCCGGAAAAAGCGTCACAGTCCAGTTTCCGGCGCTGTCCTATTCCGACTTTCAGATGACTCAATGACTCCCCCCCCCCGCCCCCAGCCCCCTAGCTGAGTCGTTTAACTGACTCACCATCACACGAATCCCAAAAGCATGCGCTTGCAACGCAAGCACTCAACCCTAAAATCAGGAAAAATGGCCTCCAGCACCGCTGGCCGCCGCATCTCCTGCTGGAAATGAAGAGTTTCGGCTTCAGGGCTAAAGTGTACTGTAGGGGCCTTAACAATTACCTATACTGTTTTGGGGGTTCCATATTCTAATTAAAGTATCATATACCCCACCTAGTTTGGATGGCGCAACGCCACAATGAATATCAACCTGAGTGTGTATCCCCAGGCCTCATCATTGCCAGAGATAAGAGCACCTGGAACATAGTAGTCGTTGTCTTACTCCCATCATCTTTCTCATGGTTGTCGCAGTTCTGACGAGAATCATTGCTGTTTCAGCTCCTTGTTAGCTCCACTACCTTCCTTACACCGTGGTATACTTCAGTCGGATCTCGATTCCGGCTTGGAATGGTTGGGACAATTGGCGAGCGTCAGCCGTGTAATTAGCGCCAAAGTGCCGAAGCTGACTACTCCAGTGGCAATATGAATCCCAAGTCTTGCATCATGTAGGCAGACCTTACTGAGCTGGAACTGTACCTGCTCCCGAGATTGTGAGCCCCTTCCGATTTCCGTCTACTCAGAATGCGGTACTTCCATCAACGTTCGCAACACTTTGGGGGGAACGCACGCATGCTTATTTTCCAGGCACGGTCTACATGCAATCTTAGTTCCAAGCGTGCAATGCTACGCGCCTCTGGTTCTGGCTCGCTGCCACTGGCGCCTAGGTAGCGGAGGGCTTTGGTTTCCTTGGGCTGTTAGTTTGGGTCTAGGAGTCTAGGATGGTTGAGATCCAGTGCCAACCCCGCGTGCCTAAGCAACCCCCACCCCAGCCCAGATGCTAAACTCATGGATAATCCCTAAACCCTAAACCCCTAAACCCCTAAACCCTAAACCCTAAATTTCAGGTCAGACAACCCGAAACTCAAACTCAAGACGCCTTCAATCTAAGCGTCTTGGATAACCGAGTGCAGAGGCCTTAATAACTGGAATGGGGTTTGGGGGGTATATTCTACTACAAATAATCAGGAACTCCTTCAAAGCCTATTCTATACATTATTAAGGCCCCTACATTGCGCCACAGGGTGTGCGGTTTGGGGGTTTGGGTTTGGAGTTTAGCGCAGGGTTTCGGGGTTAGAGCTACAAATGGCTGTGGTGACAGGGCTCCAACACATGAGGGATTCAGGTTCAATCCACAAACGGAGTACACTTGCAGGTCTCGGAAACCTCCAAATCCCAAACCTTGCGCTCAACACGCTAAAACCTCAGGCTCAAAAGCCTCAACCCTAAACTTTCCTCGATATCCCTGCCCCTAAACCCTAAACCCTAAACCCATCAACCCTTCAACTCCAATCTGAAAGCCCTCCACTCCGAAGCCCCAGACCCTGGTAGATCCCTTCCAGAAACTTGTAGTGTTCTAGACACTTTAAAGAACAACCCTAGAGGAACCATACTATCGAACCCGTGTAGTACCCCCTTCTAGAAACTTGTAGTGTTCAGACACTCTAAAGAAAAAACGATAGAGGAACCCTATTATCGAACCCTTATCGTACCCTCGAAAGGAACGCGATTATCGGAACCCCTCTTAGGGACTCCAATCTCCCTCAAATAAGGAATATACCTTAAATCATCCTGGGGATCCTACATACTATGATTCTTAATTAAGGAGCATACCTTAAAATCATACTGGGATTCTATATACTATAACTTCAGGTATATTCCTTGGATAAGGGGTCTGGGAGTCTCCGGGTTACAGGAGCCTTTCATGGTTTCGGGTAAAGTGTGATGATGGGAGGCCAAGAGGGTGGTTTAAGATTCTTGGGGTAGGGATTCCTTAATATGAACCCTATTATGGGAACCCTAATCCCTACTAAACCCCCATAGGCTAAAACTCCCTTTGGCCTCCTACAATATAGAACCCCTTATAGTATACCCTTATAGATCCCTTGTAGTACCCTTATAGTAGTCCTTATAGGAACCCTTTAAAGGGATCCCCTTATGTGTGAAGCCGCGTGGCCCATGGTAGTCGGACTGCGGCCGGCGCTGCCGCCGTGAAACTCCGCACGTCGCTCCTTCGATGGTGGGATGGAAGATAGGGTTCCTTTGAAGGGGTCTATAAGGGTTACTCTAAAAGATCTATAAGGGTAATTACTTTAAAGGGGTCTATAAGGGTTACTTCAGGGATCTATAAGGGTAATTACTTTAAAGGGGTCTATAAGGGTTACTTTCAGGGATCTATAAGGGTAATTACTTTAAAGGGGTCTATAAGGGTTACTTTCAGGGATCTATAAGGGTACTATAAGAATGTAGGAACCTGATTAAGAAACCTTGGGCCTTTGTTTGGGTTCTTGAAACATTGGGATTATAGGACCAGGGTTTCTTAATCAGGCTCCTACATTATAGAGCTTTGGGTTCATGGGCTTATGGCCTGGGGCTTATCGTGTTTGAGGTTTAAGGTGCGGAATGAAATAAAGCTTAGGATTTAGGGGCACAGAGTCTGAGTCTGGACGTTTAGAGGATTTTTGATTTTGTGGCTTAGCACGACGAGGGCCGAGGCGATCAGAACAGATTCAGAGGAATATGATACTTCGCAAATGAAGGGCTTGCTAAAAGTCCAGGCCCTCATTTTTCAACTCTTTGTTTATAAGTTAGCACGAATGTAACACCTACCTTCTCCTTAGGAGCTTGAGCTCTTGGCGGAAGCCAAGGAAAGTTTGAACTTCCGTAGCTGCGGGGGGCGCAAGCGGCTCGGCATCTTAGCTTGGAAGCCCAGGGGTTCCCGGTGAAGGTTTACTGGGCTTTCTGGATTTAGGGAAAGTCTAGGGTCGAGGGGTCAGGGGTTGAGGGAGTATGTCTAGGGCTGAAGGGCCGGCCAGCGTCTGCGATTCTGCGCACATCTTCCGGCACACTGAAGGAATCAAAGAAACGCATCACCTTGGAGTTGCCAGGCTCAGGGCTCTAGAATGCGGCTCAACACTGTTAAGCAGAGCTTCGTCGCAATGTTTATCATCATCCACTACATTCACCATCACCAAGATTATCCTGACCATGGTTATGTTGCTTAGTTCTCCCTCGCCATAGCGTCTCATTTCAAACTATGGGCTGCGCCAACCCATCGAAAGAGCATGCTGCGGATCTTCCAGCTTTTCAGAACTTCCTTTAGGGGGCTCTTCCTTCTGCACCCATATAAGCAAGAGAGGTCCCAGCGTACGGGGTCTGCTTGGGGCCCACATTTTCGGAAGCTGGCGTTTAGCTGGATGGATATCAGCTCTGCAGCGGCTGGAAGCTCGATCCTGCAGGGGAAGGAACTAGGGCAGTGTGAGGGCCCTCGTGTCCCAGCTGCCCTTTTGGATGAGCTATGTACGTTCAGGCTCCAGCCTTACATGTCTAATTACTTCGACCATCTTGATACCATCAACATGATAAATGGTTCGATTATGACTACCACTACGACTACTTCGACTTACCACGACTACGACGACGACTACCAGAATTAGAACGGCGTTTCTTATTCTCTCAACTGCATTAAGGCTAGGTACCTCGTTTATAAGCCGACCTTCTTAAACAACAAATAATAAAAGCCGACCTTCTCAAGGGGGTGCCTTCACCAGAGGCAGCCGGGCCTCAAGTCTCAAAGAGACACTGCCGATCGATGAGACTAGGCCCAAGCCTCAGGGTTTGAGATTTAGGCTTTTTAGGAGTTTAGGGCTCGGGGAAAACCTGAAGTCGTCAATCCCCCAACCCCTGAACCCTTCGCAAATCTCGAAACCCTGAGATCGTAAGCCAAAGCACGGGAAGGAGCACGGATTCTGCAAGCTTGTGCACGGCGTGGAATCCTCAAAGTCAGGCTTCAAAGCTGGGAACACTCTGTATGGCTAGTGGGGGTGTAGGGCCAGGCGCAGCTACAGAGTTTAGGATTTCAGGGTATTTGGGGCGGTTTCAGGGTTGGGGGTCAGTGACTTGATCTTCCTCGCATGGTCCTATGGACTGGGACAGGAGATAAGGGGCAGAGAGCATTAGGCTTTAGGGTTTAGGGCAGGCAAACCTGAGTACCAAACTTGCCGCAGCAAGAAACTTGGGTTGTCTCACGATATGATGCTTATTCCCGAAACCTGCGTTGATTTACGTTGGCAAAGCTCAGGACCTGTATTGCAGTACTCTCGTTCATAGGTACCATAGGTACCTCAACAGCTCTGTGCACAAGAGGCACTCAAATATGGCCCTTAGACATCTGGAGGGTCACTGTAATAATATGATTGTAAAGATCCAGCCCGAAACCTGCACACTACCGTGGATGCTCAATCCCAAAGCCCTCAAGCGGCAATGCTAGATTCCACAGCTCCAGCCACAGGACGTCTCTCCAACTGCATCAAAGTGGCCTGGACGTCCGGCAACCTTAGCAGTTCTTGCTGTCGAGGCTCACGATGCAGGTGGGGAACCCATGAACTTATAAACCACAAGGGCCGAACCCGCAACACCCAACATGCACCTACCAACTTCTAGCTGCTTGTTTGATGCACTTCGTCGAAGGTTCAAAAGCTATGGCACTCGAAACGCTCAACCTAAGCGTCAAAAGGGTTGTATCGTTTTGGTGTTCTGGGCTTAAGGTTTCGGACATGTGCTGCAATCTGCCATGCCACCAAGGATGCCGCTTGGCTGTGGCCTGCCGCATAGGGCAAACCCACGAGCTTTGAGATGGAAAGGCGGGTTTAGGGTTTGGGGTTTAGGGTTGGGGTTTGGGGTTTAGGGTTGAGATGTCCTTTATATATGGCGGCCCAAAACCCGAGTTCCACATCAGAGGCCCATACTTCTACCCTTTACTGAGGGAGAGTACCAATATCCAGGCGATGGTTGTCGCAAAATTCCAGGGAAGCTAGCAAGTCAAAAGAAACAGAGCAGCTTTCACCACACCGGGTGTGAGTCCTCCAAATCCGAGAGGCTAAAGGGATCCAGACATTGGATCGTTGGCTTCGGCTTGAAGGCGTACGGTTGTAAATACACGGTTTAGGGTTTAGGATAAATCATTTACGGTTTGGATTTCAGCATCGGAACCCCCTTGTGGGCTTGAGTCTCGACGCGCAGGAGGGTCCAGTAGGGTGCAAAGCCATAGAACAGAGCCTCAAACTTGTCGCTCTAAATCCTAAATCCCTAAACGGTGTTCGTGTTTGTTCTGCTTCCCGGCCTGCATCCGTAACGGCTGCTTGAGCTGGCGCCAACTCCTGCAAGTTAGAGAACGGCGTCTTTAGAAACTTTTAGGGTTTAGGGGTTTAGGGTTTAGGGCTTGGTTCAGGGGTTTGAGGTTTACTTTACACAGAGGAGGTCAATCCGGGGGTCTGCAAGCCGAGAACGGAAAACACAATTGACCCTAAACCCAAAGCCCTAACGGCCCTTAACCAGAACCCCTGCCCCAAACCATGAACTTCCTTTAACCCAGCCACGTCTGCCTTCCAAAACCCATTGCGAATTGGGCTACTGCTATGCTACGCCGTAAGGGCGACACAATACCTAGAACTGCAAGCAACACCAATTTCTATCACTCCTGCGGATGCCGAACAGGCTCCAAACCCGAAACCAGCTAGCCCAGCAGGCGCCTCGCCCTAGACGCCTCAATGCCAGAATCCTTGAAACTAACCTGAAAATGAGGATCCTTCGTCGGGAAGCTCGAGCGCACGAGCACCACCGCAGCATAGATCAGAGCCCCGATGCAGGCTGACTGGGCAGTTGTGGTTTCGGAGTTCACGGTGTAGGGGGGTTCCATGCGTCGGGCTGACTAGATAAAAGTTTAACACTGTAGAGTTTTTAGCATTGCATAAACGTGGCTTTAGGGGCGCTGGGTTGAAGCTTGGGCAGTTGACGAAATAGATATGCGGGCTTTGTCCTGTGGGGCTACGTAGGGGCCTTAATAATTACAATAGGGTTTTGGTGGTTCCTTATTATAACTATAATATAATATACCCCCAAGCCCTATTCATTTTTTTTCAAGCTACGTAGCTAAAACACTTGTTCAAGCTCGATCGTTGCTGGGAGTTCAGGTCTCCAGCCTGGACTCCAGATCCCTACCGTAACTCAGACACTGCGTTGTAGTTTGGGGGCTCTGCAAAGTACTTGTAAATAGATACCTCTATAGGAACCAAAAGAGGAAACTAAAAATTCCCCAAATTGCCACCTAAGACAACACCAACAAAGCGGATACATTCAAGAGTTCAGGACGCAGGGCGGTGGATTTGGAATCAAAGCAGGGTTTTTCCGAGTCTTGAGGGAAGAAAGGCCTGACCTCCAAACGCTAAACCCGCATTTTGGACGGCTGAGGATTTAGTACAGGGCCGCAACAAATCCCAAGGGCTTGCAGCATACATATATATATATATATATATATCATATTGTTCGTCCTTCTAGGGCTAATACAGAGGCTATTAGGCACTTCAGGGACAAGGCTTTCGCTACATGCGAACGCGGACCCTGAGAGAAACTTTTTTGCGCAGGACTGGGAAAGCGGCAAGCCACGCCAGTGCCAGGAGTGCGCCTTGGAACCAGTATCCCCAGCTTAAGGTTGAGGATACTACATATATGGGTAGCATGCGAGTACAAATGGGGATTCCTGAGACCTAAGACCTCAGCCCCAAACATTTAAAAGCTGCTGCTACTTGTTACAGCGACGACAACGACTGCTTACTGCTACTGCTACTGCTACTGCGACTGCGAGTGCTCCTCCTCCTCCTCCTACTGCTCCTCCTGCTCCTGCTTCTGTTGACGAACTTCGTACTCGAATACTAGTACTAATTTCCGCTGCAACCACCACAGCTGCGACTGCGGCCCTTTGTCGTTAGCGTGACTATGATGAACTGTTGTTCTATTCTTAGTGTTAAGGCACTCTTCCCTGAGACCGAAGACAGAAGACTCGGCAGCCCTCCAACATTCTGGAAAACTACATTGAAATCGAACCTTCGGGCCCTTGCACTTCAAATTCTGCGGTTTATGTGTAAGGTTTGGGGATTTTCAATTCTGGAGTAGGACTTTGGAAGAGAACGAGTATTCTTGGAATGCCTGTTTAGGAGTTCAGGTTCTACGACCAGTGTAGGGGAATCAGTGTTTAGGATGCGCCCGATCCCTAGGATTCGACCCCAAATCTCTGCCCAGCTGAGGTTTCTGGGGTCTCTTGGACAATTGGGGTGAGTCTTTGCTCGGGTTTAGGTCAAGTTTAGGTGTAGCTCAGCGTTTGGGGCTGAAAGTTCGGGCTTCAGGAAGTAAAGATCACGTTTCGGTGCCAGTGATGGCCTGGGTGGCCTGCCTGCGCCCGACGCATTCTCCAGTGCTTCGGGTTCAAATCTCTATCTAAGTCTAGGTCGCCAATTCTAGTTACTGTTCTTAGTTCTCTTGCTTGCGTCTTCATCATAACATTGGTGAACAAAAACAGGCACTACATTTTCAAGGGGCGGGTATTGTTGGAGAGCATCGACCCTACTGTTTTGTTAAACCCTTAGAAGCCAAACACAAACAAGCTCCCCAGGACAGGGCAGATGCTCTGACTCTGGGGTCATGGGATCCAGAAATGATCAATGTCATCGAGTTATAAGTACCCTAGGTGGGCTTGCCAAGATTATGACCCTGGTTTCAGCCTACTTACTACCCCCAAAACGCCGTAGACAAGGTAAATCGATAGGCCCCTTGCAAGTCTACGGATCTAAATCTTTCAGAACGAACCGAAACCTTAACACTAAACCCTGAACCAAACCCTAAACCCTAAACTAAACCCTGAACCCTCAGCCCTAAACCATATACTGTAAACCACCGAAACCCTGAACCCTAAACCCACAAATCTCCTGCCTAGTTGGAGGATCATTGGGCTTAGTAATTAACTAGGGATATAAATCAGGTAACTTTACTTATAACTCCCATTAAGGTACTTATAACCTTACTTACTAAGTCCCATGATCCTCCAAGTAAGGCCCCGAAAATCTTGTGCCCAGCGGCTCCCGGCCCGGGCTGGTCGCAGCTCACACGGCTCCTTCTGGGACGCAGTAACAAAAGGGACCCTAGTCAGTAGACTGGGAGATATTCCATCCACCTACGTGCCTACCTGTCTATCTATCTATATTATACAGAGATATGTATATATATATATATATATATTATAGATGTCTATATATGTATATATATATATATATATGTATACATACACATACTTATAGGAGCCTCAATCACTAGAGTACGGGTTTGGGCATCTATTGTGGCGGAACTTTAAGGAATCACAATCGAAATTATTCTGCCGTCTACCGTACCAATTTTTTAAGTTAGCATAATACTGATGATAAACGTGATGGTAGAGCTGCAGTTGATACTGGTGATGTTGGCGATGATGTTGATGCTCCTGATGATGACGACGATGTGTCTTGAACTGAAAGAAGCCCCACATCCTAAACCGTACAACCCTAAACCCTGTGTAAACCCCAAAACCCCAAAAAGCCCAAACCCTAAAACCCTAAAGCCCTAAACTTCAACAATCTCAAGTCGGACTCAGTCTCGCAGGCCGCCACCTTCTAGAGCTTCTCCCAGAACCCAGAGGTGAGATGTGAAGGGGTGGTCTAGCCTGGAAACATAAACTAAACCATGAACCCTCGACCATAAACCCTGAAGCCTAGCTCCGAAACCTTCTGCAGAGTCGCAGAGATGCTTTCAGACGATACCCTTTCTAGGTGCTAAACGGGATTTGAAAGGCTCTGTCGCTGCCTACATGTGCTTGTTGGATTTTCTCACGGTCTGAAAAGGCCTGGTGCAGCCCATGCACGAAACACAGGCTACACTGGGACGCATTGCTCTCTGAAGCGGGACTCAACACTCGTTGACAGTCAGCCTAAACAAGTAATGAACATGGCCAACGTCAACTACTGGAGAAAGATCGAAGTGAATCCCAGCCCTCCAATCAACTGTTGGACCTAGACAATGCCCTCAGTCCCAACATCGCTACATACACGCCCCTCGCATGAGTCCTGGCGCAATCCCTTGTGGTTCAACGACGGCATCTGGCCTGCCGGAGCGTCTATGGACTTGGGTCGAGGGCCACGGGTTGGTTCGGGTGAAAGCTCATCAAGACAACACTCATGAACATACTGAGCATCTTTACCTTCAACTGGCCACATGGGACCACGGTGCCTTTCGGGAAAAACATTGAACTTATACATGCCTGTGCTTTCTGGACGATGAGACTTGATTTAGCAACGTTCTCGAAGACAGGTGCTGCTCTGGGATCTGGATCGAAACTAGAGCTAGTTGCCATCTCAGTTGCTTTTCTGATCCGTTTCACTCGGAAGACTCGAGGGCGGATGGTTTCGATCGAGGATGCTGGAATCGAGGGGTTGAGTGCTAAGGAGTGTACTTCATTTCTTACCCAGCAACCGGTTTATCTGTTTGCACATCGCCTTGTTTTGATTCGTTGGTCATGCCAGTAGCTGTTCAGGTGGGTAGTTGACCTGTCACGTCGTCAATGGACGGCATCTTCCACGCATGCTTCGTCTACCTATGCTCCCAAACCTGTCAAATCTCCCGAAACATCCCGAAACAAACGGCAACTGCCTCACGCCCAAAACTTGGCTACAAGCATCTCAGCCCACAACTAGTAAGTCTGAAGCCTATATACAGCCTAAGATCGTAAACCCTAAAGCAAGCTTTCTGCCAGCCTCCTTGCTGAGACTCCGGGATGAGAGACGACAGTGCCTGAGCAGTCCTAGGTTTCATGATGGCTTAGCTTAGTAAGGGTTTCGGGCTTTTAGGGGTAGTTCGGATATCTTGGGGTTTAGATGTCAGGGCATTCAGGGTTGCAGACTCTGACTCTGAGGTGTTGGTTTGGCTGGTTGTTCCAGGAAATAGGGGACCCTACTGTAGTAGCCTTGGTAGAACCCTTATTGTAAGGACACCCGATTTAAAGGTACCCCTAATTTTCGGAAACCCTAAACCCTTTATAGAATCGAACCCTTATAGATCCCTACAAGGAACCCGCAAGAGGATCCCCTTAAAGGTACCCCAAATTTTCGGAAACCCTAAACCCTTTATGGACACCTTATAGATCTCTACAAGGATCCAGGAGCCCTCGGTGAACGTAACCAGCCTTGTATCCAAGGGTAAAAGGAGGGACCCTTAATAAGGACCCCTAGGTATATGTATACCCGTAATATAGCTATTATATACCCATTATAGGGTAGGGGTCCCCATGGAGGGTACCTCCTTTTCCCCTGTGATTGTAACCTACACTCCCCAAGCCCCAGCTGGGCTCGTAAATAATCTACGACGGGTTTCCTCAATCCTCGTAACACAGCACATTTCGTTCTGAAACTAACCATATAACCCAAAACTCTGATAGATCCCTCATAGAACCCTCCAAAAAATTCAGCCTGTAGGATGGAGTCGGCATGCAAATCCATCCACAGAAGGGGCTTTGGTGCCTCGGAGGTTCAGGGCTTGGGGTACGCGTAGCTAGAACTCCGGTGGAGGTTTAAGGCTCCGGGTGCGTTTCGGGAGGTTTAGGGTTCAGAGAATTTTTTCGGGCTTTGCGTTTAGGGTTGGGTTGAGGACTTTGGGTTCGGAGGTCAGAAAGTACATACGGTGCTTCGGCCATGCAGCTACATATCGCATGCGGTTTCCTCTGAATGCCCATGCTTATACTACACGGGTATATGGGCCCCAAGACCAAATCACCTTCGACACTTGCGTTTGAGCTGACATTTTACCACGGGAAACTTTATGCTCAGGCATCGAAATCGTGTGACATGAGCAGGCTGCGCCGTCGGAACGCATTCCCACCTCTACGCCCTAAGCGCGTCGCCCGAAACGCGGTTTGTCAGTTCAGGAAAATGATGCTCTAAAATTCTGAATCCGGCGGTCTTCGGGAGGTAGCTTTCAGCTTGAGAAGGCATTCTTTCGGAAGCAGCTGTGTCATTAAGAAATCGAGGGTCCGGGCACAAAAGGCTGGGAGCGTCAAGGAGTCTGTACAGCAACCAAAGCTGTTGTTAAGGTACGTCCTTTCGAAGTTAATTCGGGTTTGCATACGAAATTGTTGAAATCGATGCTGCTGCTGCTGCTGCTCCTCCTCCTCCTCCTCCTCCTCCTCCTCCTCCTCCTCCTCCCTCTGCCTGCTCCTTCACCTCCCTCCTCTCCTCCTCCTCCTCCGCCGACTCCTCCTCTGCCGGCAACAATTACTACTCCGGCCAACTACAGTGTCCTAATACTTTGCAACGACCACAACTACTACAACTACTACCACTACAACAACGACGACATCGACAAGGGCTACGACTACGACTGCGACTACAACTGCAACTGCGACTACAATTACAACGACGACGAGTAGTAGTCGTAGTCGTAGTCGTAGTCGTAGTCGTAGTCGTAGTAGTAGTAGTAGTAGTAGTAGTAGTAGTAGCAGCAGCAGCAGCAGCACCAGTGAAGTCGCAGTCGCCGTGGAAGCCACGGTAGCAGTAGCCGTTGCTGTTGCTGTTGCTGCTGTTGTTGTTGTTATACCGGCAAGCAGCACCAGTAGCATCAGCAGCAGCAGAAGCAGGACAAGAAGAAGCAGCTGAAGCAGCTGCAGTCGGAAGATGACAAGTCCAGAAGGAGCACATAACCAGCACCGCACAAGTGGCACACAAACACAGAGCCGATATCATGATCTGGAGGATGATCTCTTCTGGGCAAGGCACTGATTCATTCAGCTGCGGATCCGCCCCCGCCAGTGCCTTTGCGGATTCAGGCTTTCGGCGGATCAAGGCCAAGCCTAGTTGGTTGGTAGCTTCGATGAATGGAACTTTCTGCTCCGGCATCCCAGAAACAGGACAGGGAAACTTTGCTCGAGAAATCTTGGGTTCGCTGAATCCTAAACCGAGTTCATAGATCCCGGGATATGGCGACAGGCGTCGACGATGCTGACTACTATTGCGAATGCCGCTACGAGAACTGCTACTGCTGCTACAAGTGCTACTACTGCTACGACGAAGACAACTACCACTGCTGCTACTACTAATGCTGCATGCTGATGCTGCTGCCTCCTCCTCCTGCGCAAGGCCGACGTAGCAGATCATAGTATCTGGAGCATTACAGACTATTGATGTAGTCACCTGACCGATTTAGGATTCAGCGTCCAGCGTCTAACCGGGTCTAACCCTGACCTCCTGAACACCAAACCCTGACCTCCTAAGCCCCTCTCCGAAACCGGAAAAACCTAAACCCCAAACCTCGAGATCCAAAAAGCCTTACCTTTGGTTGGTAGGGAATGGAAGAATGGTAGTAATAGTAGCTATAATTGTACCCCATTCTTCCATTCCCTACTAACCAAAGGTAAGCCAAAAAAGCTCAAGCATGACGAGGTGCGGGAAGCTCGACGCCTGTGGCGCTTCCTGCAGCGTAGGGTTCGGGGTGTAATCTGTGAGACATATAGGGCCTACGGTAAATGCTGCCTATATGCATGTGAGAGTTTTAGGGTTAATGGGGCCTATATGCATGTAAGGTTGAGGGCTTAGGCCTTTGGGTTCATATTGGGTTTGAGTGTAGAGGATTGGGATTTGAGTGCTTCACTGCTGCACCTTGGCATTTTGAAGCCTACAATGTTAAACCAACAAGCTAGCGAAGCCCTATCAACCCGAAGCGTACAGGGCCCGGCC
>CAJNDT010000233.1:105000-145000 GCA_905221615.1 Symbiodinium sp. CCMP2592
AAGGGAGCTATAGCAGGGTTCTATAATCGAGGGACCTGAATAATTAGAATAGAGTTCCCTTTAAAGGGTTCCTGAAAGAGATCTATAGTAGGGTTCTATGATAGAGCGGCCTGAATAATTAGAAAAGAGTTCCCTTTAAAGGGTTCGTTACAGAGATCTATAGTAGGGTTCTATATTGTAGGGGCCGTAGATAATTAGAATAGGGATTCCTTTGAAGGGTTCCTTAAAGGTGTCTATCGTAGGGTTCTATAATATAGGGGCCTTAGTAATTAGTATAGGGTTCTTCTCAAGGGTCCCTTAAAGGGATCTATAGTAGGGTTCTATATTAGAGGGGCCTTAAGAATTAGAATAGGGTTTGGAGGGTATATTGTACTAGATTTATTAAGGCCCCTGTGTTACAGTAGCTTGGAATTACCGCCAACTCGACATGGGGGAAGCAACGAGGGCCATGTAGGAAATTCAGGAGTCGTGGCAAAGATTGCCGCTGGTGACAGCCGCACGCCCATAAATTCCCATTTCCGCTGTTTTGGCTATGAAGGAGGACAGGCAGGTTGGAGCACCAAAGAAACAAGGGGCAGCTGCAACGGGCCAGGGCGAGCACAAAACTGTAACAGAGTGGCATAAACAACACGAGCGCCACAAAACAGCTCAATCGCGACTTTAAAATCAGCTGCAGTCGACAGCTGTGCTCCTGACACTGAGCGATCGAAAGTGGTTGGGATGTCGGTGGTGATATGGAGGTTCGCTGTCACAAGCGCAGGAGCAAGAAGACAAGCATGCATGAAGCTTCGCTTTCTCATTATCTGAAACGGGCTTCAGCACCCACGGCTGCCAGAATAGTTGGGCAAGAGCAGTGTCCGAGAAAGACAACGACTCAACAAGATGAATGACCTTGGCCCGCATCCGTGAAGGAATCAACGGTCAACCCCTATCCCACGCCGCCCCCCCCCCATCCATGCACGACGTACCTCCGTCACCTGGGACAGATTCGTGACCTGGGCGGCGCAGTCCGAGGACGTGGCTGTTGGAGGGTGGAACTACGAAGGTGCTGCTCTGCAAGTTGGGCTGCGGGCCATTCAGCATTTGGGGCTTGAGGTGTCGACTTCTAGGTGGAAGAGAGATAGAGTGCTACGCAACGCTTCGGCAAAACGACAAGAGTCTCCTTGTGCATCAGAGCGAAGCTTTAACTACCAAAACCTATAGTCAGCGAGAGCCACAATAGATACTCTTCCAATTGAGGTAAGTAGGCACACGAACACCACATGACAGCAAGACGGCCACGAACCTGCACAACATGTCGCTATGCCCTATATCCGCGAACCTGAACAGAGCCCTAAAACCCTCAACCCCTAAACCCTAAACCCCTACAGCCCTAAACGCCTAGAACCCTAATCCCGAAACCCCCCTAGAGTCTAGAGCCCTAAACCCCTAACCCACAAACCCTAAGACCTCCCGTCCGAGGAACTTCTTGAAGCAATTGCCGCGACATATCCGGCTCACCGGCCTCCCAAGAGGGCTTAGGGCTTCAGGGTTTAGGGTTTAGGGCTTTAGGGCTTTAGGGTTCAGGGCTTAGGGCTTAGGGTGTAGGGTTTAGGGCTTAGGACATTGGGGTCTGGGGTTGAACCGTACCAAGCGCAGAATGCAGAAAACGAGCCGACCAGCGAACCAAATCAACCACAAGCTATATATATATATATATATATATCCGAAATACAGTCTCAAGGCAGGAAAAACACTCCGAAATGAGTCCCCAAAGCCTCAACCCCACATGGTACCTTCTTTCGGGGTCCCTATAATAAGGATCCTACCACCATCTTAGGGTCCCCTACTTTCGGAAACCTCCCATGTCCTAAACCCTCAGCCCTTGGGACGTTCCCTTACGTGGAGGGTCGGGGACTTAGTAAGCAGGTGGTAAGTAGACTTATAAGTACCCTAAAAGGGATCCGAATTGGGGTTATGGTACTTATAAGTCGTTAAAATCAACAGTTACTAAGTCTCCCGACCCTCCAAGTAAAGGGTACCCCTTCTGAACCCTACTTCTGGCTCTCTTAAAGGGGACCTTATTGAGAGGGTCTTTATCCCCAAGGGTCCTCCTAATCCTAACTCCCACTTACCTCCAAAGCGCTTCACATTCCCTGCTTTTCCGATCTGAAACGGAACCCCGAGCCCCAGAGCTCCAACCGAAAAGAGTATAACTTAGGGTTTAGGGTTTAGGGGATTAGGGTTTAGGGTTACCCCCCTTAGATTAGAACCATAATAAAAGAAATGTGCTGGATGTTCGCTTGTTTTTTATATGAACAAAGGTAATTCTAAGGAGACTATAGAAGAGGCCCATGGGCCTTAACAATCACCTAGACTAGGGGGTGTCGAGGTTTCGAGAATGTTCAACGTGGAACCCTTAAGGGACAAGACTATGTGTCATTTGAGCCCCCGTATCAACCGGAAGAAGTAGCAGCTGCAGTTTAGGAAGCTCGGGCTGACTGGCGGTGGTGCAGCACAATGGCAGTCAGAAGTGGCGTAGCAGAGGTGATGCTGGTGAGAAAAGCGATCACAAATTTTGCACGCTTGCGCAAAAGTCAATCCAAAGACTCCCACACACACACACACACACACACACACACACACACACACACACACACACACACACACACACACACACACACACACGCGAGCTTGCCTTAGCAGGTGCAGCTGCACTCGACTCGGTCGGGACCGCCGCCTTTGCCTTTGGCAGCGGTCGGATTTTGGGCGGTTTTTGGAAGGGCACTCCTTGACATGACAAAACTCATGTTTTGGAGTGATTTGGAGGACGCTTCGGGCTTCTATCCTTGTGCTTGAAGCGTGTAGGATGTAAATCAAGAGAACTGAATTCTGAACCCTGAATCCTGAAGCTATTCAGTTCTGGAACAATTAGATATTCAGTTCAATTACTTCTCACTCATCAGTGCACAGGGACATAGAGGTCGCTGGCAGATAATTCTGTCGACTCGTAGCGTTGATACTATCACGAAGGTCATCAGTACAACTGCCACCACCAATAGCTGCTACTACTGCTACTGCTACTACTGCTACTACTGCTGCTACTGCTGCTACTGCTACTACTGCTGCTACTGCTACTACTGCTACTACTGCTACTACTGCTACTACTGCCCTTCTACCGTGCCTCATCCAAGGCTTTCTTCAACTGCTGGATCTTGTCCTGGCAGCGGTATCTCTGAATCCACGACAATGAGGGCCGTACATTCCTCAAGTCACAGCTGCTCAACCTTGCTTAAACTTGTTCGAGAAACGTGGCAAGCAGCTCACAACTGCAGGTGAGCCTACAACTAACTACCCATAGGCTCCATAGTAGTTCTTTTTTGGGGTTCATATGTAGCATTCTATAAGGTAATCCTAAGGTAATCTCCCCAAAAATGAGCTACTATGGAGCCTCTGGGTATTCTGAGTTTTAGCCAAGCTGTATTGTAGTCTGCTTTGGGCATCAGCCTCAGACCCGGTATGAGATTCTCTGATTCAGAACAATCCGGCACAAAGGCATCTCCCAGAGAGCCCAATACCCCTTAATTCAGGAATTTACCTTAAATCATAATATTAATCCCCTCATTATTTAGGCTATATTCCTTAATTAAGGGGTATTGGGCTCTCTGGGTTTCCTTCGATTGTACCAAGATGGCCTCGACAGCTAATTTTCCCTGAAAGCTGAAGGTGCCCACATTGCAAACACTGCAAGAACAAAGGAGTCTATCGACAGCGATGCAAAGATATCGTGTAATATGACCTTGGCATAAGCACTTTCCAGGAGTACTGTCAGTTGTATGTGAAGCTTGTAAACTAGTAAACTCGACCCTCATGCACAAAAGAAATTATGGCGCCGGAAGTTGAAAGAACCTTCCTGTGGGCCCTACTGCTTCAAGGAAGCTTTAACTGCCCAGCAAGCCCCTCCCGAAAGCAATGACAACTTGACTTGACCCCAACTGCTCTTGAACCTACAGCCGAGACGCGCAAAACTGAATCAACCCTGAACACCTGAAAGCCGCCGGAAGTCCGAAACCCTGAACTCCAAACTTTGAAACCCCATAAGCTCGAAAACATACCCTAAACCCTGAAACCAAACTCTACTCCCTCCCGCTCCTCTGCATCTTCCAGGCGTATCTTCAGCTCTTGCCTCGGATCCGTCAGGTTCCTCGCATTCCGAAACCCCAACCCCCCCCCTGGGAGTTTATAGGGCTCCTAAACCCCCAGCCCTAAAGCAGATTCCTGGTTTAGGGCTCCTAAACCACGGCCTTCAGGGCTCAGACTTGTGGGTGCCAGGATTCGGAGGATTCCAGCAAGCCGAAAGTGCGCGTCTGGGTGAGGAGTCGTGGAACTGGCAACACTCGCTATGCACCGGTTGATAGGTTACCGGGCTCGTCCAGTCTGGGCATCAACTGTTTGTTTAGGGTTTAGGGTTTAGGGGTTTAGGGTTTAGGGGTTTAGGGTTTAGGGGTTTAGGGTTTATATTTGCAAAGGAGATTTGATGGAACAGATCGATCAACTGCTCCGAGAACTCCTTAATTCAGGATCCCCTGCCCTAAGGAATCCTGCTTCAAATGATGAAAACTCTGCAAACCTCACAAACCCTTATAACATCCTTAAGCCCGCTTACAAGGCCGTTTTTACGATCTGCTTAAGGAATGGGTTCTGGTGCACTTCCGAAGTAAAGATTCCTCCAGGAACTTTCATTGCAAAGGAAAGACTTCGGAGAGACTCCAAGAGCCCCTGATTGGGCAAACTATAGGTGTGTGTATATATATATATATATAATGTGTGTATATGTGTGTATACATATATACATGTATATATACACATATGCGTATATGTTGATATTGCACATTAACTATGTGTATAGTGTATGTGTATATACATACACATGCACACACACACACACACCAGATAGCCCTTTGCACAAGGTCTTTGTCGGGTTGGGAGCGGGTGCATATAGAGGGCTCTGTACCTCTACAGGACTTCTTATAAGTCTGAAAGACTCTGAGAGCCTACATATACATATGTATAACTATATATGTAACACTATATAACATATATAATCATAAAAATAATATGCTAATAATAATAATAATAAAAATAATAATATAATAATAATATTAGTAATAACAATAATATATATATATATATATATATATATATATATATGGAATCACTGTAGGGGTCTATACTTTTCAACACCGTGACATAGGGCAGAGCTGTTGGAGAAGGGATCCTTCAGTAAGAGCTTGGGGAAGTCTTGGGCCTCGCATCCTTGGTTCTGCCAGATACGCGCCTGAAGCCTGGATTTGGAGCCCAGGGTTTAAAGTTCAGGCATGGGACTTAGGGTTCCTTAAAGGGTTCTTTAAAGGGATCTATAGGGTTCCTTAAAGGGATCTATAGGGTTTAGGGTTCAGGCATTACTTGGAGGATCATGGGACTTGGTAACTAGGGTTATAATATAAGGTAGCTATACTTATAGCTCCAATTAGGGTACTTATAACCTTACTTACTAGGTCCCATGATCCTCCACAGTGCAGGAAATCATGACCCGGAAACAAGACCTTGCCGACCGTGATCCCTTATCTGGTATGGTCTTTCCTGCGCTTAAATGTGAGTCAATGGAACCTGTGAGTACGAAGGACCCGAAGCAATTAAGAAGCCTTCCCCCTGCTGAACTACGGGGTTCAGGGTTTAGTTAGGTTTTAGGGTTTAGGGTTTCAGCTAGTTCGTACTACTTTCAATACCAGTACTTGCATACAAGTTACAGACCATACATGTAAACACAAAGATAGCTCCGACTCATCTGTGCGTATACATATACATACACATACACATACATGAAAACATGGCTGCACAGAGTGATCAACCTTTCGTGACATGCATACTGTATGTGTGGATGGGTGTATGTGGCTGCATGTATGTATGTATGTACGTATGTACATGCATGGTGTGTAAGCGTCTCGGCACAGGCCGCCCCCCAACAGGTAGCCTGCCTTACGCATGGTTGCTGCATGCCACGGTCTCTTGCTCCTCCAAGTTCTTCTTCTGACTACAGCTACAGTGACTCCTCGGAATCTCGTTCGAACTCCATGTCTACAGAACCAGACGAGAGAGAACGGAGGCACGCTGAGTTGGAACGCAACCAGATTGCACAACGATCCGCCCGGCTGGAGTGGTTCAGGAAACGCACGGCCTATTTCCTGTGCTACAGGTACCTGGAATGCCAACAACACCAACTCGGTCTCTCGGAGCGTCAGGTATCTCAGAAGCTCGGTTGGTTCAGGCGCAGGACCCAAATGGCAACAGTGGATTTCAGACAGATGCGGTACATTGCTGGCCCAAGGCTGGAAGAACCTTTGCGCTCCCGGTTGCGGCAAGATATGGACGTACTTGAAAACATGTTGTCTTCCACGATATTGCCAAATGACATGGACTGGCTCTTGGGCGTCGGTCAGGAGGGAGACCCTCCTAAGCACTTGTTGGAACAACAGTTCCAGACTCTCCTGTCCCGCCGCTTTCGGGCTGAGTTCGCATGCGAAGACTCAGCGAACCTGGCGGCAGAGGTGGCCTCGGCCGCCACCCAGTTCTTCTACCGGGACTGCATCTTTGCGGTCTGGCCGTTGCTGGATGCATCTGCTCAGTTTTCGCTACAATCATGGTTCCACCGCTATCGTCACGGACAACCTCACGAAGGCGTTTTTGACGAACCTCGGAGCGACCCTGGCGGGATGGAGCATCCACCACAGCAAGACCTGGGTACAGCAGGAACTGAGCAAGTGGAAAGCATGCCTGAGCAGTCCTCTGAGCAAGCTTCCGGATCTCGCGATGAACCTCCATCAAGATATCAATGGCACTGCTCTTTCGGAAACCGGGACACTTGGCTGCAGCTCTTACGTTGAGAACAGCTCGACGAGTGCGTGGCTAGTACCAAATCAACAGCGGTTGTGCTGCCCTGGTCCCAAGTCCAGGGGCGCGGGAAGCCAGATGAACTCGACAGTCTTTAGGCCAGGCTCCCGTGCAGACGCGAGGGTAGGAGGCAGCTATGGTCGTAGCCCTCCGGAAGCCACCCCAAGGAGTGACTGTATTTCTGTTAAACAGGTGAAGTCACACGACCCGTTTTTCGGCTACATTGCTGGACCTTTGCGAAGTAGCCCCGGAACTCAGCTTCCTCAGTCGTATTCATTTATGCATGTCGTACAGACAGTTGTATACACACTCAGCCCGTTTCTGTTCGGTCACCTACAGTACAGGACTCTGCCCCCCAAGCTTTGGCATTCGGATGATCTCAGTTTGCAGGCCGGGGGTCCACAGAATTCCGCATGGCTTGCGCTGTGCATTCTCTGTGCAGTTCTGCTAGGATTGCGTGTCCTGGATGGTCTAGCTAGACTGAATGCAGCCCCGTCGTGTCTTTATCGCACGTGTCGACTTTGTGAAGGCTGCTACCGACGCAGACGTTTTTCGCGAGGTCTGAGCAAAGACTTGCCTGGTTGCTTGCGAGTGCGTAAGCTTGAGCCGGCCATAGTCCGACGAAAGCCTCTGCCAGCCCGGACACCCAAATGCCGACGGGCGACCTTCATCTGCACCCCAACCCGGTACTTAGCTGTGTTTGCCCTGATTCTGTATGGACTCCCGCAGGTAACGATAGCCCACCCTGTAGCCGTAGAAACATCTACCCCGGCCCAGCCTTTCAGGGCGTTTGGACAGCTGGCTCAACGGCTCTCCAATTCACGCAAGCGTGCGTTCAAGCGTGCACAGGTACGAGCGCTTCAGCATGGCAGCACCCAATATAAGGGCCAAACCCATACTCCTGGTAGTCTTGCCCTTAAGGTTATAGGTCCCGCCCCGCGTAGGCCCCCACGAGATCCTGCAATGTTTGCCAACCAAATACGTATAGTTACGTGGAATGCAGGGGGCCTAAATGCTGCAAGGTATGCCGAACTGCTCGAGTGGATCAGTCAGGAGGCCGCTGCCGGTCGCCCTATCCACATTCTCTGTGTTCAAGAAACTAAGTGGAACTACGATGCGGAATATCAAACACCTGACTGGAACGCTATTCATTCCAGCACTGGTGCATCTGCAGGGGGAGTCCTAATGCTAGTGCACAAAAGCGTCTCAAAATCGGAACATCTCCGATTCGTTCCAGTGGTGCCCGGCCGCGCCCTGCATGTCCGTGTTGCGCTGAATCCACCTTTGGATGTACTGGGTGTGTACCAGCACGCCTGGCATACACAGGCCAGGTCAGATGCAGCTGGATTCAGCACCGCAACGCAGAAATTGCTGCAGTCCCGTCACATCATTTGGGATTCCCTTCGCAAATGGATCCGCTCCATACCCAAGCGCAACATAGCAGTGATGGTTGGAGACTTTAACTGTCCCCTGCATACGCATTTACCCAATATCGGTACTGGATTAGCACCCCACAAACATTTAGTTCATCCAGACCAGTCTGAATTCCAGTCTGTAGTCCAATCAGAGGGCCTTGTAGCACTTAATACGTTCGGTGTCAAAGGCAAGCCTGCTGGCACGTATCTACACTTCGATGATCATGTTGTCCAGATAGACTTTATTATCACCAGACTTCCGTGCCGACAGAGAGCCAAAACGGCTTCAGCCATCCCCGACGCCGACATTGTGCACCCCACGGGTCTTCGACATGCTCCGGTTGCAGCGTACTTGCCAGTTGAGGGCCCTTCCACGCCTCCACAAAAGTCCCAGAAAATCACCAGGTACCAGGTTCAAGACTTGTTTCAGAAACAGCCGGAAGCGGAAGCCTGGTACAAGCATCGGGTCCAGACATTGCTTGCGTCTCACTCTGATCCAGAGGTTGCACTAGCAAAGGCATGGAAGGCTTGTGCCCAACAGTTCCCGCTTGGCAAGGCCAGTGCCAAGCCCCGAGCGGAAATCAATCTTCAAACCTTTTGGATAGCTAAGCGTCAGCTCAGATCGGCGTTGCAAACAGCTAGTCAATACTGGAGCCCCGTCATCTGGCACTGCTCGGCCTCTGGCCAAGCGACTTTGCGTGCTCATTTTCTAGGAGTGATATCCCGTCTTTCAGTTTTGCTGCATGGATGGAAAGCCTCGGTCAGTTTTGGCCGCCAGAACAGGACTCTGCGTCAACGTGTACTGCAAAATAAGCGCCAACAGGTGGATGCCTTAATCCAAGATGCACAGCAGACGCCAATACAAGGCCTCAGTGGTCTTTACCGTCTTTCGCACAAACTGCGGCCAAAGACTCCGCGTCGTTCCATCCACTTTCGCTACCCAGATGGAAGCCTCATGACGGAGGAGGACGAGCTGAATAGTCTTAAGTCTTATTTTGCAGACTTGTATGACTCCGCTAATAAACCGCAGCAGCTTTGGACCCTGCATGAGTCATTTCACATCACGCGCCAAGAAGTCGCCTCCGCTTTTGGGCACCTTTCTGCTGTGAAAGCGCTCCCTTCGGCGCATATGCCGGCCTGCCTCTGGAAATTGTGTGCTGAGAGCCTCGTCCCCCAAGTTCAAGCTATTTTCAATACTGTTCTGCAGCCTGGACCTCTATGCTTCCCCGCCCACTGGCATCAGGCTTTCCTGACGCTGATTCCCAAACCGGGTAAGCAGCCGAATCGACCCTGTAACCTGAGACCCATAAGTATTTTACCCGCCATGCCCAAACTTCTGGCCCGGATAGCAGCAGAGCGTCTTAAACCCTACCTGATAGAGGCCCTTCATCACATCCCTCAATTCGCTTACACCCCGCATCGCCAAGCAGCCGATGCCGTCGACCGGGTGATGTCACATTGTTGGGAAATTCGCGAACTTGTCCAAGGGCATAACAGGTCTGTATTTAAGCTTCATGCCGGACTCACAGACCCCACATTCTGTGGGGGACTGCAGTTATCATTAGACCTAAGTAAAGCCTATGATAGGTTACCTCGGGCTTGCCTCTATCAATCCCTACTGCGGGTAGGTGCTCCAACTGACCTCATCAACTTGATCATGTACATTCATGAGAAGGCAGAATTGATCATCAGTCGGCACGATAAAGAAGTAGCTGCGGAAATGGGCAGGGGAATTCGGCAGGGGTGTGGTCTCTCACCGCTGCTCTGGCTTGGTTTTACCATCCTTATCTTTGACACTCTAACTCGTTATCTTCCGGAAAACGCCTTGACAGGATATGCGGATGACTTTCATGCCCAGTGGAAGTTCCAGCATCCACGCGAGTTTCAAAGTGCTGTCATTCAGATTCGCTCGGTAATTGGGGACTTGCGCAAGCTTGGCATGCAACCGGCCATTGACAAAACCGTGATACTTCTAGCGATCAAAGGGAAGGCTGCGCCGAAGCTCCTTAAAACCTTTACCACCATGAAAGATAAGAAGCGCTATCTGGTTGTAGACGTATTAGGTGACCCACTGCTCCTCCCCATTAAAGAATCGCACTTGTATTTAGGCACCAAGATAGGATACCACCGTTTTGAGTCGGATACTGCCCAGCACAGATTGACACAGTCCTGGATAGCCTTTCACCGGCTGCACTGTCTGTTGAAGCATCCTGGCATACCCCTTAAAAGACGTCTGCAGCTTTGGCTGACCTGTGTTTGGTCTATCACCAGCTATGGATTATCGTCTGTAGGTGTGGATGCAGCCAGTGCCGACAAACTTGTGTCACAATCCATGAGACAGCTGCGCATGGTTTCTCGTAGTCCGTCGCACATCACGCATGAGAGCAATCACCAGCTTTTACAGAGGTTAGGCCTTCAGCCAATCCTTCCACGTCTACATGAGTTGGCCGAACGCCGGATTGCCTCAAGCAGTGCTTCGGTGCGACATATCCAACCGGCACGTGTGCACCAGTGGTGGCAATTTGCATGTCAAAGCTTTTTAGCTCACGGTTGCCCATCGCCGGATGGAGTGCGTCTCGTAGATGTCACACAACTTGTACATGAGCGCCACACATGCCCCACCTGCAGTCAGGCTTTTCCAAGCTTCCATGCACTAACTGTCCACATTGGTAAGCAACATCCCTCAACCCGGCCCCCAAAAGAACGCAATGTCACTGTCCGCAATAAGAGGGATGACTCGCTTAGACGATTCTCAATTGGTGGGCTGCCACAGTGCAAATTCTGCCTTAGGCGTTTCAATGCCTGGCCAGCGTTCTTTGGACATTTTAATGGTGACTCCTGCCCTAAGTTTCCTACCAGCACCCTCCGTACAGAACCCCTAGATTCCTCAATGCAACAGGGCCCTACTGTTTTGATGAACTCCGCTGATGGGGCGTCCGCGCCGGGAGCCAGTCAACACAGTTGCCCTGCAGCACTTGCGCCATCGACCGCAGTGCAAAATCAGGAACCAGCCGCCAATGCTCAGCCGCTGTTCTATCGTACGGAGCTCCAGCAACTGGCTAAACAAAACATGCTTACACAACTGGTAGATGCCATACATGACAGTAAGTCGCTTAATCATTGTCCAGAATGCTGGCAGTGGTGCACTGGTCCGTCATATCTTTCGAGACATGCGATTAAAGCTCATTCGAATGTGGCGGAGCATCAGCAGGCAGTAAGAGATTGGGCCCGAGCCAGAGGACGAGCACTTAGGCCGTGTGAGTGGTGCCGTGAGTGGTACAAGGCCAGGCCAAATGCACATGTACAAACCTGCCCCATCTTGTGGATGTGTGGGCACTTCTTAGCTCGTTTCTCCTCCCTGGGAGACCCCACACAAACCACCTTGCAGGATGAGCGACTTGCAGCTCCAGGAAGCCTCCGCAGAGCTGGAACAGTTCGGCAAATACATGGCCCAAGCCCAGAATCCACTGCCGACCACGTCACTTCCCTCCACGGGTCCTCCCTCGCTCAGAGATCCTTCGGAGCTTCAGGAGGCCAAGGAGGACATGGAGCTGGAGAGGGAGAAGCGCAGTCCACCCAGGGCTGCTCAGGAACCACTTGCAACGAAGTTCGCCAAAGGGGATGCGAAGGGGGCCCTTCAGGAACACAGAGAAGCCCTCCACACGGGGAAGGGCAACACCGACCCGCAGCTGGACAAGACTGTGGAGCAGGAGACGGGATTGGGCAAGGACCAGCAGACCGACGACTCCAAAGTCCAAGCAGCACTCCGGCCAACACACCAGCCTCGCCAACAACGGGGAGCATCAAGACCCAGTGGATACGGACCGGGCGGCTTCATGGGGCACTATGGCACCAAAGACCAATGGGGCCGCTCTCAGTGGCCTGGCAAAAGGGCAGACAAACCGCGGCGCACATGGAACTCCGAGGAGGAGTCAAATCCGGAGGCCCTGAAGGAGATCATTCGGAACCTCACTCGGTTGGTCGTCCGTTTGGAAGACACGGTGACGATCAGCAACCTCGATCAGGAATTCGTGATATTCCTCCAATCGGAGGCCTCGGGAAACCAGTGGGCGATCACTTCGGCGCTGTTCAACACAGCGCAGGAGTGGAAGAAGAAGAAGGAAGGCGATCCGAGCAGCCTCTCTCAGCCGCTCCGGAATGTGCTGTTTTTCTGTCTGTGGAAAAGCCTTCACAGCATGCTCCAGAAGCTAGAGGACCCCGCGCACCAGACCACCTTAGAGAAGGCACGCGAGTTCGGACTGACGGAGAACGACAACTACGTGTACCTGAAGTGGGATGCGCAGAGCAAACAACATGTCCGGGACGATCGTCAGCCTCTTTCGCACACAGAGGCAGTTCAGACGGTGCTGAACATCCAGCAGCTGTGCACTTTTCCGGACGTCATCGGCAGGTTTCACGCCATGCGGCCTCTGGTGGCCAACCACTCGTCAGAGGTAGTGCCATTTCTGTTAACGATCCAGAACAGATCCGTAGCCAGCCAACAGATGCATGCCCTGCTCCATCGTCTCTGTCGCAATGGATGCACACACCTAGTTGCGATGACGATGCGGCCAGCCAAACTGGGCCGCAGTCCTTTGGCCCAGCAGTTGGAGAAGCAAGTGCAGAACCTTTGAGGGTCTCCCCAGGCTCGGTGCTTCATCTCACGCTACTCAATGATAGCATGCACTGTTATGCCAATGCCCTTCTGCTGGCCCTGTATTGGGCTATCTCGCAACTCTCGACAGGCTTCCGCTTCGCCAACCGTGACCTGCACAGGCTGTCCGGCTGGTTGCTGAGGCGCCCACAGCAGGTTGAACTCTGGAGAGTCAGAGCCTGGACACAGCTCACACAGTCCTGGCAAAACCCGCACAGACAGCAGGATACGAGTGAGTTCCTTCTCTTCCTACGAAGAGCAATTCTAGGAGATTCTCTATATGGGCTGTGGCAGTCTAGAGAAGAACTTGCCACCTCCACTGAAACGCAGGTGCTTGATCGAGGAGGCATCTGGCCTCTTGTAGTTTCTGTGCCGCTCTCAGCTGGCACCAGCAGTGAGGAACCCACGTCGTTGCAGAAACTAATCATCGCCTGGAGAAACCAGGCGGCTCGCCACGCAATGGTGATCCCGGCTGATCTACCTGAGCTGTTGCCTGTGCAGATCAACAGATTCAGTGATAGTGGTGATAAACTACTAAAGGAGGTTCTCTGGAGTAGTGCGGTGTATATGCCGATATACACGAGTGCAGGCCTGCAAACCACATCGCAAAGGTACTTAGTGGTCTCGGTGGTTTATCACTTGGGTTCAACGCGCTTGCATGGGCATTATCGTGCAGCTTTTGCCCGCAATGGCTCGCTCTGCCATGTGACAGATGACAATGCTCCTGCTGAGCCCATCACAGTATCTGACGTGCAGTGTATACAACAGAATTCATATTTGTTCTTCCTAAGGAAGGCTTGAACCCAGATACCTGTCGTCCTTTCTGTTTCTGGTGACATCAGCATCAGTGGAACTACCCAGGACCCTTTGAGGCGTCACAAGGCTTCCTTCTTGACTTTTTGGTGGCATCAGCGTAACTAACCTAGGACCTTTTGGGGCCTCGCGGGACTTCATTCTCTGCTTTTGGTGGCATCAGCGTAACTAACCTAGGACCCTTTGGGGCGTCACAAGGCTTCCTTCCTGGCTTCTAGGTGGCATCTGTGTAGCTAACCCAGGACCCTTTGAGGCCTCGCGAGACTTCATTCTCCGCTTTTGGTGGCATCAGCGTAACTAACCTGGGACCCTTTGGGGGCTCGCATGGCTTCCTTCTCGGCTCTTGCTGGCATCTGCGTAACTAACCTAGGACCCCTCGGGGTCTCACAGATACCTGTACACATGTTTGACTTACTTTGAGTCGTGACGGAGTGCTGCCAAACATTTAGGATCCTCCTGGCTCTGAAGAAGGAGTTTTCCAGGATATCCTTCTCTCCTACTGTCTAATGTTGGTTATAAGGGACAAAGGGTGCTGCTCAAGGGGCGATCTCGCCGGGCACCTGGTCCTGCAGGCCTTTTCATATTACCGTAACTTGATGTGTCATCTACTCTAATCATCGATTCTTCTGGGCAGTGGGAGGCTTTTAAAAGAGGGAGTAGCTGAGTTCCGGGGTGTCATCTCATGAACGAGTTGGCATGCGTCCCTGAGACGCCGGTCTAACCGCCCTGCAACGCGAGACACTCTTGCGGCGACGGAAGAAATGCATGGTGTGTATGTGTGGGGGGGGGGTGTATCAACGACAAACTGGTCCACTCTTCAAGGCTTTGAAGCTTTACGTTCTTGAGGTTCTGGTGTTTGGGGTTCTGTAACAGGCTCGCCGTTGAAAGCCTCTGAAAACTGTTGCTACACGAGATCCTCATATAAAACTTTTAAACCCTGACGAACTCCAGACGCGTACTCGGTTCGGAGACACAGGAAGACAGCTAGGCTGGGTACTCGCGGGAGGCAGCACGGAGACCTTCAGCCTCACACGCTTTCAGGATGGGTTCTCACATGATGCATGGCATGCCACACACAAGCGAATAACGTACAGACATGTGGCTCTCTGTGTACCCACAATTTAGCCACGGAGATAATCAACAGCTGCAAACGCTTTGTTGAAGGTGCCCGCGCCTAAATTCTACGACCCCAATCCAGCCTTTTCATCATAGTTACTTGGGCATATAACTCTAAAGCACAGGCTTAACCTTAAACTCGAAGCCGCAGCCCATTTTTCAAAAGCCCTACAGTCCCAAACAGAAGGACCCTGCCAATTAATTGAGACGACGCCGAGCTGGTGGCTCCTCCAACTGCGACATCCTAGACCGAGCATAGCGCTGGAACTCTATTGGAGTAGATTAAGTAAAAAAGACAGTGTAGTACAGTATAGTATAGTAACATCTAGTATAGTGCAGGATAGCCTAGTGTAGCAGAATATAGTAGAGTATAGAAAAGTGTAGTGCTGTGTAGTGTTGTATGACATAGGATAGACAAGTGTAGTGCAGCGTAGTATAGTATGGTATAGTATAGCATAGTCTAGTATAGCATAGAAAAGTGCAGTGTAGTACAGTATAGTGTACTATAGAGAAGAAGTGTAGTGTTAGTATAGAAAAGTGTAGTGTGATGTAGTATGGCATGCTGGAGCATATTGAAAAGTGTAGCGTGGTGTAGTATATAGTCTCGTATTGTGTAGTAGAGTGTGATTGGTGGGGCCTAGGGTTAATAGGCCTTGATTGGGTTTAGGACAACTCTATGGAGATTCTGCGTAGTTCTGCTTATCGATGACTGCGGCTCCTGGGAAAAATTGGGGAAAATGCATAGTATAGTAGGGGCCTTAATCATCTTAATAATTACAATGGGTTTTGGGTAGAGTATGGTATAGTTATGCAAAGCACTCCTGAGGAACAATATTCAAAATTAGTCACGCTTCTGCAACCTGTGCACCGAGAAAGGTCTCACTTTTAGGTGATGCGTAGACTACTAGGTGATCCGTAGTCTGCGGCGCCCCCGATGCTAGAAAGCCCCGGCCCTCTGCAGCTTTCAACCGGTGTACAGAACCGTTTCACAATTTCTAATCTTAAATAGACCCGGCACCCCGAAGCTGCTAAGGCTCAAACGCGATAGGCCTCCTCGATTTTCAAGCCTGGCCAGCGAAATCTGCATACAGAGGGTTGGAGTTTAGGACTTCGGCAGAAGAGTGTAGCTAGGCTTTCAATGACGTGGGTCGGTTTCGGCATACTGGTTGACCTGGCTTCGAGACGTGGTCAGAGTTAGCTACGACGCCCGAAGACCTAAACCCTCCCTCTTGTTGTTGCACCCTAAACGCGCCCCGCAGTCGAGAAGTCAGCTACGAGACCCTTGACAGAAATCGTTCTGGACTATGCACAGAGGGTTTTCCAAGGATGTTACAGTTCAGGGCTTCAGAGTTTTAGTTTTTCGGTATCTCGGGTAGATCTTCACACTCCGTTTTGAGTGGTGTTACAATGTCGCTGCGTGGCCGAAACACATTGTTGGCACCATGCCTGTAATATAGGGTCCTGAATAATTAGAATAGGGTTTTGGGGCCACTTATTCTATAATTATACCAAAGCTATAATAAGGAACCCCCCAAAGTAGTAATGGTAATTCTTCATGCCCGTATAGTACGGAAAACAGAGCTGGAGTTCTGCCGAAGCCGGCCATACTAGAAGGCCTATAAACCTGAAACCTGCACCTCAAACCCGAGAAACCCAAACTCTAGAACCCAACCTGAACTGATCCCCCAGCCCCAGAACACAATACCGTAAACGAACCTGCAATCAGACCACCGTCCAAAAGCATGAAACAACTACGGGATTTGGGTACCCTAAACCATAAACTCGACCCTCCTCCTCCTGAGCCCTAAAATACCCTAAACCCTAAACCTCAAACCCTAAAGCCCTAAATCCTAAGCCTCCAATTAAACCCTAAAGCCCTAAATCCTAAACCTCTAATTAAACCCTTAAGCCCTAAATCCTGAGCCCCTAATTTAAACCCTGAAGCCCTAAATCCTAAGCCTCTAATTTAAACCCTAAACCCTAAACTTTCCTAAACCTCGAATTAGACCCTAAAGCCTAAACCTTAAACCCTAAAGCCCTAAATCCTAAACCTCTATTTAAACCCTAAAACCATACACGACCCTGAGTCAGAGACATTCCTGGGGCACGAGCGTGCCACCTCGGCAGCCTCGGCCTTGCAGACTCTTTTGAGGGTTCTGGATTTAAGGTTTAGGATTCTGGATTTGGGGTTTAGGATTCTGGATTTAGGGTTTAGGGTGTAGGGGTATTTAGGATCTAGCGTTTACCCCATCCATGTACCCACATAGTATATACACTTTGGCCCCAAAGTACCTGTATAGGGACTACTTTAAGGCCAAAGTATACACTCGTTTGGTACATGGACCCTTAGGGTTACAGGTCCAAGATGCTGTGATGAGACGCCAAAAGGGGGGGTTTAAGATTCTTGGGGTAGGGGTTCCTTAATATGATCCCTATTATGGGAACCCTAATCCCTACCAAACCCCCATAGGCTAAAACCCCTTTTGGCCTGCTATGATACCCTTATAAATCCCTTTAAAGGAATCCCCATAGATCCTTTAAAGGAACCCTAGGGATCCCTACCCCCATAGGCTAAAACCCCTTTTGGCCTCCTATGATGCTGAATTACGAGTTTAGAATTGCAGGCCCAGGGCTGGCGGGGAAGCGAGTTATAAAGCCTTGAAGCATGGTTCACTGCCTGGCTTAGGGAATGGGGGAATGGATCCTTATAGTAGTCCCTACAAAATCCCCAGTATTAGTCCCCATAACACATCCCCCTAATTATTCCTACTGAGAACCAGACAGTTTAGGTGTGGGGCCGGGTCGACGTCGTGCGGTTAGCGGGTTCGGCGGTGTCGGCACAGCTGAGAAGGCCAGCCTTTCGCACTTCGGCCTTTCTAAATGCATGTGAGTGTGCAGTCAGAAGTGCTGATACTCGAAACCGTCAGCTCTAAACATAATCTGAACTCGAGGCAGGACGATTTCCGAATAGTATCATTATGTAAACCAACCAATATGGGAACACACCTCAAAGCATTATGTACCTCTGCAAATCGCCAAGACGAACAGACCGAAACAATCAGGATGCAAATACTGCAAGTACATAACAACAGTTTGATCAATGTTACCATGACCACCAGTACTTGATCACCCAGGATCGGCCTGGACGAACACAGCAAGAAACAAATGCACTGTTAATACCCTGAACCTGGGTTACAACTGATCAAGTTCATCACCAGCAGCATCTTCATCGTCACCATCGTCACCACATCATCACCCTAAGACCTAAACCCTAAACCCTTATAGATCCCTTTAAAGGAACCCCTGTAGATCCCACATGGGAGTTTCCGAAAATACGGGACCCTGATATAGTACCCAGAATAATAGGATCGTTATTATAAGGGCCCTACAAAAAGGTACCCCTAATTTTCGGAAACTCCCACATCAGCAAGAGTGCGGAGTGCGGCTGCCTCCGCAGCGTGAGCCGCCGCACGCTGCTCGGCCTCGATGCGATCAGCGCCGGTCCTCGGGCGCGGATCTCTCATTTGGGAGTTTCTGAAAATTAGGGGTACCTTATTCTGGGGTCCCTATAGCAAGGATCCTACTATTTAGCGTACTATATTAGGGTCCCCCATTTTCGGAAACTCCCATTTAGAAGCCTTAATATGCAATAGGGTTATGGGTTTGAGGGGTCTGCAAAGGATCTATAGTAGGGCTCTATAGTACAGGGGCCTCGGTAATTGGAACAGGGATAGGGTTTGGGGGGCCCAGGATACTATAGGCCCCACTAAGGCCCCGATAGTAATGCCTCCGTTGTTGCTTGCCTCTTTCGTATCATGGTTGAGAGCCAGACATGATACGGCGGACTGAGTGGGAGTTTCATACTTTCTCATGCTTTGGGGCTCATGCTCTGGCTGGGCTCTCTTTAATTAGGGGCTTCATTTAAGCGATAATAAGAAGGAAACCTTAGTAATGTCAAAAGACCCCAGAAATTGGGGCTTTATTTAAGTTACCATAATAAGGAAACCAGATTAATGTCTATAGATCCCCAAAATTGGGGGCTTTATTCAAGTTATCATAATAAGGAAACCTTCTAAATGTCTATAGATCCCAAATTAAGTTATCATAACAAGGAAACCCAAATATGGTAACCCAGCCGAGTGTAAACCACCGCCCGGGCGACCCGGCACTTTGTCCGCGAGCCGATGCTCAGCTTCGTCCGCTCTTTTCGACGAAGCCTTGGCCTTGTCAGTTGTTACTTGGAGGTTGGTTTAGTGTTTTTTTTCAGCGCCTCTTTTCCTCCTTGGTTTAGGGGTTTAGGGTTTAGTTCGTTGGTAGTTATAAGTGGGGTTATAAGTGGGATAGCTATAGTTATAAACCATATTAGGGGACTTAGAGCCCTACTTATAGCTACCCATGAAACTCCAAGTAGTCTGGGTTTAAAGTTTAGGGCTTAAGGTATAGGATTCAGGGTTCGGGGTATAGGGTGTAGGATTTAGGGTTTAATTAGGGTATAGGCTTTAGGGTTCGGGGTTTAGGGGTTTGCGGTTCAGGGCTGGAGATTGAGGGCAGGGTTAAGGGTTTTGTGCTCAGTGAGCCTTCGGGGCTTATGGTTTCGGAATCACTGCTTGAGGTTATGCGTTTTTTGGCCTACTGGCCAGGGCTTAGGGTTTGCACTGCAGTGTCGATGTGCACTCAGTCACGGTCTGCAGAATGCTTCTTAATGAAGCTTTTTCGGGCTACAAGTATCATGGAAGGCAGCTGGGGAGTCTAGGAAGGCCCAAATCCCCGCAGCATGTCTCAGCCGTGCCGAAGCCAACATCCCCAACCCCCTGAAACACTGGAAACCTGGATGCAAGCCCTCAACCTCCAACCCCTGAGCCCCAAACCCTCCCTAAACCTGGGTTTAGGGTCTAGAGAGTTTAGGGGTACCAAACCCGAAACTCCGATAACCGTCCATCAAACCATCCTTGCCGCCCTGCTGCCAGCTCCTGGAGCTGGAACTCCCGCTTGCCTGGAGCTGTAGCATTTGAAGGTTGAGAGCTGGGATTTAACTTAAAGTTTCGTATGCATTTAAGGAGATGATTTCTAGGATGTTTTCGGGCATTCAAAGTTTGGGGCTTGAGGCTTTGGGGGATTAGGGCTTTTTGGGTGAGTGGCAGTTAAAGCCAAGCTACTGCTACTTCTACTGGTGCTACTGCTACTGCTACTGCTGCTGCTGCTGCTGCTGCTGCTGCTGCTGCTACTGCGCGTAGCAGCTACTGCTACTACTGCTACTGCGACTGTTGACCACTATTACAGTACGCACTAGTCTTGCTATATGCCCGGAACCTTACAGCGTGAACCTGAGCGGGGCAAGTATTTACGACGTGTAAGACGACAGAAGCCCGTAAGAACAAACCATGTGTGACTCGAACAAACAATTGATGCTCGAAGTATGTAGGGCTTAATTAGTTTGTGTGCAGGGTTTGAGTTTATTCTACTGGTTTAGAGTAGTCAACCTGTCCAGGATTTGATAGGTGCTGACATCCAAGTCTTTGAAGGGATTGTAGTACCCCCGACGACTTCAAGGGCAACCGCTGGCTCCGGGGTTTAGGGTTAAGAGGCAAGGCTTAAAATTAGGGTTCGGGTTCATGGACGACGCTGTTTACTATTTTAACAATGCCGCAGCTTGCTTTTGTGCCCCAGTCTGACTTCAAGCGAGCCAGGACCATGGTGGTGCAGCCATCGCTCACTGAACCTCCTCCACCCAGACCCCACGGATCCAAAGTACATAACAGTAGATGTTTGAGTCTAGGATAGTACTAGAACTAGAGATACACGTGGACCTTTAGGGAGACAGCTTGAAGACAGCAAGCACCGGAAAGTGGTCACTGCTATAGTCTCTGTCTCTAATTTCTGCGACAACGACAGCTTCTGGGGACAAAGCCTGCTGCTGCACTGCCGGCTTTACCAGAATCCAATCCACGTGCAGTCTGGATAGCGAGCTGGGTAAGTTGTGCCAAATCTTCGGCACATCAAGCTGCTTTAGGATCCTAAGGGCTGCGCGGCCAAGTTCGCGAACATTGCCTGGCACTGCCTTCGGAATGTCAACGCCGCAAGCATGCACGGCCTGAAGGGCAAACTGGAAGGTGCGGAACGCGTATGTGTTGACAGAGCTGCCGAGCCATCCGTGGAAAGTTGCAGCAAAGTCATGAGACAAACATCCAGGAAGGCTTTTGCACAACTCCCAACTGTCGCTGTAGCCTCCTTTTAACAGAAGGCTATGTGGTGGGTGACCGTTTGCAGTGTTGAAATCGCCCGTCAAAACAATGCTGGCGTTTAAATAGCGCTGGCTCCAAGTGTTGCTGTGTAGAAGGAGCAACTTTGCTTGCTCGAGTCTGGCCGACGCACCCCAAACATCCAAGTGAGTGTTCAGATGCACGATGTTCACTTCCGACCCACCATCCCTCAAACGAAAGGCAGCAATCGTAACAGTCCGAACACCAACACTGTCCCAACTTTTGCTGCCCGGCGATCTTGGTCTTTCCGACAGCCATATGTGGTCGGTCTCAACCAGCTCAAGGTGCCGAGAGTCGTACAGTATGCCCGTCTGGTAGTCGTTAAACCGGCGGGGGTCTGCTCGGTCTATGTCCTTGTGACCATTACCTTCATATCCTACGACTCTCCAGTGACTCGCCAAGCCTGACTGCAAATGCAGCAGCTGACCCGAAGAGGGCTCTTGTAAGCCGATCAGCCAGGGCTCCATGCGGCCGATGAAGCTGGACAGTCTTCCGACGCGCTTGGTGTAGTGGTTGTTGGCATCCCGTTCTTCCATGTCGATTCTAATGTTGTAAGTCATCACAGGCAAGCCCTTGCTTCCCAGTGCATGCCTCACTCGCTCAAAGGCCTCCGTAGTCTCCGCATCCTCAAGTTCAGAATACCGGGGAAATTGAAAGACAAACCCGAGGAACATGGCCAGAGCCAGGATGAAGCACGCGACTCCCTTGCACCGCATTGGGTAGCCCGAGGCCGGTCAGCCACAGAAGCCTCCGGGGTCCCTAGCGCAAACCTTGAACCTCAAAAGCCGACCAGTGCGTAAGCGCCTGGGAAACAAACGGATAAATAAATAAATGAATAAATATGTATAAATAAATATAGATAAATACATATATATATATATAAATATATATATCACTTCTCTATAATATAGAGGTATGTGCAAATTATACACTCGGATACACACACGCACACACACACACACACACACACACACATATATATATATATATATATATATATATATATATATATGCACAAAGACATGTGCACACAGCAACCTTATAGGAAACTGCACCGGAATCGGATCAGACCCACATACCACACCACCGACGACTGCTTCACTTTAATAGAAACAGCAGCGAGGCTTGACGGCCACATGGACAGGCACAAAAATGATGTACTAATTACCTTCCGAAAGTCTTCAAGGACTCAGTTGGTAGGGGTGAGGTAACGTATACCCAATCCTGGCTGAAACTCATAAACGTGACTCCCCTTCGCTGCGGTGGACGCCACATTTTGAGGCTTTCGGACTCGGGGTTCTGAGGAGCTTGCCAGAAGTTCAGGCCACCGAGGCAGGCGCTTTAACAAGACAGAACGACATTATCGTCAAAAGTTCTTGCGGCACGATAGTTTGGGGTTTAGGGAAGCCCTCGTTTGAACGAAAACAAGCCCAAAATCCTGAACCCCTACACCTCTACACCCTGAACTTTAAATGGCTGCAGCGACTCTCGCCGCAAGGTCGCAGGTTGTTACCGGGCTCTGGCACTTGATCCAAGTTTGAGGGCTTTAAGATAACACGGGCTTAGGCTGTAGGATTCAGGATCCAGAGGATTGGGGTTTAAGTTTAGAGGTTTGGTGTAGAGTTCTGGTCTGAAGGTTGAAGGATTCCCTACAATCTTGAAAACCGCGCTGAGCATCCGACTGCATTCCTTCTGCAGCTTGCCCACGCGCTGCTCCATTTCGTTTTTGAACTGCTCTCGCATCTCCTTCGCCATACCAAGCATTCGAAGCATGAGAGTGGTTCAGGGTCTAGGGCTTATACCGCTCCCTAAACCCAGAACCGTGTCTCGCCTGGCTCAAAGAACCCAGAACCCGAAATCCCGCAACCATATCCCGAATCCCCAATGCTGACATTCCCTAAGCTACAAACCCTCAAGGCTGACGCCCGAAACACCCATCACACCAAAAACTTCAGGCTTCCGCCCTCCAACAGGTGAGATGTCATAAGGGTCGAGAGTGTAGCGATTGGGAGGTTTCATGAGGTAATCCCAAGAAGGAACTACTGTGGAGCCTATGGGTGGGTGCTGGTTGCCGAGGCCCACGGTAGACGCAAGCGAGGAGATCTCAGAATGGTCCTGGAAGCGATGCTCGTACGTATCCGAAACGCCTTCGGATCTTTGTACCTGGGCCAATCTGCAGGCACTATAACTATAGGGGCCTTAATCATTAGAATAGGGTTTTGGGGCCCATGATACGATAGTTATATAGTTACAAAAAAGGAACCCCCAAAATGGTACTGGTGATTATTTAGGCCACCCCGCAGGTTATGCTTAGAATTCGGGCACACGGTTAACGGGTGCTTGAAGCCCCAAATAGGTTCTCGTAGAATCTCCTTTTACAAGGATGTGTGTGTGACAATTCCCCACTTGGAAGGGCAGGGGACTTAGTAGGTAAGTTATAAGTAGCCTAAATGGAGTTACCCCAATTATAACCCTATTTATAACCTACTTACTAAGTCCCCTGCCCTTCCAATCAGCTCTGGTAGCCCAGGGCCCTCCTGAAACTCTGAAAACACCGGGGCCTTAACAATTTATTTTTACGAATGTTGAAACTTCAGGAATGAGGAACCTTTAAGGGATCAACTTAAGGAATGAGGAACCTTTAAGGGACCCTTATGGAATAATGTTGGTAAGTATTGATGTCTCTGAAATATACCAGAACAACGCATCCCTGAGCTCCTCAATCCCGGAAAACCCCGGACCCCAAACCACAAAATCGACAGAAATGCCACACCTCAAACCAGAAAACACAGAACACACAACGACAAAAACGAACCCTGGAAACGACATCTCTGACTAGGAAGTATCAAAGGCATGTGGAACCCTCGTCAAGAAACACAGGCAAACTTGTGTAAACAACGACAGCACTTAATCATGCACCCCAAACTCTTCAATGCACAAAGTCCCGAAGCTATGACACCCTTGAGTTCAGTGGCACCTTATGAACAAAAATGTAAACCCTTGGGGTTTTAAGAAACACTGCAGAACTCCCTGCGAATGGCCCAAACTCCTGAAACCCAACCCCTTGCAGTTCTGGAACCCCGACAAGAGTCTACAAGCCCTTACTGACACCCCTCACTCGAGGAGCCAATCCTCATTAACTGAGCACTATGAGAAAATGCATCCCTCTGAGCGGAGGGGGAAGTCCTTCTTCTTAAAGGGAAGTCCTTCTTCTTAAAAGGAGGTAAACTAGGGCTCTCTAGTATAGGCAATGCCATCTGATCGGCTCGGAGCTTCTGCCGCTCGTGGTTGGCCTTGCCGCAGCGAGTTTCAGGGGGTTGGCTTGTAGGGATTAGGATTTCAGGTCTTCTGGCTTGGGCTTTGGGTAAATAGTGACAGTTTGTGGTGGTAGCAGCAGCCGTAGCCGTAGCAGTAGGAGTAGTTGCAGTAGTAGTAGTAGTAGTAGTAGTAGTAGTAGTAGCAGCAGCAGTAGTAGTCGTAGTAGTAGTAGTAGTACTGTAGTAGTAGTACTGTAGTACTGTAGCAGCTGTAGTAGTAGCAGTAGTAGTAGTAGTAGTAGTAGTAGTAGTAGTAGTAGTAGTAGTAGTAGTAATAGTCGTAGTAGTAGTAGTAGTAGTAGTAGTAGTAGTAGTAGTAGTAGTAGTAGTAGTAGTAGTAGTAGTAGTAATAGTGGTAGTAGTAGTAGTAGTAGTAGTAGTAGTAGTAGTAGTAGTACTAGTAGTACTAGTAGTACTAGTAGTACTGTAGTAAGTAGTAGTCGTAGTAGTAGTAGTAGTAGTAGTAGTAGTAGTAGTAGTAGTACTGTAGTACTGTAGGACTGTAGGACTGTAGGACTGTAGGACTGTAGGACTGTAGGACTGTAGTACTGTAGTACTGTAGTACTGTAGTACTGTAGTACTGTAGTACTGTAGTAGTAGTCGTCGTCGTCGCAGTAGTAGTAGGAGTAGTAGTAGTAGTAGTAGCAGCTGTAGTAGTAGCAGTAGTAGTAGTAGTAGTAGTAGTAGTAGTAGTAGTAATAGTCGTAGTAGTAGTAGTAGTAGTAGTAGTAGTAGTAATAACCGTTGTCGTGGCAGTAGAAGAGCCGTAGCAATAGTAGGAGGGGAAGTAGTCGTAGTGACGTCGTAGTGGCAGTGGCAGTGGTAGTAGTGGTCGTAGTTGTCGTGGCCGTGGTCGTGGTGGTGGCAGTACTGTGGTAGTCGTCGTCGTGTGGTGGGCTTGCTGTTCAGCACCCACTCACAGCAAACCGTTAGAGGGGTAGGCAGTGAATCCTGAATAATTAGAATAGGGTTTGGGGGTAAATTATACTATAACTATAATACCGAACCCCCAAAATAGTATAGGTAGTTATTAAGACCCCTATATTAGACGGTAGGTATAGATACTCGTAGGAACTCCCGAGCCAGAAAAACCGACATCCCTCAACCCCTGGCCCAATGAAGTCTCAGACCCTACCTCGGAGAGGTCGTTCAGGCAGTTTCTTAAGCCTCCGTAAGGTTACGGCCAGGCGTTGATGTAGGACTTTGGAGTTCTGGGCTTCAGGGATGCGACTTTTTTTGTCAATGCGAGGGGGTTAATTCGTGGAGTCGCTTTCGGAGGTTGGACTGTAAGGGGGCGGGTACTACTTAGAGGATCATGGGACCTAGTAACTAGTGATACAAATAAGGCAACTACACTTATAACTCCAATTAGGGTACTTATAACCTTACTTACTAACTCCCATGATCCCCATTATAGAAGCCCTATAGATCCCTCTAAGGAACCCTATTATAGAACCATAAAGGAACCCTAAACCTTACTTACTAAGTCCCATGACCCTCCAAGTATGGCGAAGGCAAATCCCGTGACAAAAACCTCAGATCGTGACCTGCAACTGTTTCCAGGCTCTTCATGCTGCCCCCTGAACCCTAAACCCTAAACCTCTAAACCCTTAACCTCTAAACCCTAAACCTCTGAACCCTAAACAGGGTATAGGCCTTTGGGGATTTTGTGGTTTTCGGGGTCTTGGGCTTGAATACGGCTACTTGCCCATCTTGTATCAGGGCGCGAACACAAGCCAGTCGAGCCCGAAACCCTGCACCTGAAGCTTCCTGGCGCCAACCATAGAATGGAACCCGAAAGCGTAGAATAGTAACGTGAAGGGTTCGGGATTCAACGTCTTTCAGATGTGGTTGAGTGTCAGTGTGTGGCCTGGGAGGCAAAGGAGTTCCCTTGACTCTTCTCATACTGACAGTACACACTCCATGAACCTGGAACTATAGCCCCGAACTAGCTGGTAATGACGACGATGCTGCGGCCATGCTGCTGCGCAGCTGGTGATAATAACCAAGCTGATCACGATCATGATGATGCTGAAAATGACGACATGGTGATATAGTTGACGTTGGTGAGAGGGGTGGTGGTGTCAAAGGTAGGTATATACAAATGTAAACAAATAAATATGCATATGCATATGTATATACGCAGTGGCAGTGGTGGTGGTGGTGGTGGTGGTGGTGGTGGTGGTGGTGGTGGTGATGGTGGTGGTGGTGGTGGTGGTATTGGTGGTTGTAGTTGCTGGCGAGCATGCAGTTGTGGTTGGTAGTGGGAACGGTAGCACCATGTCAATGTGATGATGGCGATTGTTGTGACAAGCACCATAACCAACGGCGAGATCAGCGTTCATCTAGCACAACGATTAGGTCACAAGGTTCGCTAATTAGTTATGCTTCTTGGACATGATGCTCCGACTACCTTTGGGTCGAGTTGCGCTCCTCAGACAGCTGGGCCCTGCCTCAGTTGCGGGACTTAGGATGCAGCAGGACTCGGGCTAGGTGCCTCCACCCTCTTATTAGAGAATGGAAAAGTGTAAGGATGTGTTGCCAGGAGTTGCGGTGACGCCGACAAAAGGGAAAAGATCCCGGATGTCACCCCTGGATAAGGAACCGTGACTCGACTTTAAGAATGCACCAACATGAACATTGACAGAGCGTCAACTGCATGGAATTCAGGAATGTGTTAAAGACTGCTTCTGGCTCTTTAAGCTGCTACCTACAAACTACTATTACTACCATGTTACTACCATATTACTATCATATTACTACCATATAATTATACTACTACTAGCTTCTTTTCTGTGAGCTGCTACATCTATTTGAGGGCGGTGGGATCAGGCGTTCGACTTCTTTGGAGCCAGGCTTCTCAATATCTGGGTGGTTGTCACAATCATGGTCCCTTTTTGGGTACGCCAAATATGAGGTCCGTATTGTATTAGGGAGCCAAAAGAGGGACCATACTTTTGACAACCACCCATCTATCTCGAGAGTTTACATAGGGCAGCGGCCTGGAAATTGCATACGTTTACTGTTCACTGATTTTACTGCTCACTCAGGCATACCTAAACCTAAACTATATCCTATACCCAAAACCCCAAACTGCAATCTGATCGGGGGCCATGGTCTAGACCGCCATTCTTGGCCAACACCACCAGGACCATTTTTGTGTATGACTTGCCTCACTTCCTCGAATTATGCAGCTCAGGGGCTGTTAGCAGCTTCGCCCCGTTCCCAGAGATGCTGTTCACCTTGAGCAGCTGCGGTCAAGGTTTTGGATTTTGGGGAGCCCGAATGCGGAAATGGAAGCTGGCATGGAAGCTGTGTTGAAGCAAGCGTTGCTGATAAGCCTTACCCACCAGAAAATTTAGCATACATGCTTAGTTAGTTTTGCTGCTGCTACTTGCATAAGTCTGACATTCGAAGTCAACACTCCTGTGCGGCTTTGTGGAGACCTTCAAACTGCCCCTACAACCCAAAACGCACACAGCTCCAAAACACTGAATGCTTCCTTGTACATTGGGCCCGGGCTGTCTCAACAAAAACACTATCAACCGCAAACTTGAAGCCCTCTGAGCCCCGAAGCCCTTTACCAACATGGAGTCAAGCATGCTAGTGAGGCGCCCCTGAACACTACCAGAGAATGAAGGGTTTAGGGTTGGGGGATTCAAGGTTTGGGTTTAGAGTTCTAGGGATTCGGGTTTAGGGGTCTAAGGGCAGGCCTTTACACCCCGAACGAATGATCTCTGTCTGCCAATAGGTCAGTTGGGGCTTGAATGTGGTTCACTGCCTGTCAGCTGAAAGACCTTACGGTCTTTAAATGTTGGCCTTCACCTTCCCAGCTGGCATACGCAAACGCATGTAGGGACGCGAAATCTCGGGCAGTAAAAAGGGTCGATAGCATACCTAAACGGAACCATAAAACCTTGAACCACAACGGCATCCTATACCCTTAACACACGTGCACACACACACACACACACACACGAACAAGAAAACCAACAAACCCTGACCCCTTACCTTAGACCTGCAAGCCCTACTACCAAGCATTGCACAAGCCTAAGCTCGCGCGTCTTTCAATCCGGGCCTCCGTTTTGGCCTCACAGAAGCTTCTTGGATGGAGGCCCCTTTTGAGGCTTGGACTTGGACTTCGAAACTCTGAAAACCTGAACCTCCAATCTTGGGGTCGTAGGGACCCGATCCTTATTAGAGGTGCTAAGGCCCCCTACCCCCCCTGAGGGTCCCGACGATTGGGTTTAGGGATCCGACGCTCTAAGCTCCAGGCGAGCGCTCGCATCGTCGAGCTGACGCGCGATCTCGAATTTCTCACCTCGGGGTGGAGGGATTAGGGTAGTATCCGAATTACTGGGGATATGCCATAATATCGACTGCAAAAACCCGGTAACCCTCAGCAACCTCGACATCTCCTCCGATAATTAGCTCTCCTGATGCTGCAAGTGAAGGACCGTAGACCGCTCATTAATAAATCCAGTTTGTTTTCAATGCCTCAAACTAGATAGGGGTATATTTATCGGGAGAATTCTGAATAGGGGTTCGAGAGGCAGAAGGATCACAGGACGTGGCCTTTGCAAAGATACTGATGCAGTACCCGTAGGATTTAAGTTTCGGGTTTCGGGGTGTAGGGTTTGGCGCCTAGGGCCTAGGGTTTAGGGCCTATGGCAGGTCGGGGCCGCGAGAATGGAGAATGCTGTGCGGCTTGTTAGAGTAGTTGGGACCACGTCTGAAGAACGCGAAAGAATCCGAAACTACGACCACACCCAGAGACCAAATCAGCACGATTTCATAATATACGTCCCAGTTGGATACAATAGCACTCTCACCTCATACGTCTGCAGCAAAGGCACGCATGCAGGCCGTGGTGTCCTTGGTGACAGTGTGGTCCGCGCCAAAAGACTCTGAGGGTTCGTGTACCCATACATCACATGTACTGTCCACCGAAATACCTACATAGGCCTTCCAGGCGACCCGTAGGGAAAGCGCATCTGACAATGTGAAGGCTGCTTGGAGACTATACGGGCCTTAATAATTAGAATAGGGTTTTGGGGCCCATCATACTATGATTATAACAAGGAACCCCCCCCAAAAGATAGTCTTGGTAATTATTTAGGCCCCTAGATTAGGCAGCCTTCAGTCTGGGAACCGGCCTGAAACCTGAAATGCCCACAGCCACACAGGTCCCAGGTTGAATCACCAGCGTTCGAAGCTCTAGCTCTAGCTATTGTAACCGAAGGCCTCAGCGTCGTATGCATTCATTCAATTCCTTGATTCATTTCGTTCCATTGCATTCCCTTCCTTGCCCCTCCCTTCCATTAATTCATTCATGTATTCATTCGGTCAGTCACTCATTCATTCATTCAGTCAGTCAGTCATTCATGCTGCATTCGTGCATGCAAGCATGCATGCATGCATTCATATATACATACAACATGCATACCTACCTACCTACATGCATACATACATAGGTACATACATACGCACTTAGTTACTTACATTAAATTTCCTTAGGTTAGAGTAGATACATACATACATACCTACCTACATACATACCTACATACTTACTTACTTACATTAGATTAGATTAGATCAGATTACTACACGAACACATACCTCATACATACCTACATACCTTCATACCTACATACATCCATACATACATATTTACTTACTCACATACATACACGCGCTTACTATCTGTCTATGTGCTTCTTTCGTGATAGGTTTATCTATTGGTGTAATTTGTCCGCTATATAAAAACTATGGATTATAGACCTGTATGTGGCGGCTACAAATTATAGGTTACAAGTTATATGTATGCATATGCATGAACATGAATGCATCACGCAAGCTGGGGAGTGCTGTGGAGTTTGGGGTTTACGAACCACGAATGGCACAAGGAAGGGTAACACAATCCCGTAAAAGTCCGAGAAGTTTAGAGCGGCCCAAGATGCTCCAAGCTTCTAGCCCTCGACTCTAAACCCTGCATCTACGCTAGACCTCAAAGTATACGCCATACCCAGAGACTCCCAAAACCCCCCCTAATTAAGGAACATACATACCTTAAACTATCGTAGGATCCCTAATCTTATTCAAGGTATATTCCTTAAGTAAGGGGTTTCGGAGTCTCTGATTACTCTCGTCCCATAGACCGCAAGCTCCAAACCCAGAAAGCAAAAAACAAGCCCAAAGCCGATTCTTCAACCAATGTAATCTTCACTTCGAATTCTCATACCAACACTTAAAGCCGGAAGCCCTACACTACGCCTGTCGTCCGACCAGAAGCCTGACGATCGAAGGGCTGAAACCCAGATTCCTCAGCCCGAGCAAACGAACCCTGTATTTACGATTTGGGGTTACGTGTCGGGCTTGGGGGTTGAGGGCTCAGGACTTATACACTTCCTTAATTGGTTTGTTGAAATGAAGGGCGTGTTTCAAGTTATCTTTTCGGGCAGTACTTCCGAGTCTAGTGAACCACCAGAGACAGAGGACACGCGGCCTTCAAGCGCAACGTTAGATCCAGAATTCCCAGTTAAGGGCTTAGGTTTTGCATAGTTTAAGGCAGTCTAAGGCGAAAGTACCAGGTCGGGCCACCCCAACATCCCCAGGGTCCGAATCCCCAATAATCACACCCCCCCACCCAAAACCTACAGCCAAGTGCCGAACTATTGGACCTTTGAACCTGGAACCACAATTAAAACACACTGAAAGGGAGGTATTTTGGGGGGCTTACACATAGAAGGACCGAACGAAGCAGGAGATGGCTCTTCAAGCCCGGCGGCCCCGCCGTCTCCACCGTCAGGAGGGGCCGACGTTTGCCACGGCTTCACCCTGGGGTAGTTAGGGCTTACCTGTAGCCGAAAAGACCTACCTTTCCGGGGTTCTGTGTATATAGTTCCCTAAAAAGGTAGCTCTGTTCCGCCACAGGTAGGGTTTATAGGGCTTACATAGGGCTTTTAGTTTAGTCGTAGGGCGCAGGTCTTTCTGGGCTTAGGGGTGTCGGGTCTTCAGAGAATCTTGAAAGGACAATGCAAAGCGAGAAATACCCTACTACTACTACTACTACCACTACTACCACTACTACTACCACTACTACCACTACTACCACTACTACCACTACTACCACTACCACTACCACTACTACTACTACTACTACTACTACTACTACTACTACTACTACTACTACTACTACTACTACTACTACTACTACTACTACTACTACTACTACTACTACTACTACTACTACTACTACATGCTCAAGCCTCAAACTCCTGCAATGCACAGCCCAAACGTTTACTCTACGACCATGCAATCGTGAAGCCCCAGACTGCCCAATAGTATCAGTACTAGTAGTCAGGTAGTAGTAGCAGTAATAGTAGTAGTAATAGGAGTAGTAGTAATAGCCGTAATAATAGTATCCTCAACATTACTAAAACCCCTCTCCCGAAACTTTGAAAGTGCCCCAATAAATCCTCAGGCCTAAAGCCTCGAAATCCTACTGCCCTGTAAAAACCCTTTTCAAAGCCTCTATAACCCTGAAGAGCCGTCGGGTATGTAGGCCCTGTTTAGCGTAATCGTTGAGCTTAGGTGCTCTAAGCCCCAGGCAACCGGCCGAAATGGGGCACAGAAAAGGCCTCTGGCGGCTTATATAGTGGGTGCTTCTGCTACTGAGCCCTAAAGGGCGGAAGTCCGAAACCCTGAACCCATGCTCAACTACGTCTGAAGCGGTCTACACTTGCCTGAAACTCCAAAGTTAAACTCTAGGCAACCCTCAACCTGACCGTTTGGGTCCAAGTTCCTGGTGACCCTAGAGTCTTGCAGGTACTCACCTATGTTACTAGTAGCCTAAACCCGAGTACCTAGTTGATTGGGTCCTTCGGGCCTTTGCGGCCAAGACTCTGCAATCAAAACGAAACCCTGGACACGAAACTCCTCAAACCCAAGGTTCAGGGTTTAGAAGTTTGGCCTAAACCCTGCACGAGCCCTCCACGGGCGTCCCCCCAAGGTGCTAGGGCGCGGGCGGAGCCGCTTCTTTGAGCGGCTTTGCCCCCCTTGCGCACTTTGGAGCTTGGGGGTTAAGTGATAGGTCTGGTCTTTGAGATGAGACTGGCGGGATCGATAGTGGAAGTTAGGGGGGACGGAGAGGAGAACACACACACACACACACAAGCAAAAGCACAGCAGGACCCCCGAGGCTGACCCAACCTTTACGTTGGTAGCCTCGACGTGATGTGACACGAAATCACACGTAATCCCGAAATGCAGACCCTGGGTATCATTGTCGGCAAGGTCGGCGAACCCGACTAGACTGAAGCCATACAACAATGCAACTGAGGAACTATCCCTTGAATCAACTAAACAGCAAGGGTCCGGGAAAGCATGAAGTATCGGATAGTCCACCGTTACACGCATGAGCGTCAGAAAGCTGTGAGTTCAAAAAGTAAAACGACGACATCTAAGCTTCAGGAAAATGAACGCACTCGCTCCAAAGCAATATGGACGCCCAAATTACCCCATTGGCTGGACATTTGACTCAATCAATATGTTCCACAACCAGCTTGCAAAGACACATCCTCGGAACCCTGCTAAACCTTAACTATATTGAAACAACACTATATGGAGTGTCTGCTGGGGACAAGCAAGTTGATCTGACGCGCCCCAAACCCCACGCCCGAAAAGCCGCCCCGCCCCTGAACCCTACTCTCTACCTAAACCCCCAAAAGTGTGCAAACAAAATGGCCCTGCACTTGTAGAAAGGCCATTGTTCTACATACTGGTTGGGTCTGGGGCCACCATAGGCTGATAGAACCAGATTTAGTTAGGTATTAGAGCTTAGTTGCGGCTTCTCGGATTGAGGGTTTGGTTTAGAGGGTTTTGGGTTTCGTTGCCGTTTGGGATTACGGTTTAGGGTTTAGCTTCAAAACCGCTGAACCCCAGAACAGCGTGGGTCTTTGGCTTTAGGATTCACGGTCTTAGCTCGAGTCACCATCTCTGACTTCCTTTAGACCCATTTAAACCCTTAACCCCAAAACTCCCTCTAGGACTCCCTCAAGCCCTCAAGCCTAAACCCCAAAACGCCCCCAAACCTCTAAACACTAAAGCCGTGGGCCGACAGTGCCGGTTCACCGCCACATGGGTAGTTCTCTCTAAACTAGGGTGCCTTGCTAGGCCTCCACAATAGTACGGCACCCTTATAAACTGCCTAAACAGGCACCCGAACTTAGAGAACTAACTATCATATAATATAATAAGACGCCTGACGTTTAAATCGATGCCGGGATGCTCTGAGGGTTTGGGTTTGGCTGCTGCTGGCTCCTCTTCGCTGAAAGAGCAGACGGGCGCTTGGAGTCTCTTCGGGTTCAGGATTTTCAGGTTTTTGGCTCGGGCTTCCGGGTTCTTTGGGTTTGGGCGAGGTTTGGGTTTTGTGGCTAGGGGGGTTAGGGTTTCGGGATCACGGTCTTGATGTCCGAGGCTTCGCCATGCTGGTTTCAGGCCTGGCTTTCAGAAATCGGCGGCAGCGGAGGAATGAAAACTCTACGTAGATTTGGGAGTTTCCGAAAATAGGGGACAATAACAGGGACAGCCAAAAGAGATAGGCCTTTATCACAATGTAGGGTCGTTTTGACAGCAACAAACGTGCCATGAGGGGTGCATTCACTCCCCCTGCATACCATCTTTTTCGACTCTGCATGAACGGTCCAACAGCGCTGATTGACCTGGGCAGACACCAGAATATGCAGACAACAGGAGACAAGACAGGCTGTGAGGGACACCGGCAAGTAGCAGATTTTTTCTCCCCTGCATCGGCACTGTGTGTCTCTGGGGCCGAGATGGAGCCGACGGACATCTGAGCAAAGCAACCCCTCACACTGATATTGTAAGATTGTGATGCTGTCAACACGACATTTGATCATGATGATTGTGCCAGGGCTGATTGCTCTTAGGAAAACCTAGTCCGAACATCCTCCTCTGACCTGAGACTTGGAATCACTGCTGTGTTTACAGCTGCAGCAGTCAGTGCAAGGTGGAAACTCAAATACAAAGATCCACAACATTCTTGTGCTTGCATGATTCTCCTCTGACCTGCACTGAGTGCTCTGCAAAACTCACTTCCGCAACTGCTGCTTCACAGCTGCAGTACTCAGTTGGGACGACTCTCAGGTGAAAAAATCAATGACTTCTTTTGCCTGCATGATACGCCCTTTCACCGACACTACTCCGTAGCCACAGGGCACCAACTTGTTCTGAGCTTTTTGAAAGCCCCAAGCCAGACCGATGCTGGTCCTCCTGCATGGCTTCAGCGAGCTTGTAGTGAAGTGGCTCACATTCTATGAGGCAATGGTTTCCATCTGCAACCAACTGTCCTCAGAAACAAATGACAGCCAATCAACCCAATGCCATCAAATCTGGACACAGTCGGAACTTGCAGTGCAGCCCAGATGCTTGGAACAGTATCAGCTGGGAATTCCTTATACCCATGAATTTTTCCCACTCCGCTTGTCTTCACCAGCTCCTTCATCGTGCAAACAGTCTTGGGTGTCACAGACATATCGATGACCAGGTCAGTCATCGCCACCTCATACCTCAGACATGCCTCCGGAAACTGTTCATTGTTGACACGGATCAGCTTGCCCTGTTGGTAGGAGGTCACAAGCCAGTGCTTCGGCAGCCTCCGATTCACATCGGCCATACTCCGAATTCGGATACCGAAGCCTGACTCTGAGGACGTGTCGTTTTCCAACAAAATGAAGTCGCATGGTGGATCATCGATATGCTTGACAATCGTCTCCTGCAAGTTCTCTTCGTCCTCGTCCGACCTTTTCTTGCTCGGGGCAGTGGGGGGCTCTGGCTTGCTTTCTGGAACCTCCGCGGGCTCTGGCTGGTTGCCTGTTGGTGTTGCTCCAGGATTCTCCTCCTGCGGAGTTTCCTCTGTCTCCTTGGCAGCGGCTTCCGCCTCCGACCTGGTCTCCATCTTCACATCCTGCACTCCCTCGCCCTCGACTTTGGCCTTGAAGAAGGATTCCAGACGTGGTTTCCTGAGCCCAGCTACAACGAATTAACGGAATGCACCATCAGTGGATAGCGAATTGTCAAAATCTATAACATAGCCACAAAACAACGGTGCATGAGAGTGGCTTGGCACCAGTCAAATCATAGTCCAACCCATAACTGACCAGAACCTCACACTTTGCACCGATGCCGCAATTGTTGCGCGTCTTTGCCTTCAGGCTGAGGCATCCTGCAGGGCACAGCGTGTGCATTGGCCGGAAATCAGCCGACAAAATACAATGGAAGATGCAGCTAGGGCACCAGGGTTTGCTCCCTTCGTTGCATCGAGACACCACTCAGCATTCGGAGAAGATCGTGCTCCATGGTATGAGTTCACAAACCGTGCTGCTCCTAAGAGCACACAATACATCGTCTTCGGAACCTGACACTGGAGAACTCCTTGCAGGCGCATGACCTGAGCAAGGCTGGAGCAAGCTGGAAGGGGGTTTGTCTGATTCGAATTTGGCATCACTAGTTGCACACCCAGCAGCTGCATCACTCTGACCCGGATGTTCACGAAGGAATGCAAACAAGACCGGCCAGCCACTGAAGATGAGGCACGAAGCTTCAAGAATTGTTTCCCCTTCAGGCACAGCCTTGAATACATACACTCCTTTGCCGCGACCCTCATTGCTCTGCAAGTACAGATTGTTCTTTTCCAGTTCACGGTCCACCAGGCCGTTGAGAAACTTTGGCAAGTCAGTGGGCACTTGATCTACCTTATTGGATGGAATGAATCGAAGTACCAGCAAGAAGTATCAGAAGTTCAGGACACAGGCAGAGTCTGCTTCAACTGCCAAGCCAAGCCACACCAGAAAAAGGCACTGAGGAATCAACGGGCACCTCCAAAAACTCGATGATCTGTTGCCCCGAGATGTGTGGGCTCATCATCACTTGTACGTCCGCTTGGCCCAGAAGCCTCTTCCGTGGTCCTGTGCGTTTGTCAAGGTCCTTGTATGCCACACGGTAAAAATATTGCAGGGCAATTTCCTTTGCGTGTGCCATCGAATGGCGGCGCAAGCGGTCTGCCAGTACAAAGCAGTCCTGAGCTAAGAACTGTCTCTTTCCGAGGCTTCGTCATTCAGTTCGGGCTTAGTATTTCCACAAATGCAATCTTGCATCTTGCATCTTGCATCTCGCTTTGGCCCGCTTCCCCGAACAAGAATGCTGGGCAAGGGGGCAAGGGTGGGTTGCGCGATACCTCTGACAGATGTTAGCAGGTCGTTGCAACGCACCGGTGCTTTTTGCAAATACTCATCCATGGTGGCTGTCAAGGCCCGACCCACATAACGGATCCTAGCTGCATCAATGTGAGAGTCCGCGGTGGAATGGAACAACATCTGCAAGAGCAGGTCGCCGTCCACCCTTCTACTGCCATGGAGCGCGAGCCCTGTTTGCACAAACAGCGCCGCAGTTCCTGAGCACTCACACAAAGCATGCCGTATCATAACATCGCCTTGGTCACAGAAGGGGCAGCGCTCCAGCTTTTCCAGGGGCTCTGACTCAGACAGCAAACTGAGGGGCCAAGTTCCCGTCAACCTCGCAAAGGCCCATACCTTTGCAAGTTTCCACTCCGAGCTGCGCAGCACTGGGAGTAGATGAGACCAGTTACACAGCTTTCTTTGGCACCCCAGCGCAAAGAAATCCGACCCCAAACCGACCAGGAACTTTGAAGCAGCCTTCATAAAATCAGCATCGTCCCTAGCTTTCATGACTGGCAACAGAGTCTTGGTCTTGTACAGCTTAAGGAGGTTCTTTCGGATTGCACCGTCCCACCTGGCCTGTTCCAGCATCTCAGCTGGGCACAAACCAGCATCTTCTATGTGAGGGAGGGCTCCAGTTGCAGTGGCACTTGCTAACTGGTGCCTCAACAGCTCCACTGCATGCCACCAGGTGCCAGTAGGCAGAGATTTGGCAATAGCCAACATGACCGCTGCCGGATGCTCACGCGGTAGCAGTTGAATTTTGGCAATGACTGAAAAGATCCTCAAGAGAGCTTTGGAAGACAACCTCAAAGGCCAACCTAAGACAGCGACCGCAAGGGAACCCCGCAGGGCAGACCCAGCCTTGCCTGCTAAAATCGCCTTTGCCCAATCGCCTTGCAGTGTGTCCAGTTTTGGCAACACGTCAGGGGTCAAAGCGAAAAGCTCGGACGCATACAACACCACTGGCTCCACCCTCTCAACGACTGCCGCTGCATGCACCGGCGGCGGCAGACCCAGTTCCCGCATAAGTAACGAGAGTTCCTCAAACAAAGCTTTCCCGATCTGGACCACCTGCTTTGCTCGCTTCTCAAAGGAGAATTGGGAATCAACAGTGACCCCGAGAAGTTTGTAGGACTCACATGCAAGACCTTCAAGGATTGTCTCAGGGGAGTCCATGCAACTCATAACTGCCGTCTTGGTGGGACCCATGTTAAACTGGGCATTGGCAAAGCGAGAGTAAGTTCCAAGCCCATGGAACACCGCATGCCTCACATCACGATCAGTTGCGAAAGGCGTCACCACATCATCCACAAACAGCAATGGGCCCAGGGCAAGGGACCCTAACATCTCTACACACTGTGCGCGCTGCTGACGATCAGGTACTTTGGAAAGCAAATGAATTGCAAGTCTACGCGCATCTGACGGCGATGGTGCTTGAGCGACAGCCGCAGCTACTTGCTGCAAGCTTGGCTGCTCACCCAACCCACTCAACAAGGTATCATTTGGTGCAGGGGACAATGCCGCCCACAACCCTGAAATGGCATCGGCAGCAAAATCCGGTAGCAAGGACTGCGACGGGGAGCACTCGGTGAGCAAAACCTCTCCAAAATGCTTAAGCAGAGCCGTAAAGACCTGGACGCTGAATTTCCGACCCTGCGGGATGCCCGCCCGAAGCGTCAAGACCTGAGACAAGAGTCCTGCCAGCATGATATTCGCGGTGTCCATTGCAAGAAAATCGCTCAGCAGACGCCACTCCACCTCAACCACCCCTGCCAAATACACTGAAAAAAGCATGCCATCATGACTTGCGGTGTCAAAAGCCTGTTGAATGTCAGAGAAAAGCAAGTAGGTGTCAACGCCCTGGTAATGCCTGATTTGCACGTGAAGAATTACCGCTAGGATGACCAAGATGGTGTCCATTTTGCCACCCAGCTGTCTCAGGTTTGTAAAAGCATCCAATTGCCGCTTACATCTCGCTAGCCATAAGGCATCCTGCACAGCGGCCATATCTGCCGTTAGGCTTATGGGCCTAAGGCAACGCAGCTTTCTGACTACACGTGGCCCAGACTTGCGGAGAGGATTGATTCGTCGAAAACACCAACTGGTAGCCGTAACTTCAGCAGCCCTTGCAAGATTGACTAAGGCCAATGTAAGCTCACGGGCTTCAGGTACCGAAGCTTTAACTGCAGCCAGCGGACCATGAATACATTGCTTGCGAGTCTGAATAGAGGACAAAGCTTGCTCCAGCTCAGAAGAAGTGTAAAGGTGAGGGTTGTTGGCTGTCGTTTCCTGCGGTAAGGGTGGCAGGCCAGGGAGTCCTGCTGCCGTTGCCTTCGCTTGCCTAATGCTGCGAACCGCCTCGCGGACCCAGCAGTGCTCAAAGCTATCCTGCGCTGGGCTGACATCTGCGCGTGCTTCCAAATCATCTGCAAGCGCTTGTAGGGCCTGCTGCGTGGACAATAGCTGACCAGTTTCCTCATCTGTAAGGGCAACTTGAAAGCCTTTGTTACTCTTGACACAGGCCGAGAGAAACCTTTTCGCCTCATTTGGATCACAGTTACGAAGGGAAACAAACTTCTCATACACACCTTCCCTTATGCCGATGTTGAAATCTGCCATTGCCAACTTGTAGGAATCAAAATCATCAAAATCTTCTGGGCGTGGAACAGACTCAGGCCACTTATGGCCAGCACCTGGATGCGTACAGCGTGCACCCCTCACTACGGTGAGAGAGAAACAGTGGCCCAGAAGACAAACGATTGCATCCCTTGCCCAAGCAGCAGCATCTAGAATTGCCCTCCTGCGCTTAACTTGCAGAGAACGCGCTTCGAAGATTTCTTCTGTGGCCTCCTCTATAGCATTACGCAGCGCTTCCAACACTGGAAGGGCTTGACAGAACACATGTTCCCAAAGGCCCGGGCGTGCCCACATTACTCGCCCCACCGACTGCTGGAACGAAAACTGCAGTCGAATAGCGCAGTCTGCCCATATGAGCTTGTGATCCGAGAGACCTATATCAGAGGGCTCCACAACCACATCAATGGGGTGACTTGCTTCAGCAAAACACAAATCAATGATATGTCCAGACTGATGCGTAGGGTGAGGGGGATTGAAGGCAAAAAGGCCTGCTCTATGAAGATCAGCTTCAATCTTTCTGTCAGTGGCCTTCTGCACACAGTGCAAGCAACTGCACCGGTCGTCATGCTGCACCAGGTATTGCAAATGAATGTTGGCA
>CAJNDT010000233.1:150000-232500 GCA_905221615.1 Symbiodinium sp. CCMP2592
GGTCCATCCTGCTCCCTCTCCAGCTGAAGAACAAACTCCTCAACGGCTCTTTGAACCCGGGTATTCGGAGAGCCCAACATGCCGCTTGACTTGGGTGCGATGAGATCAGACTAGACTCGTGCCAAGCTGCAGAGATGACACACAAGCTTGAGGAAAGCGAAGCCTTACAGATTAAACCAACAACAAGCAACAGAAAGACTAGGCACGGCAAATGCTTGAAAAGTGGATCACATTCCAGGCCTTCAACACGAGGGGGCCCAGCCAGCTTCCCAGGGCAAAACATCAACATGTTTGCCACAGGATTCCCTCTTGCATTGCCGTCTAGTGCACACAACAGAGCGATGAAATGAAAAGAGCTGGACACTCTAGCAACGTGACATCGACATCATTGCTTCCAAATTCACACCCTCTTGGATGCAACCGGCTGTCCTGGCTGCAGCATTCGGCATTGTGAGCGCATGCTTGGCGAACTTCGTTTGAGCCGCAAGAAGCAACACTGCTAACTGATGCCTATGCTTGGAAGAATGCTATGCACCGGAGGAAAAACAAAAGTGCACAATAACAACCTAAGGAAGGGTCTCACACGCGCTTCAAATCGGAGACTTGTCCGAACATTCTGCCAGACCCCTGGTAAAAGTAAAACAAAAAACAGTGGCGGTCTGACTGCATCAAGCAGTGCCTAGCTCAAAAGCCTCACCAGGGGCTCCTTTCCCGGAGAAGGAAAAACAAAAAACACAGAGACAACCAAAAAGGACGGACAAAAGACAAAACAACGCAGAAGACACAAAAGACGAAAAGAAGGGACCAAAACAGGAGCAAGAAGGCAGGCAGCAGCAGCGGCAGGCGTCGGACGTGGCCCCCCGGACGGGGCACACGCACCCACGCCCTGACCTTAGGAGTAGCAAGAGCAGCAGGCAAAGAAACAGCGACCAAAACCACCACCGACAACAGCGAACAAAACGAAGAAGACACCAGCAAGCACAGACCAAAGACAAACAACAAAGACAGAGAGGACACAACAGACGCGACAAGAAAGGACCAAAACAGAGCAAGAAGCCAGGCAGCAGCAGAAGCAGCAGAAGCCAGAAAACAGCAGCAGCACCAGCAGCAGGCAGCAGCAGCGGCAGGTGGCGGACGTGGCCCCCCGAACGGGGTACACGCACCCACCTCCTGACCTTAGGGGTAGCAAAAGCGGCCAAAAAAGAAGCAGCGACCCAACCCAACACCAGCAACAGCGAGCACAAAACAAAAACCGACCAGAGACAAACAACGACGACAGAGAGGACACAACAGACGCGACAAGAAAGGACCAGCAACAGCAGCAGCAGCATCAGCGGCAGGAGGCGGACGTGGCCCCCCGAACGGGGCACACGCACCCATCCCCCGACCTTAGGAGCAGCAACAACGGCAGGAAAAGCAAGAGCGACCAGAACCACCACCGACAACGGAGACAACACCAAACGAGGCAACAGAAAGGACACAACAGAAGACCACCACCGACAACAGAGACAACACCAAACGAGGCAACAAAAAGGACACAACAGAAGCGACAAGAGAAGACAAAAGCAGAAGCACCGAAGAGCGCAAAAGCAAGCAGCAGCAGCAGCAGCAGCAGCAGCAGCAGCAGCAGCAGCGGCAGCAGCGGCAGGTGGCGGACGTGGCCCCCCAACCGGGGCACACGCACCCACCCCTGACCTTAGGGGCAGCAACAGCGGCAGGAGAAAAAGCAGCGACCCAACCCAACACCGACACAACGAGCACACACACACAAACACCGACCAGAAAAAACAACGAGGACAGAGAACACACAAAGGAAGCGAAAAGAAAGGACCAGACAGAAGCAAGAAAACCGGGCAGCAACAGCAGCAGCAGCAGCGGCAGGGGCGGACGTGGCCCCCCGAACGGGGCACACGCACCCACCTCTGACCTTAGGAGCAGCAACAGCGGCAGGAAAAGAAACCGCGACCAAAACCACCACCGACAACAGACGCAACACCAAAAGGCAACAGAAAGGACACAACAGAAGCGACAAGAGAGGACAAAAACAGAAGCAACGAAGAGTGCAAAGGCAAGCAGCAGCAGCAGCAGCAGCAGCAGCAGCAGCAGCGGCAGGTGGCGGACGTGGCCCCCCGGACGGGGCACACGCACCCACCTCCTGACCTTAGGGGTAGCAAAAGCGGCCGAAAAAGAAGCAGCGACCCAACGGAACACCAGCAACAGCGAGCACAAACCAAGCACCAACCAGAGACAAACAACGACGACAGAGAAGACACCACAGAAGCAACAAGAAAGAACCAAAACGGAAGCAAGAAACCAGGCAGCAGAAGCAGCAGCGGCAGGAGGCGGACGTGGCCCCCCGAACGGGGCACACGCACCCACCTCCTGACCTTAGGGGCAGCGAAGCGGCACAAAAAGAAGCAGCGACGGGAACCACACCGGACCGCAGACGAAAACAAAAAAACAAAAAAAAAAAAAAACACTTCCGGGTGTCCCCTGGATCGTAGGACTTACTCGGTTGTCGCAGCCCCAGGGACCCTCAAAAGATGCAAAATGCCGAAAGTGTCCAGCGCAAGTCCAATGTTTAGCGCACCCGGCTCGCAGGACTTACCAAGATGCCGCAGCCCCGGGTCTCTCTTGAACTAGACTAGCGCCAAGACAGTCAGGTACAAAGCGGGACTCCCGAATCCGAATGAACAAACCTGTCCAGGTATCAAAGCCACTGAGCTCTAGAAGCGAGCACAAATATGGACGCATAACGAGCAGTGATTCAGTTTCACTGGACGTGTTTGAGAAGGCTGCGGCAAGCAGAACGCAAGTCTGAAAAAACAGTTTTTCAGCTTCACTGGACGTGCTTGTGAAAGGCTGCGGTATCGTACCCTTTCAGAGGGTCAAACATGCAAAGCGCACCACCATGCGCCACAGCAAGGCTTGTACATCCATCTGCAGTTCTGGATGGGCTTGAGAGCCGGCTTCAAAAGGGTCCTTGACGTAGCCCTGATTTCATATGACTTCCTTATATGAGTCCCTACAAAAATGCACCTAGCCCACATGCCAACTCTCAAGAAACATGTATAAGTGTGCAAGGATGCATCCATGCATAATTAGACCGGACTGCTCTGTTCCTGAAATTGCTTGCAGCCCGACATGGCCCGAGCACTTTCCATCAGCCCGGCACAGCTTTTTGCATTTAGTACTCAGATGTAGTCAGGGTTTCGGGTTACCCTCATTGCTCTGCAAGTACAGATTGTTCTTTTCCAGTTCACGGTCCACCAGGCCGTTGAGAAACTTTGGCAAGTCAGTGGGCACTTGATCTACCTTATTGGATGGAATGAATCGAAGTACCAGCAAGAAGTATCAGAAGTTCAGGACACAGGCAGAGTCTGCTTCAACTGCCAAGCCAAGCCACACCAGAAAAAGGCACTGAGGAATCAACGGGCACCTCCAAAAACTCGATGATCTGTTGCCCCGAGATGTGTGGGCTCATCATCACTTGTACGTCCGCTTGGCCCAGAAGCCTCTTCCGTGGTCCTGTGCGTTTGTCAAGGTCCTTGTATGCCACACGGTAAAAATATTGCAGGGCAATTTCCTTTGCGTGTGCCATCGAATGGCGGCGCAAGCGGTCTGCCAGTACAAAGCAGTCCTGAGCTAAGAACTGTCCCTTTCCGAGGCTTCGTCATTCAGTTCGGGCTTAGTATTTCCACAAATGCAATCTGGAATCCGCATTAAGCAGCTTGCGCACAGCAATCCACGGAGCAGGATGCGCGGACACTGACATAACAAGAACGGTCTGACAGCCCGTGGCCTTCAGGATCTCATCCAACACTTGTTCATAGTAGCCTTAGTACTTAGACCACAAAGGAGATGTTAAGATTTTGATTGTGCCTGGGACACACTGTTTTTGCAAAGCTACCGACCGGCCGGGCAAAAGGCCAGAGATCTATGAGGTAATCCCTCGGACCAGAATCATTGTCATTGCCAGTGCCGGGAAGTCCCGGTGGTGTGTCGTCTTCAAGAACCGATGTGGCTGTGGCTCCTTCATCGGCTGGCTCAACGGAGAACGGGTCGGTTTCCCGATCGTCCTCCGGGAGCTCGTGATTAGCCGGGACTGTTTTTCCTTACTGCCAGAACACCCAATGGTTGAAAATTTCACACTCAGTCAGAAGAAGACCGCCCTCTGAAAACAAGCTTGCTCTTGGACCACTAGGGCACCTTCCGGAAGCATCTCCGACCTGTCCGCGTCATCACGAAGTGGGCAGTCACGTCGAAGGCAGCGCTTGCGGATCTGTTCTGCCGGGGTGGCCCTGTGCCGCAAGATATTCACCACATATGGCATATCAGCTTGCACAGCCTGAGTGTCTTTTCCATGGAAACAACAAAATTCACCAGGTGAACCAAAACGGAAATCCGATCAGAGTCATGCGGCAAGGGAGTGGGCCACTACCATGAAGCCTGGCATCGACTTGGCAGTCTGCATCACTGATCCCGATGTCATCTGGATCATTGATACTCGGTCCCCTCGAAAAAGAGCTGCTACTTTGGTGTGCACCGCATGAAGGAGGTCAATCCTGGACAAGGCTGAAGCTTGGGTCCCATCGGCCAACTCACTTTCTTAGAAGTGGAACCCTGGCCTCTGACCGACTATCACCACGAAGCTGTAGCGCGTCAGACCATGACCGACCACAAAGTTTCTGAATATCTCCACATAGTCCAAGCTCACTTTGGCCCTGCTCGTCTGAGCATCGATAATGCAGCACACTTTCTGAGACGAATTTGTCATCTTTTGAATGACTGCCTCCAGGAGGAGAGACTTGTCCGTTTGGATAAAGACATGGTCCAGCTCGGCATGTGACTTCTCTCGGGCTGCCTTCTGAACCGGATCTTCGGGCTCCTCCGGCAGCACCGTCATCGAGAGGTCGACCACCTCGATGCTTGTGCCACTGGCAGTGGCCGTATCGCTAAGCGTCTCAGTCTGTGTCTGACCGGTGGGCGCATCCTTTGCTTCCTCCTTCATGGTTGCTTCGGGCTTCTTGCTGACCAAGGCTGCACCAGCTTTCTGCTTCTTGAACTCGAGCCATTAATTGGTTCATTTCCTGTCGAGCAGAATGTTTATAATGACGGAGCATGTGCCCAGACTCTTCAAGCGAAACATGATGTTACGCCGAAACCCCTCGAAGCAGGTCCTGAATGCCTATGTCGCTCGATGATTTTCCATGTAGCGCAGTGCCGGACTGCTGGCAGGATTTCACCTTTTCCAATCCCTGCCGGGTTTGTAGTGTCTCGATCAAGCGGCCGAAAGCCGGTGAACCCGTCGCAACTTGGCCGAACGTGCGGATAGCATAGTTCTGCCATTGGGCCAGGTAGCCGAGCGGGGCACAGATATCCTTTTTGAATGCGGTTTCACTCCTTGGAATCAGGACATGAGCCATGAGTTATACACGCAGCTAAGCCACAGAAACATTTGCTGTCGAGGCTCAGTCCCTTTCCACCATCCTCATGGACCTTGGATAGAGATTTTGTCAAAGGCTTAACAAGTCGAAGCTTACAGGCGGGAAGATTGAATGAAGCTGGCAGTCAGAGTAGCTGAGAAATCTTTTTCCGTGTAGCATCCATGGCCTCAGACCTTCAAGTTTCTGCTGCATCCCGAGTCCAATATGAACTCGCAGTTAAGACTCAGTCTTGCCCATCAATAAACGAAGTGCCCAGTCTGCAAAAGGAGCAGGGTACTCTTCGGTACCACTGGTCTTGAACTTTTTGTTTCCCTGAGGCATGGCCCCACTCAACCTGCTGTGGGCCTTACCTGTAAAACTGCACAGAACTGGTCCTCGTCGACCGGGTTTCTCCTTCTTCGGTTTACACTTGATGCACTTGGGGTTCTCTGGTTGAAAAGTCGAGTTCCACATGAATAGCCTCATGGGCTTCTTGTACAATGCCCCGAAAGCACACATTGTACAGGCAATGTCCTGTGTGCTGGTCTTTTCCATCCGCTCTGACAGTTCCGGAAGCGACCACATCCAGGAAGTTTGTGGATGTTCCAGCACCACGGGAACATGGTGTCCACAGCACACATCTATGATGGAAAGTGCAGCTCTGATGCATGTGTTGCCCATCCGCACCTTTGACCTGTCACGATCCTGATCTTGCAATATGAGCAAAAAGAGGAGTTGGCTCAGCAAACTGAGTGACAGTGCACATGTTGTGAGTCATGCCAACTTTGCTGAGCACTAGAAGCTTTCGCCGAGCGACAGTCATATCAAGCTCCGCTAATCCCCATGGTTGCTGCTTGGAGCGAAGTGCAGCTGGAAATCCACGGCACTGGCCACTGTTCTTCTTACCCCTCCTTGCCCGGCTGAAGGAGTTGCACGGCGGTGACAACCATACCTAACTCAAGGACTGGGCTGTTTAGAGTACTCAATGACCCATGGAACTTCCATGCAACACTCTGTGATGTGCTGCATACTTCAGCTGGGCCACAGCCAGTATGAGCCCCGCCTTGATCCACGACAAAATCTTGTCCAAAATTGCCGGGTCTGTCACATCCTCACCCTGCTTGGAATCCAAGCCCACTGCCACAAGACCTCTGGCATGGGGCACTGGTTGCAATGAACCAGCATCGAAGTGGCAGGGAACGCAGAAACCTTACAAACCTATGACATGGGACTGCATTCATTCTTAGTCTTCATTGCTGGACAGTGGCCTACACTTCTGGCGGCCTGGACAATCATGGCTGCTCCACAAAATATCTCCAGCAAGATTCTGCCTCTCATAGAAATTCAGCACAACAGCTCATATTGCCATGTCACACACCGGCACACAAGCATGTTTGGCCCGGCCTCCCGTCTTGAAAAGTTGCTGAACTTCTGCATCGATATCAGAAGCAGAACGTGGGTCTGGTTCCTCCCTCTGACCAGACCTTTTCTTTATTGATCGCACCCGCTGGGCCATTTTCCCAGGCTTCGGCTTGCTGCCTCCCGCTTTGGCAGTGCCGGACAACGAGGAGGCTTTTCTCTTCTTCTTCTTCGGAACATCTGTTGGAGCTGCAGTTGCCAGGGCTGCTGATTCCGGCTTGGAGTCTCCTACAGCACCAAAGCATAAAGGAACATAGTCATCCTCAACCTCTTCGGTGATTCTCGTCGATGCTGTGTTCGTTTTCTGAACCGGGCGGGCCGAGGAGGACCTATCAGGAGCTGCCGGCTTGCCAAAATCTAAGGCATCATCATCATCATCATCCACAGCAGCAGCCACAGCCGCGCTGGCTGCACCCAAATCAGGTGAGTCACCGTTCTCCTCGTCGTCGATAATCAACATGGTGGAGGCTGCAACCCTACTTCTTGTATCCCTGAATTCAATGTGTTTAATTAATATGGATAGCATATTGACACCCGTTGAAAAAGAAGAATTTTATGCCTGGGGAACGGAACTCTGTCAACAAACTGCACTCTCTTGGATTCGACTTCCACGGGTTCTGCTAGAAATGATGCTATGTCTTCGGACTGGAACTGCCAAAGAGCCAGAATGTGAGGCATCTGCAGTCTATGGCAGCAAAGACCAGTCACCAGCGTGAGCTTTGTCAATGCACAGTTCTGATGAACAACATTCGGAATGTTTGAAGATGTGCCAAGATTCTTTCACTGCCATCTCCAGAGCTGTCCTGAAACAGAAGCACAAAATCCACAGGCAAGAACAAACAGTTTCATGCGAACTCAGAACCTGATCTGTCCTGCAGAATTCCTTCGGCAGTTTCATGTTCTTCCGCGCTCCATCTCCCATAAGAAATGGGTTATCGAATATCCATGACTGTGGTAGAACCTCATACCTGCAGCCAGCAGCACAAGTAGCCACCACACTGCCTGAACAAGAACAGCTGGGCAACGGAGTTGCCCTACCAGATTGCCTTGACAGATGAAGCGAAACATGACAGGGACCTGCCTGTGCAAAGAATCCTTGATCTCGGGGTCCAGGGTCTTCCATGCCCTCGTCCACTTGCCTACTTTGTTTTGCTCCGACCCCGAGTAGCTGGATCAGGTGCTGAGTTGCTGCTTGTAGATCTCCTCCGACCGTGCGCTTCCTGAATGCTTTTTCCGGACAGCTTGACAAACACGACCGGAAGCTTCTGAACAGTTGCTACTTCTAGATATGCCTGAGAAATAGCCAAGCTGCACTGCACGTTCAACAACAGCGATCTTCAGCACTATACTAGTGGACTTTGCCTTGTCAGCCTCTTCATCATGGGCTGCACTGAACCAACTGAAGCGGACATCAGGATGGTCTTCTTGGAAAGCAATCATATCAATAAAGATACCAGATTGCCAAGCCTTATCATCAGCACAAGTCATGAGCTGGGTCAGATAGAGGATGCCTCAATGATGCTTTGACTGCATATGTACTTGCAAAGCCAAGATGCATCCAGCAACCTGGGGTCATAAGTGGTACTGGCCGCAACACCTTGTGCCGTCTCTTGTTGGCATCGGTCGAAGGCCTTCTTCAAGGCACTGATAAAATGGAGGCCATCGGCGATGAGGATTCGTCCCTGAAACATTAATCCAAAACGGAGATATGCTAGAATCTCACACCAAGAACTGCAGATGTCATTTGTTTACAGATGAACCATGAAGCAGGATCCTGCTCAGCCAAGGCTCATCACCATCTAATGCAGGCCCTGACTGATCTGCCAGCATGAAGAGCTGTGGCTGGGACCGTGTAGAGGCTGTGATGCCATTTGTCAAGAGGTCATCAACAATCTTGTCACGACGGCTCTCCTCCAATGGCCTGCTTGACACTGATGATCTCTGCTGGACCAAGCCGGGCTACAGAAGACACCCACACACACACACAGAACATATGGCCTCCAACCTGAGCCTTCAGCCACTGAAATGTCATCCAATTTGACCTTCTTGGCCCGCTCTATGACACGAGGAGGCTGCCCGAACGACATGTTTCAGCCCAAAGCCTAGCAGGCACCCTGGAGCCCAAAATCTCATGGGAGACACAAACACAGCATGGAGGTGCTCGGATCAGCAGGGACTGCATAGTGAAACACAAGCATTTGCACAGACACTTTTGAGCAGTTGCATTACACGAGAGCCTGGCAAGCCATCCTTCCATGTCTTGCACCATAGGAGACCTGACATAATGATCAAATGACAACCGAGGGGCATTCGGCAATCATACAACTGAGAGCCTGGCAGGATGAACCCCTCCATGAGATGACGGTCGCTCCAGCCTAGCAGGTGACAACAGACACCTGTTCGAAGATCCGGATTTCGGAAATTTGGGTGTCATGAACAAGCGCCCGGCCGGCCACTCCATGATGTTTCTGGACACCTGGGACGGACAAATTATGATCACTCTGGTCAGCAACATGCTGAGTGGCCTTGCCCAAAGGCCTTGCCCAAAGAAAGAGCTGCTGCAACGACTTTGGTTTTGCATGTGGGCTGCAGCATTCACGAGTTGCAGTTGGCAAGCCCCATTGGTTGCTGAAGCAGCTTGAAACAAAGAGACGTCACATGCGTGGCTGCAAAAGCTGCTGAGCACTGAGACTCCGATGCAGCATTGCTGGCTGCAAAAGCAGCTGTGACCGACCACTGTACAGTGTTCATGTCAATCATCATTCACATGTGCTGCTTCTTGTGGTTGAGCGGAAAAGCCCTTCCACCTCTTGGGTGTCCGAAAAGTTAAGTTAAGACAAAAGGACACCCTGCCATCTGCAACAGAAATGTATGCCCAAACAGTAGCCAAGCAACAGTTCATCCCGTTGAGCTCTCCATTGTCGGCCTTCCTCTGACTCCAACCATTCAGCCATTTGTTTTCGGCCGGTAGATCGCAGTGGTGTTTTGGCAGCATTTCGACCTTTTCTCACGAAGGCCGGTAAAGCATCGACCTGCAATCTGCCACGTCTCTGGGTCACCACTTTCATCAAAGCCGAGCGTGTCTGTGCATCCAAGCACACTGGTCTGTGAACCGCCTCAGACCGTGCCCGCTCCTCGGCCGCATGCTTCAGCAAACGCTCTAAGCCGACAGCAGTTTCTTCATCCTGCAATCGCTCCAGAGGACCCAAATAGTAGCTGCTGGCCTTGAGGTCCGACAACTCAACCCGACGATCCAAGGTTGGATTCCCTGTGACCTCCGACCCACGCTCAAATCTTTTGTGCTGAGCTTGCCTCTGAATCGTTGGATTCTTACTGCGAAAAGCTTCTACCAGTGTGTCCACAATGGCTTCATCTCGGGCACCACCTATCGCCTGGCAGGGCAGCACATAAATTAGGGCTATCAACTACAAGAATCTCTGTGGATGCTGTATCCCATGCACCTGCCTCGATCTGGGCTACTCTGATCCGTAGTCGATCGGCTACACGGGCCGGATGGATCGAGCTCTCCCCTTTCTCGAGGCCATGTAAGAGGGAGCCGACCCTCTCGCAAACACTGCTGGCTCCCTGAGCAGTGGTAGAAGCCAACAGCAAGAAAGCAGCATGCCAGCAATGAGTCCTCCGACCTGTGGCTCTCGAAGTCAATTGGTGCATTGACTTCTCCAGAAAAAAAGATGCAGCCACAGCAGCAGGCTGTAGGGACCAACTGATTTCAGAAATGAAGATGAGTTTCTGCTTGAAAGGTGCCTTTGTCATCATAGCGAAGGCCCCAGTCTCCAGTCGACCACCACGCTGCAGCAAAGCAACTGAAGCTGGTCGAACTTTGAAGCTGCTGGGTGGCTTCCACAGGAAACTTGCAATCAAAAACACCAGACATGTCAAATTGACAGCTTTGACCGACCTTCTTTCTGGTGTCACTTCCTGCAGTTTTCTGCCGAGACATGTCAGGAGGATAGCTGGCGGCTGCACTAAAGAAGCACGACACTCCACAGGTGATCGCCACTCACAGTGAGAGCGGTCCAGATGAACCTTGTTCCACAACACCTTATACTGCCGATGCATCTCTTTCTGGTCGGGCCAAACGTGTTGCACATGAAGGAAATCCTGGGATGTCGGCCACCTCACATGTGCCAGCCGTGGCTTGAAAATACCATAGACATGGTCCAGGCTCTGCAGATGCTCAGACCCGGGGCTTCTCTGCATGGACATGGCATCAAAGTTCCACACAGTTGCCAGGTTTTCGTTCAATGAGCTGATATGTCTTGGCACACCCGCGTCATGCCAGTATCCCTCATAGCTTGCAATGAGCAACTGAAGGAATCCCTCCACAGAAGCCAAGCCCTGCTGCACCATTTGCTGGGCATATGGTACAAACCGGCTGGTCGAACACTGATAGAGGTGCTTGTGGAACAGTGACAAGCCTTGGACTTCCGACCTCAGGGGTGGAAGCTTCGGGTTTCTGGACCTACCATCAATCAATCAACAGATGGGCAGGGACTTACACTATCATCTTCCAACTTCACGACCTGAATGGGGGGCGGTTGAAGGTGTCATAACGCAGGGGCACGGACACCAAGTCCTTCTGCAAGTCTTGCAGGGCTTCAGCTTTTGTCATCTTGACCTTGGCGACATACTCAGGTACGAAGACTGACACTGAACGTCCACCTCGGCTTTTTTCATCTGATGAACAGGTGACCAAGCCCAGTGCTACTCAAGGACCAAGTAAAGAATTACAACACCCATGCCAAGGAAAGTTTGCCAAGCCACCGACCTGCATTCGGACCCGGCTCCTCCTGTGCTCTTCCGGTGATGTTCGCCATCGACATGTGCATCGGGGTGTCACACACATTGTGTCTTGACTAATGTCAACATTCACCTGAAGTTGTACATCAGCAAAAACACGCAGAATGGATATGTTGAATAGCTCCCGCGAAAATGTGGGGAAGCGACGCCCAGGTCGTGTATATAAGAAAGCCACACAGAGGCTCTTGAGGTCGGCATGTGTACAGTAGTGTTGTAGCAAACAGATGACGGTGGCTCGTACCCTCAGCTTGTGAAGGTCTTCCAGGTCTGCTTTTGCCTGGGCCTGCTTCTGCTGCCAGGCTTTCTGGGCAGCCCACGGGACGTCTGCTGTATGCTGGAGGCTCAGCACGAAGATCCGCTGGGACACCATGAGGTCCTGCCGGGATGATGTGGGCATGGTGCTCGGAGATGTGGGGAATTGAACTAGTAAAGCTCATCTGGATATCTGCCGGCTTCACATAAGGCAAGATAAGATGCCCTGATAGAAGACCATCCAAATCAACGCCGGTTGGGGCATCACTTCAAAACTCTTATCACCACAAACCAAACCTGCCCCTGGAAGCCCTTTACACATGCAGAACAGGTGGTCCTGGAAGCAACACAAGAAGGTCACAAAGTCTATCGAGAGGAGCCTCCGACCCATTGTGGCCAGCTTGGTCTGACTCGTGGCTCCATGACCTTCTCTTTCGCGAAAGATCTTTGCATGTATACAATGTATGGCTAAGCCATACATTTTATAGTTCTTGAGCAGGTTGCCTCCGACCCGGAGCAAAGACTCTCCTTGCCTGGTTCCACCACAGTCTGCCGCTGCAGATGAAGCAGATGCAGAGAAATCGGCCACCGACCGAAGAAGGACTCTGCCAGTTCCATGGCCGAACTGTTGAGCCATTCCTCGTGCCAGTGCAAACAGTTCCTGTGCTGGGTCCGAAGCACCGATACTATGCCGAAAGGCTGCCTCTGACCTGGGAGATTCCGCAAGTGAGGGGTACCTGATTTTGGGGCCCTTATAACAAGGGTCCTACTATTTAGGGTACTATAATTAGGGTCCCCTATTTTCGGAAACTCTCACCTATGAAAGAACTCCCATTGCACTAGATGCTGTTGTCCAGGATAAAATCGCTCGGACAAGATGTTCGCAGAGCCGGTCGAAGAGTGTCGTGCCTCCGACCCACCTTTGGCTATGGCACAATCCCCACAGATCATTGAAAGCAGGCGGCCTCTGATGTTGCCTGCACCCAGCTTCCAAGGGTGCTGCTCCAATGCCCTTGCAACACAGTCGGCCTGTCGTTCACCAGTCTTGTCCATGCCTTCAGAAGGACAACCAATGAAGAATGCCTGCATCTGACCAGTGGTGACACTTGCACTGAAGACAAACACTATCTCGAAGCTCTCTTGGCGGGAGAAGAGGCTGTCACCAATGGAAACCCCATCATAACAGATGGAGATGGGAGCCTGAACATTCAGGCCGGGAAGCACATCCTGCAATTGCTGACTATCTTGCAGCTGCAAGAGTCGGCCACAAGCCATCTCCACCAGCTGCAGATACTGCCTGGAGGCATATTTGTCACCCACATCTACCTGATAAAGGCGCAGCTTTGCCAGGCTCTGCAAAAAGAAGTCTGTGGACTCTCCATGCGAAATACAGAAAAGTGCTTCCCGTATCAGAACACGGGTGATTGAAGAAGCATTGCGCTTGCTTTTGCGCGCTGTTGAAGCAAACTCTTCTTCCTCCGACCCATTTGTGTTTTGCAAAGAGTTTCTTTTTTCTTCTTGTGGTGTCCAGGCCGCTTGTTTGACATGGCTCACAATGCTTCTCACCTTGGCTGAGTTCTAGCCCCAAAGTAGAACTCAAACTCTTGCCTTCCTTATGATAGCACATCTTCTACAAATCCTATATCAAGTCTGAAAAATCAACCAGTAGGACACTAAGTCACTGTTGCAGCATTGATACACAGAAGATGGCTAGCCGCCCGAGCCACCAGAGGACGGACACCTTGCTCACGGTTTCCCAACCTCTGACAAAACTGTGTCAACAGCTCTGCCGGGAGCTTCCCGAGATTGAGGTACGTGTTCACCAATAAAACTTGTGCCTGCACTCCCAGGCCTGCCATCACAAACTATGGACTGGACAAAACTGATATCTTATGTTTAAAGCAATTTGTGTAATTGGCTCTGCCTTGCAATCTGGAGATGAAGCCACCGACGTCCTGACCAGGGTTCCAGCCACTGCTGCTTGCAGCATCATCGTCTGACCCAAGCTCCAGCACTGCATGGTCTGCCACTGGTCTGGCAGGCACGGTGTCGCTGATTTGGCCTGGTAGCTCATGGCCCAAAGCAGCAAAATCCAGCTCTTCCTCATAATCATCCTGGATGGAGAAACCTTCATGACTGTGGTTCTACTGATTTCCGGCGTTGCTGTTCCCTGAACCCTGAAATAAAGCAGTTTGCAGCAAATCGCTGAATTGAAAGGTTCAGCCAGCCACAACCCGTGATTTAAGCGAAACAATCATGTTCGACTGAATCCCGAGGTTACCGTCCCCTGAACCTCGAAATAAAGCAGTTTGCCACAAACCGCTTAATTCAGAGGTTCAGATGCCAGCTACCTTTCAATTGACTGAATCCCGATATAAGGGCAGGAAGGCACTTAGTTTGGAGATTCAGTTGGCAGCTAGTCCTGAGTGAAAAACCCTGAAGCTGTTTGGCTCAAACCGATGGGTTTGGAGTGATTGAATTGGCAGCAATGATTTTCGTCATGAGGTGCCTCCAGCATTTGTGCCCGAAGCATCCATGGCGACAGGTTTTGCCCAACCCATACAAATGGCCAGTGGCCAAACTAATAAGTGGCAGGTAGTAAGTTTGAACCTAAGTCTCTCGAGGTGGCCAATGTCCTTAAAGCCGGGGCTGTGCTGCAAGCTTCCGGTAAGATGCAGCGACACAAATTTTGGTCACCGACCTCACTCATGTGCAAGGAGCTGCAAAGCCGAGGCCATGGCTTCCTGGCCAAGCCATGAAGCAGTCTATAGTGCCTGTCGGTGCCAAAGATTGCATTCATGAAGCCAAAGAAGCATTGAACAACAAGGATAATGATTGACTCTGCCTCCATCACGGGCTGCTGGAAGGCCTGCCTAAGTAAAGAAGATACTTGTGTTCGTGATTTGCCAAACCTGCCTCGAGGTTTGCACGGATCCCAAACAAAGCAAAACAAGCCAAAATGTGCTTTTGGAGCCTCCAAAAGCATGATTTGGTCGGTTTCAAGCACCTAACTAGCAGAAAACTGCTTTATTTTGTTTGTTTCTGATTTGCTAAACCTTAAACTCTCTGAACCTGACATGAAATTGATTCTGACGGTTGCAAAACCTGCCCAGGTGGTTTGTGCTCATCCCAAATAGGAGCAGGACAAGCCAAAACGTGCTTTTCGAAGCTCCAAAAGCACGATTTGGTCGGTTTCAAGCACCAAACTAGTAAACAACTGCTTTATTTTGTTTGTTTCTGATTTGCTAAACCCTAAACTCTCTGAACCTGACATTAAACGATTCTGACGGTTGCAAAACCTGCCCAGGAGGTTTGTGCTCATCCCAAATAGGAGCAGAACAAGCCAAAACGTGCTTTTCGAGGCTCCAAAAGCACGATTTGATCGGTTTCAAGCACCAAACTAGCAAAAAACTGCTTTATTTTGTTTGTTTCTGATTTGCTAAACCCTAAAATCTCTGAACCTGACATTAAACGATTCTGACGGTTGCAAAACCTGACAAGGAGGTTTGTGCTCATCCCAAGTAGGAGCAGAACAAGCCAAAACGTGCTTTTCGAGGCTCCAAAAGCACGATTTGATCGGTTTCAAGCACCAAACTAGCAGAAAACTGCTTTCTTCTGTTTGTTTCTGATTTGCTAAACCCTAAACTCTCGGAACTTGACATTGAATGATTCTGACGGTTGCAAAACCTGCCAAGGAGGTTTGTGCTCATCCCAAATAGGAGCAGAACAAGCAAAAAATGTGCTTTTGAAGGCTCCAAAAGCACGATTTGGTCGGTTTCAAGCACCAAACTAGCAGAAAACTGCTTTATTTTGTTTGTTTCTGATTTGCTAAACCCTAAACTCTCTGAACCTGACATTACATGATTCTGACGGTTGCAAAACCTGCCCAGGAAGTTTGTGCCCATCCCAAATAGGAGCAGAACAAGCCAAAACGTGCTTTTGGAGGTTCCAAAAGCACGATTTGGTGGGTTTCAAGCACCAAACTAGCAGAAAACTGCTTTATTTTGTTTGTTTCTGCTTTGCTAAACCCTACTGTAAACTCTCTGACCCTGACATTAAACGATTCTGACGATTGCAAAATTTCAAAACCTGCCCAGGTGGTTTGTGCTCATCCCAAATAGGAGCAGAACAAGCCAAAACGTGCTTTTCGAGGCTCCAAAAGCACGATTTGATCGGTTTCCAGCACCAAACTAGTAAAAAAACTGCTTTATTTTGTTTGTTTCTGATTTGCTAAACCCTAAACTCTCTGAACCTGACATTAAACGATTCTGACGGTTGCAAAACCTGCCCAGGAGGTTTGTGCTCATCCCAAATAGGAGCAGAACAAGCCAAAACGTGCTTTTCGAGGCTCCAAAAGCACGATTTGGTCGGTTTCAAGCACCAAACTCAAAGAAAGCTGCTTTCTTTGCTTGTTTCTCATTTGCCAAACCCTAAACCCTAAGCTTGAAATTAAACTATTCTGGTGGTTGCAAAACCTGCCCAGGAGGTTTGCACTGTCACAAAACAGAGCAGAACAAGCCAAAACGCGCTTTTCAAGGCTCCAAAAGCACGATTTGGTGGGTTTCAAGCACCAAACTAGCAGAAGACTGTTTTCTTTTGTTTGTTTCTGATTTGCTAAACCCTAAACTCTAAACCACGATTCTGGTGGTTGCAAAACCTGCCCAGGAGGTTTGCACTGTCCCAAACAAGAGCAGAACAAGCCGAAACATGCTTCTGGAGGCTCCAAAAGCACGATTTGGTCGGTTTCAAGCATCAAACTAAACGACAACTGCCTTCTTTGTTTGTCTCTGATTTGCTAAACCCTATTTCCCAAACTTGAAATTAAAGGATTCTGATGGTTGCAAAACCTGTTCAGGAAGCACACTTCAAGTGCTTTGAAGGAGCAAAACCACTCGGTCTCTGGCCGAAAGTCTTCTGTGAGGCACACAGCCTGGCAGCAGGGAAGGCATGACCCATGCACAGATATAGCAGCCTAGAGCACAGATGAGACTTGCAGCAGCACTTATGCATTTTGCCTCCGACCAGCCCCAGGACTCAGGAAGCTTCTGTCACAGACCACTGACCAAGACAGTGCCCAGACCCGTATAAACCCATCCGACACCTTTGTGTGGATTCTGCAGACCTGCTCTCCTGAAAAAGTGTGAGCAACGATGAACTGCTTTCAGGGTTTGGCATGTGTGACCTCTGGTTTTTAAGGTCCTTGACTGTTGAAGAACAGGTCCAACAATCACCGGTTCTACCTGGACAGCAGTGCCTGCCGCAGATCTTGGGGCAAACTATTTGCAAGGGCTACCAAGGCCGGAAGTGACTTCATATGTGCACGGGAGCGCGCGAAGTTGGTCATTAATGCCTGCAGAGCGAGCTCATGACATGTCGAGTGCTTCTCGGAGTGATGATAATTCAGACTCGGACCCCGGCCTCCGACGCGATATGAAGATTGTCGATGGCATCGGGTGAAACTCTGACCTTGCTTCCAATCTCGTCCACCACACTCAGGACCAAACGCCGGAAGGCTGCCTTTGAACAGCATGGTCTTGTTCGCACCTGCATCTTCTTTATGTCCGTCTCGACATTGCGTATGTATTTTTTGCTCGGTTTCTCGCTTTTGACCATGACCTCCGACCCCTTGCCGTGGACCTTCTTCACATCATTCTTCTTCTCAAGTTTCACGACTCCGACCTCGGTCTTGACTGTCTTCTTCTCGGTTTTGATGTGGATGTCACTGTCAATCGCGCGTGGCCTTTGTGGCTGTGACAATGATGTCACTCTTTTCGCCCTTTGCACATGGCGGACCATTCCGACAGACTGCGGATTTGGCCTGCTAGGCAAAGGCTGTGACAATGACACTGTTTTCGCCCTTTGCACATGGCGGACCATTCCGACAGACTGTGGATTTGGCCTGCTAGATGCTCGAACCGGAATGATCACGAGACTGATGGTAATCGTAGCCCACCACTTGCATCTCTCTTTTGCAGTTGGGGATTGATTTTGACTCATGATGCAAAAAATATGGGTCGAGCCTGCCGGCCTGGAATCCGCATGTATGACGAAGAAGTCTTAACACAATGCATACAGACATAAAGTGCTGAAGGCCATGCCCTCCACATAAACAGGCCTGGCAGGTCAGATATCAGGCAAAAAGGGACACAAGCAAACCTCCGACCAACTAGTCGGTCTGCGTGCCATCCTTGGGCTTCGACTCAGACTCACCCGTCAGCTTTTCAAGCTCTTCTTGAATACGTGTGATCTTGCGGCGCTTCCTGAGCAGTCAGTGTTTTTATGAACTCTTCCCAAAAACTCATTTGCAGCATGACTTTGCCAATCTTATTCATACGACCCAGGCACTGGCTCTCCTGCACTTGTTCACAAAGCTGGGCAATGTCCTGCTCTTGCACCTCCGACCGTCGCCCTCGGAACCGACGAACACCAGGGACACTGCCATCGACGTTGCTTGTGCTGCTTCGAAGAAGCCGCAAAGATCGGACACCGTACCACTGACCACAGAGTACGGCAGGAAGGACTCAGACTCTGGGATTACATCATAGTGAATCTGACCTCCGACCAAGGGAGACGTCTTGATACACAAAAGAGAGCAGCGCCGGCCAAGAAGACCTTGAGTGAACATGCGACCTGCAGCCGCTGCATCGACCTCGGAGTTGAACAGAACGAGCGATGTATCACCCTCCTTGGCCATGAACTGCTTGGCAGACTTGGTGTTGAAGCGTAGCCACGGCAAGATGTCCACAAAGATGTGCTCGATGTCTTCTGCTGTGGAAGGGGGCCAATGCCTTGGCTCGTGTTTCTTCAGCATATAGTATGTAAAATGTGACCCATTCGAAGAGGACGGAGCCTGGGCGGTAGGAGTCAATGGCAACGGAGTCACTTCCTCGGACCTCGTTGAAAGAACGAGCCCACGTCTGACCTTCAGAGAGCTGAACATACCTGAGTCAGGACAGATTTCAAGAATGCCAAAACACAGGAGTACAGTACACCAAGATAACTCAGCACATCTGTGGCGAGTCTCTGTCTGTGATGTGTAGGTGGGGACCGTCCGACAAAGCGGTCATTGGACGGTTCAAGGTGAAGCCACCGGCATTGGGCAACAAGTCGGACTGAGACAGTGCCGACTGGGCCCTGGGGCCCAGTCGGCAACTGACCACAGAGATCCTCTGCCCAAGGAGCGCCGTCATCCTGGCCTTCGGGATGCGCTCGATAGCCTCCCGGTCCACACCGCTTGACATGGAAACACTCAATCCCAGTTGGCGGGCATTTGCACGAATGCGAGCCTCAGCTTCTGACCAGCATGAGTCTGAGTAGCATGAGGTATACAACACTTAGATTAAGAAGCAGCAGCAGCAGCAGCAGCTCAGCAGCAGAAGCAGCAGCCTGAACAACTCACATCATCAGGCAAGCAGCAAAGTTCGCATCCATGTCGGACCGGTGAAAGGTCAAGCCCTTCTTCAGAACAGCCTTGTCCTCGAAGAGCAAGTCGACGCTGGGGACAACGGCAAAGAACGTCTGTGCCATGCCTCCGACTTCTGGTAATTTTCTACAGCACGTCAGACCTGCTTGAATCGAAAGCTATCCAAGACAAGCTGAGCAAGGCAATGCATCTGACACCACATCTGCAAAGTGAATGGCTGACTTTGCAGTGAAATGTGGGCTTGAGTACAAAGCTCGACGGGTGGACCTGCAGTCCAGACCACATTGCTCCACGAGAGACTCCTCTGACCTAGCCAAGTCAACGAAGTTCAACAGACCCCCAAGGCAAAGACCCTACTCTTGGCTGGGCAATGGGACAAAGCCGACATTGCACCAATAATTCTACTGAGTGCCCGGCCTTTCGGGAAGCAGTAAAGGCACCAGACCTGCCAAGAGGCAGATCTAAAACATCCACAAGCAAAGAGCACCTTCTCCTATCGTCTAGCGAGGCCTTGACCACGATTTGTACAGGCGACTTTCCGGAGCAGGCCAATATCAGACCGTCCTGTCTCGGAACTTGATGACAAAACTGCAACTCGTCGGTGGACATGCAGCCCGTGTCCTCCTCTGACCTCACCAATCCAAGCTCATGAGACCTGGGTAGATAGTATCATGGAAGAAAGCTGTGCCAGACGGCCAGGGCCCCAACCAAGTCCATGCATGCACTTCATGTCACCCAGGCAAGCACGATGTCACGGTCATCCTGTTAATGTCCAGCACCAGGTGTTTTAAGGCTGTGCATGCGGGACACCTGCTTCATCCGACCTGGGCGAAATGAGAAATGAACCGTTCATGCCCTTTCACATGCACACCCTGGCTGTGCAGGCAGGCAGGCTCACTCAGAAAAGCACTGTGAACCAGCTCTCCTGGAGCTACTCGTCGCCAGAATGCCCCTCACCCTTGCCCTTGGCCGGGGCTGTTTGGAGGCCGGCATGGACTGTTCGCCTCCGACCTTAGGCACCGACGGCTCATCTCCGACCTCGCTCTTCTTGCCTTGGCCTTTGGTGTCCTTGCCCTTGGCCAGGGGCTGTTTGGAGGCCGCCATGGACTGTTCACCTCCGATCATCTCGGACCTCGCCCTTGCCCTTGGCCAGGGGCTGTTTGGAGGCCGCCATGGACTGTTGACCTCCGACCTTCGGCACCGATGGCTCATCTCGGACCTCGCCCTTCTTGCCTTGGCCTTTCGTGTCCTTGCCCTTGGCCAGGGACTGTTTGGACAAACTGTTTGGAGAAGGCCGGCACGGACTGTTGCCCGACCTTCGGCACCGATGGCTGATCTCCGACCTTGCCCTTCTTGCCTTGGCCTTTGGCGTCCTTGCCCTTGTTGTCAGGGGACTGCTTCACATCGGGCGGGCCCTTCTTGCCCTTCTTGTCCTTGCTTTTGCCCTTGGCCTGGGATTTGCCGTAGCCCTCCCAGGAAGACGATGCTGCTTCATGTGCTTCCTCGTCGGCTTCAATTGCAGCCATGGAGATGCGGTGTGCCTCGGCCTCTTCCTTGGCCTGCTTGTACTCGTGCGTGGCAAACACTTGGGCAGTCACTTGTCTATTCCAGCCCAAAGACTCTGACACACCCTTGCTCCAGCCCTTGAACAGGGTTTGTTGCTCGATGTTTTTCATGCCCTTGGCGAAGCCACGCTGGAGGCCTTGCTCCTTTCCAGCAGCAAAGCCTGCTTCATATCCGCGGTCCTGGGCGAATATGCAGCAAATAGACCAGGAGATGATGGGCAAATGAAAAGTCAAGGTCCTGAAGCAGCCAAGGCACATACCCTGCCTGAAATTGTAGGGCTCCTTGAGAAACCGCTGCCGACATGAGGGCATTCTGCTGCCTTTCATGTGTTCGGTCCTGCTCACCTTGGATTCAAAGAACCAGAAAATGAAAGTGGTACCACTGCAGATTGAAGCAGACACACAGCAAACATGTGATGTTTTGACGGCCTGGACACGCTCGGCTTCCGCACGCTCCTCTATTTTCCTTTTGCGGCGGTTTTCACGATCTCCCCCGGACTACGGGGCAGCCCAGAGGACACACTCGGACCTGAGACCCGATCTGACCCGGGTAGGCCCTCCATTCTTCAGCCCATTCAACCGAAATGTGCCCATGCCCCTGCTGGTGCAATGCTGCATGCACACTTGCCCACATCTGCTCTCCAAGACTAACAAAGAATCTGAAGTCCCCGAGACTCGCGCCGATTCTGCAAGCAACCAAAGTAAAGCCTCCTCACACGTGTCCTGGACCCTGGAGGCAACAACCAAATCATGAAGCAACACAGCCTCTGAGCACCCATAAACTGCTAGTGCTAGGAATCTGGCGTCCAGAGCAGAAGACCGACCTGTGAGACCGGCTCCAAGAAGAGAAACACTTTCAAGGGGCCAAGCCCGTCCTCTCGGACCGTGATGTACTCGCACAGAAAACCAACCTCCGCAAGACAGAATCACATGAAACACCAGAAGAGGCAGAGGCACCAACGCAGGCCTGTGATGTACCCGGCAAAGAAGACAGACAAAACACCCGTCAAGAGGAAAGCAGAAGGATACAGAATCCTCTGCCTCCAATGGACCATGGATTCCCCATAGACCCAAGATGAGCTTTGCCAGAAACAGCCATGGCAGTGGAAGATCCTGACACAGCTCAGCCCGTCGCAAAGGTACCAGACCTGCCAAGAGGGAACCCGAAGGCACCAATTCAATAACTTGCTGACAAGCCCAGTGAAGAGCACTGCAAGACAAGCCATTGCCGTTTTTCACCGCTGCTGACCAAAAGCTGTACTCCTTCAGGAGTCGTGTAGTCGGGCCAGCAGCCATTACCTGGAACAGAAGGAATCACTCACAAGCAAAAGTCCTGCACACTGGCATGCTGCAGCACAGACAAATGCTGCCAAGATTCAGTTGTCTTTGTCAATCAGACAACTCAGGCTGGTCCTGCTGGTCGGCCTGCTCCTCCGCCTTCTTCTCTTCGTCCCATGTCTGCCAGCGCTTCCAAGACATGTCACCTGCAGGTGCAAGGTAGCCAATACACAAACCCATGCCGACATGACTGGAATACATGGCATGCAGCCTCCAGTGTCCGAGCAGTCCTTTGACCAGTTTTCGTCTTTCCAATCCCAGCTATGCCACCGGTAAGAGCGCCAAGCCTCCTCCGACCACGAGCACCAAGCCTCCTCAGACCACTCCTCGTTTGACCCCTTCGCTTCCTCGTCGTTCTCTTGCTCCTTCTGGGTTTCCCTGCCGGGGCTTTTCTCTTTTGTCTCCTCGGACCCGTCCTGATCCTGGTGTTTTTTCTCCTCCTCATCAATGAGGTTTCTCTTCGCTTGATACTCACGTAAATGCTCCTCGGCCTGCTTCCTTTGATTCTCCTCCCAAATCTCTCTGGCGGCCCTGTTCCTCTGCTTGTCCGCTTGTTTGCGGGCTTGTGCGGTCTGCTTCGCCTGTGCCGCCTCGTCCAGAGTGGCATTGATTGTGTCCATATCCTTCTGCCACCTCTCCTCCTCCTTTTGGTCCCTCTGTCGACGCTGTTCCTCCGCCTCTTGGACATGGCGAAGGAAGCTGTCATCACTGTCATCCACCTCCTCAGACCTCTCCTCACCAACCTCCGACCGCTGCTCTGGCTGATGCTCGCTGAATCGCACCGTCTTCTGGCCTTCTAGCCGCTTCTGTGCCTCCTCCTCCTGTGCATGCTTCTTCTTTTGCTCCTCCTCCTGTGCTCGCTTCTTCTTTTGCTCCTCTTCTCGCAGCTGCCTCTTCTTCTGCTCCTGCTCCTCCTGTGCTCGCTTCTTCTTTTGCTCCTCTTCTTGCAGCTGCCTCTTCTTGTGCTCCTCCTCCTGTGCTGCTCGCTTCTTCTTTTGCTCCTCTTCTTGTGCCTGCCTCTTCTTTTGCTCCTCCTCCTCCTGTGCTCGCTTCTTCTTTTGCTCCTCTTCTTGCAGCTGCCTCTTCTTCTGCTCCTGCTCCTCCTGTGCTCGCTTCTTCTTTTGCTCCTCTTCTTGCAGCTGCCTCTTCTTTTGTTCCTCCTCCTGTGCCCTTTTTTTCTGTTGTTCCTCCTCCTGCGCTCGCTTCTGCTTTTGTTCCTCCTCCTGCGCTTGCTTCTGCTTTTGCTCCTCCTGCTGTGGCTGCTGGCCCTTGCCACCGTCCTTGGCCTTGCCATCCTTGCCCTTTTTGCCAGCATCCTTGCCACCTTTTTGGCCAGGCTGGCCCTTGCCTTTTCCTCCGACCGCTGGGCCGTCCTGCCCGTAAAACCATATGTGATGCTCACCTGGGCCGGGTTGAAACACACTTACACAGACATAGGGGTGCTGTGCGACCTCATGCCTAAATGCAAAGTCGAGGCACACAGCTGCTCCATTCTCTCCCTGACGTAGGTCGATATTATCTTCGAGACGTCCTGGTAAATGTGCGACTGGTCGTAGTCGAGGAATTGTCCTCAGGGAATCGAAAGAATAGACCCTAGCAAGCCACCCAACCCCCAGTGCAGACAAGGCTCTCACCAACTTGTACGTCAAAGCATGAGCATCCCCGTTGGAGGACGGATGCGATATCAAGGATAAGATGTTCTTAGTCAAATCCAACTTCAAGGGGTGAACATACTATGACTCAACAGCTCTCCTGGATAAACCAATGCCGAGCGTCGATCCATCCTGAAACATCAACATCCAGCTTGACGAGGCAAGCATAAAGGTCTGGCGCCACCGCCCGTATTTTGGCCGACACCTTGGCTTCCGGGAACCACAACCAGAAGCTCGCGAAACGGCTGAATATTCGTAATGAAGCCTGGCCACGACCCAAACTGCATCATTCCACATGGCTTCGGTGAGCCGGGTCCGAGGGTCGCCCGAATTTCTCGGACGATACAAGACCATGTTCGGAGTCTGCGGCGAAACGTACGAAGTCGCCATGGCAGAATTTTTGAAATGCCTAGGTCTGACCTTAGATGCTGAAATTCCTCTGACCTGGAGACATGAGCACCTTTTGCAGCAGGCCTCGTTGTCCAGCAGCCCGGTTAGAGCACCTACTACACCGACCGGATGGCCTATGAGAGGAGCCTGAAATTGGATGCTGAAACTCCTGTCTGACCTTTTCTGACCTGGCCTGGGTATGTGAGCACCTACGATTGGGCGGGGCCTGGGCATGCATGAGCTGGCGCTGCCTCTTGAGACCACCGACCGGTCTTGAGTACAGAACAGCAGAATTCGTTCAACCACTGCTCCGGGCACAAGTCAAGCTCCAGCCAGCTCAAGTGCATAAAGTCAGCAGCAAAGGCAGTCACATGCGGGGCGGGCCTTGCACCACGGTGCCTCCAATAAGAACCGGAGGGCGGATGTCTGACCTGCATCAGCAGTAGCCACTTAAAGAATCAACGACTAACCTTGAACCTGGATCGGCCTTTGACCTGGATCTTCTCGATGTGCACCGACCTGCCAAATTCAAGCAAAACTGTAAACCAGATCATGATGAGAATCGTCGCCTCTTCGGCCCAACCAGCTGAACACTTCTGACATGCAGCCCGGAGCCAGTCACAAAATGGCCCACAATCCTTTAACTCCAGTCGGCCTCTGACCGGCGAACGTCATGATGTAGACACACCTGCAAGAAAGAGCAGCCTACGGTACAAACCAGAACCGAATCGACCGGACCTCCAACCAGCTGAAGATGTCTGACCTGCGGCAGGAGCCATCACAAACTGCAGAACAGCTTAGGGCATAGGGCTGCGGACAGAATCCGTCCGCAGGATTTCGGAGCCCCCCAAACCCCGCTGATGCTCATGATGCTCGCTCGCAGGGTCCCACAGGGCTGCGGACAGAATCCGTCCGCAGGATTTTGGAGCCCCCCAAACCCCGCTGATGCTCATGATGCTCGCTCGTAGGGCCCCACAGGGCTGCGGACAGAATCCGTCCGCAGGATTTCGGAGCCCCCCAAACGCCGCTGATGCTCATGATGCTCGCTCGTAGGGTCCCACAGGGCTTCGGACAGGGTTTAGGGATTGGGGTTTAGGGTTTAAACCACTAACTAACCACAAAGGCTGGCCTCGGGCCAGCCATGGCCAGCTCATCACCAGCACCTGTGACAGGAATGGGGAACCCTCGAAGGCGGAGATTCTGATAGCTGAACCTGCCTCGGCAGTTGTGTCAAGGCCATGCCAATGGCCAGGATGCCAGGACCTGGCACAATCTAGTCTCAAAAGTTTGCAACCTTTGCAAAAACCATGCATCCATCTGGAATCCTCATTCTCGAATCCTGAAAATTGCTATGCCCTTATTCTCCTAAATTCGGCATGGCCTCTGCATCAGCCCCGTCTGTCGCCATCCATGAAGGTCAGGCCTCAGGCAGGGGGATTGTTTCAATCAGGTTTGGGCCATGTGGTTCGGCTTGCTGAATGTGAGTGTGGTTAGAGTGGGTGCTCGAGGAAAAGAGTAATAGAGTTTGGGTTTAAAGTGTTTCGGAGGCTTGGTCAGTAAGGGCTTTCAATTTGGGGTTCAGTAAGGGTTCAGGGGTGACCCAGCATCGATATTTGTTGATACACTATGTTCTACTACAACACATACAACAGCATGAAAGGGGCTCGCCCCGAAATCCAGAACTTCCCAAAGCAATAACATTCATCTGATGCCTCAACTAGCGGGATTCCCTTTTTTAGTCATCCCCAAACCAGCGAACCAGTCCTTGCGCAGGACTGGTCACGGGGGCCTCGAGGCTTGGTCTTGCACAGACCTGAAAACGATCTAGCGCAGGGATCAAAGGACCCAGTGGACATCGGTGGACCAGCACAGCATCGCCATGATGAAGACGATGATGGCCGCTCCAGGGGGTTTGAATGGGAATTAGGGGTTTTGTAAGGGTCTTACAGGATGTTACAAGAATATATAGATAAATCATGGTTTAAGGTTTGCGTAGGGCATACAGATTTATGTGTTTATCCAGATTTAACATTAGGCCCTGAATCAACCGGGACCCAGAACACCCTTTGGACCGTAGTAAACCATAGACTCTAAACCATAAGCCCCTGAAGATTATCACAACCGCATTCTCAGGTCCCGGCTCAGCATGGCGATGAAGATGTCGTCGAGGAGTGTGGGCGGGGGGCTTTGGGCAGGCTAGAGGTCTAGCAACTTCGGGTACAAGATGTAACATGTCACTACTTCCGACCTCCTACCTGAGCAAAACTAACTACGGGTTCGGCCGAACTACACCTCATATCCCACAAAGCAATGGATAATAAGCTCGAAACTCTGAGCATATAATACCACTTATATAATGTTAATTCGGCCAGCAAAATTAGCCATCAAATGTGATAAACGAAAGTGCTTAAAGCGTATCTTTTGGCTAACCCTGAATAATATAGTACCCAAAATAGTAGGATCCTAATTATAAGAACCCCAAAACAAGGTACCCCTAATTTTCGGAAACTCCCACTTAGGTTTAGCCCTTCTGGCTTCTGGGGAGAGAAGCGCCGAGAAGATGCATGATCAAGAGCGATGTGGGCACTTACCAACCCGATATGCCAAAGCCTAAACTCTGCATAGAGCGTTCTGGAGACTCAACCCGCCTGTTGGGAGATCCAGATCTCCGAATAAGTAAACGGTAATGGCAAATAAAGGACGGATAAACAAATATACACATGAAAGATTTGCATTTGGCCAAAGAGGCTTCCAGATTTTGTGGCTCTGCTAGAGGTATATAAGAAGGTCCGTAAACCCTACACCCGAAACAGCAGACTTGGGTTGAAGAAGGCTCTTGGAGTGGAGAGTTTGGGTTTCGGGTGACTTGCCCATATCCGGCCGCCCTGCTTTAGCGGCGCTTTCTTCTTATTACCATTACCATTATTATTCCTGATGCTATGATGATTGTGAACGTTCTTCAGGAGTCTTGGGAATATCGCTATTATTACGAATGTTGTTATTCTTATAATTGGTAGTAGCAGTAGTCGTACCAGCAGTCGTAGTAGTAGTCGTAGTAGTAGTAGTAGTCGTCGTCGTAGCAGCAGTAGTAGTAGTCGCAGCAGCAGCAGCAGCAGCAGTGGTAGTAGTAGTAGTAGTAGTAGCAGCAGTAGTAGTAGTAGTAGCAGTAGTAGCAGCAGCAGTCGGAGTAGTAGTAGTAGTAGTAGTAGTAGTAGTAGTAGTAGTAGTAGTAGTAGTTGTGATAGTAGTAGTAGTAGTAGTAGTAGTAGTAGTAGTAGTAGTAGTCGTGGTAGTAGTAGTAGTAGTAGTAGTAGTAGTAGTAGTAGTAGTAGTAGTAGTAGTAGTAGTAGTAGTAGTAGTAGTAGTAGTAGTAGTAGTAGTAGTAGTAGTAGTAGTAGTAGTAGTAGTAGTAGTAGTAGTAGTAGTAGTACGTAGTAGTAGTAGTAGTAGTAGTAGTAGTAGTAGTAGTAGTAGTAGTAGTAGTAGTAGTAGTAGTAGTAGTAGTAGTAGTAGTAGTAGTAGTAGTAGCAGCAGTAGTAGTAGTAGTAGTAGTAGTAGTAGTGGTAGTAGTAGTGGTAGTAGTAGCAGTAGTTTAGTGGTAGTAGTAGTGTTATTGTTGACATGCTTCTTAGTACTACAAGTGTTACTACTGCTCTTTAGAAGGACGCTTTATGATTGTTCTGAATCTTCTTCTTACTCACGTTCTTTTTCGACATTTAGTCTCCTCGTTATTCTTCTTATTATTACTCCTACTGCCGTTCCTACTTACATTGCTAGTGTTCTTGTTGTTATTCCAACTATGATTTTTGTTCCTTTTACTATTACTGTGGTCATTATTGCGGCTGTGATTATTGCTATTGTTCCAATGTTATTATTCGGTATTTTTACTATCATTATGACTACTACTACTGTCATCAGACTAATTCTTATTATTCTTACTCTTACTACTTTATTGTTACTATTGGCGATGTCAATAATATTCTCGACGGTGTCCTTGTTCATACTAACTATTATTTCCATGCTGAGACCTGTTATACAAGGTTGTAGAATTCTTAAGCAATGTTACTATCCCAACTTCCGAATCGCAGACCGGGAAGATTCCTGGCCGCGCTGCGGCTGCGAGGGCTGACGAGGTGCCTGCGTCTGCTCCTTCTGCCGCTGCCTTCCGCACAGCTAGGCTCGTGGGTTTAGAGTTTAAGGTCTTGGCGGCTACTGTTAAAGTTTAATGTTTAAGATTCAGGGCGTAGGGTTTTTCGATTTAGGGTTCTGAACGGACTTGCGGTCTAAACGGAGGGGCGGGGATCTGCCAAAGTCTTCCGACGACACACACACACACACACACACCTGCAGCTGGGAAAACAGGCGCACGCACACACAGAAACAGGCAGGTACTCACATGAGTCACGTACACGTGTGCCAACACACACACACAGATACTTCAAACAAACAGACAGGAGAGAGAGAGAGAGAGGGAGAGTGAGAGCGAGAGCAAGAGAGATAGAGAAACAAGCAGAGGAGACAACGAGCGCACACACGCACGCAAGCACATGTACTTGCAAATACAAATGGTTACACCAGTACGGAACTATGTGTGTGTGTGTGTCAAACATGTCTGCATGCCCTATAGTTTTGTAGTAGCACCAGCACAAGTACATATTCTTATGCCGCTGCATGCCCACGCATGTATGTACATGAGCAGAATGCTTGTGTTAGCGTCCATAGGCATGCAAAGACTTGTGTGCATAAAACACACATGCATGTCCCTGTGCTTGATCAAGTATAAATAACAATGAAACGCGCAGCTATAACTCTCCAAAACATAGCTCACTACTCCTACAAGTAAACATCCTACACCCGAAAACTCACAAACGCCTAAATCAGACACGCGAAACTCCTGAACCCGGATGCCAAAGACTCCCAAGTCCTACAAGGCCGATACCTGAAACTGCTCAATCCAAATCCGTGCACAGCAGCTGCATGTGGTGTTTTTGATGCGAAATGGTTGGGGGGGGGGGGGGCGAGCGTTCATGAGAAATCCCTGGTTTTCTAAGTGTTACATGTATACATGTATCAGCACTGGGGAGGAGGCTTTCAAATGTGTAAGCGCCACATACCTACACCAAATATGTGTACATGATTGCACATGTGTGTGTGTGTGTGTGCGCTTGTCTAAATCCAAACTCGAATGCAATATAGATATATGCTATAAACGTAAACTCGGAATACCACTTTTGGAAGATACATGTACGAGTTCATGCATATTGTACATCTATACATTTCTTTTTCTAGGTATCTGTGTCTGTCTCTTTCTACCTATGCTCATGATGACATGTGAACTGATGTTTGTACAATCGTTTGTTCATAACCATATGTCGATACATGCATACTAGGGTTGTGGAAAGTTCGGTGTATTTTGGGGTTCAGGCTTGTAGGTCTCATGCGAGCAAGTCTCCGCTGTTGCTTCAAGATCTCGGCTTTCCGCTGGATCTCTTGCCTTGGCGTTTATAGTTTAGGGTTTAGGGTTCAGCGAAATCCCCCAACCGAGCTAGTGAGAGTCGGATGAAAGGACCAGGAGGTTAGGGTGCAGGCTTCAGGAAGCGTTTAGGATTGTGAGTACAGTCGAGGATCTTTTCCTTGAGACAGAAGTTTCATCTCAATGCCATAATCAAGGATTTTGAAATTATGTTTTTTAACGGCAGGGGTATGTATACATGTATATAAATGTACGAATATGAGAACAGAAGGGAAAGAACACGAATACATAAATCAACAAATGAATATGTATGTACGAACTGCATGCCGATGTATTTACATATATATATATATATATATGTAAATACACTGTCAAGCATATAGATATGTATATACATATATGCACATATGTATGTACATATGTGTATGTATGTGTGTGTATGTATATATATATATACAAATGTTTAACTGTTCATTTATTTGTCATAAAGCCGTAACTGAAGCCACAAAAGACCCCGAGCCGCTGAACCTAAACCCCAGTCATAAAGCCCTGCAGACCTCCAGTTAGGGTTCGGGAATGTTTATTGTTGAGGGTTCAAGGCTTTCGGTTCATCGCCACGCCTTCGTAACCCCTAAGCCGCAAACCTGCAGCTCGCCCTTATCTACGACTTTAGTGTTTGGGACCGTGTTGCGGAAGGCGTTTGAGACTCTGTCACTTGACTCTTCAGCTTCAGGGCTTGAACCCGGAGCCTCCAAAACCTGTTAGTTGTACATTTCAAATAATATTAATAGGGATCCCTCTTATAATTTAGGATATAATTATTCCTTAATTGAGGGCTTTCGGAGTCTCTGGGAAGCTTCTTGGAGTTTAGCGCTTGAGGTCCTCGGTCTAAGGCTCTGGGATTGAACAGGGTTCAGACCCCAGGCCGCAAGCCGTGGCTTTGGTTAGCAGGGAATGGAGGAATGGGGTACAATTAGAACTACTATTACTACCATTCTTCCATTCCCTACTAACCGGCGGGGGTTTTTTTTTTTCGAAGGTGCGGCCAACCCTCTTTTTTCGGAGGTGCGGCCAAGGATTTGTTCAGGTTGGACACCCAGGATCCTTGTAGAGGGTTCATCGGCGATGTAAAGAATTTGCGCCCCACCACAGCGCCAGCGCTTCGACACGCAGAATCCTTGTAGAGGGTTCATCGGGGTCGTAGAGAATTTGCGCCGCACCACAGCGCCAGCGCTTGGAGGCGCAGGATCCCTGTGGAGGGTTCATCGGCGATGTAAAGAATTTGCGCCCCACCACAGCGCCGGCGCTTCGACACGCAGAATCCTTGTAGAGGGTTCATCGGGGTCGTAGAGAATTTGCGCCGCACCACAGCGCCAGCGCTTGGAGGCGCAGGATCCCTGTGGAGGGTTCATCGGGGACGTAGAAAATTTGCACCGCACCACAGAGCCAACGCTTCGAGGGGCAGGATCCCTGTGGAGGGTTCATCGGGGACGTAGAAAATTTGCACCGCACCACAGAGCCAACGCTTCGAGGGGCAGGATCCCTGTGGAGGGTTCATCGGGGACGTAGACAATTGGCGCCGCACCACAGCGCCAGCGCTTCGAAGCGCAGGATCCCTGGGTGAAGCATCAAAAAAAACTAATCATCAACAACAAATGAAATCCAGGGATCAACAAAAAACTGATTTAAAAAAAAGAGCATCACAAACAAATTAAATTATAGGAAATGAAGCCATTTCCAAAACTATTTGCCTTGGTGGCGGTGGTGGTGTCGTTGATGTCGTTGCTGTCGTCGTTGGTGGTGGTGGTGTCGTTGATGTCGTCGTGTTGTTGCTGCTCTTCGCGTTAAACCCCCTGGAGCCTGGCTGTCTGGCTTCCCCTTCTTGTGTGTTGCCGAATACGTGTATGTTCATTTCTTCGCGGGCTTACAGAGCAGGGAGTTAATTTAGTCTGAAAAAAGCGGGGGGGTTGGGGGGGGCGCAGCCCCCCCCGTTTGCAATCCTTTTAAATCCTTCAGGATTGATTTTGTCTTCTTTGCGTTAAACCCCCCTGAAGCATTATTGTCTGGCTTCCCCTTCTTGTGTGTTGGCGGATACGTTTTTGTGCATTTTCCGTGGCTTTAGAGAGCGGGGAGTTTAGTCTAAAAAAAGCCGGGGGGTTGGGGGGGGCGCAGCCCCCCCCATTTGCAAACCTTTTAAATCCTTCAGGATTGATTTGGTCTTCTTCGCGTTAAAACCCCCTGAAGCATTGTTGTCTGGCTTCATTTTTTTTGTGTTGACGAACACGGTTTTATTTATTTCGTAGCAAACGACCGGCTGGCAAACACGTTATTGTTGATTACTTCGTGGCTCAAGAGAGCTTCCAAGTCATTCATGATTGATTGTGTTGCTTCGCGTGTAACCCCGCTGAAACAACAACCCAAGAAAATCCGTGTTGTGAATCTGGGTTCCGAACCTGAATTTCCAACCGTCTGTCTTACTTCTTTTCTTTCTTTCTGTTCTTCTTCCTTGCTTTGGTCCTTGTTCTGGGTTGTTTCGTTCTGTCTTCCTGGGTTCTTTTCGTTTCAGGTGGAAAAACCAAGAAAAGCACACCAAATCCGTCCAAAACGTGAGGAAAATAGTGTTTTCCCCAGGAAAACCATGGAAAAACACCAAACAAAAAAAAACAACAACAAGATCCAAAATAATGGGCCCTCCATATGTATGTATATATATATATACACACACACACACACACTCTCTCTCTCTCTCTCTCTCTCTCTCTCTCTGTATGTATGTATATATATATATATATATACACTATATATATATATATATACACTATACTTACTATATATGCTATATATACTATATATACTATATATACTATATATACTATATATACTATATATACTATATATACTATATATAGTATATATATATATGCTGTATATACTGTATGTACTATATCTACTATATATATATATATATATACCATATATACAATCTGTATATAACATATATATATATATATATATACTATATCTACTATATCTACTATATTCACTATATCTACTATATCTCTTATATCTACTATATCTCTTATAACTACTATATTTACCATATCTACTATATTTACTATATATGCTATATCTACTGTATATACTATATAAAATAATATATACTACAGAAACAATATAAACTGTATATACTAATACTATATCTACTTAATCTACTACATATACTATACATATATACTCTATATATATATATATATATATACATATATACATACTGTATATATTATGTACACTATATATATACTATATATACTTTATACATTATATATACTATATATACTGTAGATAAAAATATACAATATAAACTCTATATACTATATATATATACTACATATATATATATACTACATATATATATATGCATATACTATATGAATATATATTATATATACACATGTTATATGTATATACTGTACATACTATATCTAGTATACATACTATATATACTACATGTACTATGTATACTATGTATACATATATATATATATATATATATGTATATGTGTTTTTTACTTTATATACTGATGTACTACCGTCCTTCCTTTCTTCCTTCTTTCTTTCCTTCCTTGCTTCCTTCCTTCCTTCCTTCGTTCCTTTCCTTCCTTCCTTCCTTGTTTCCTTGCTTTCTTCCTTGCTTTCTTCCTTCCCTGTGTAAATAACAGGACGTGGAAGCAAAAAAGAGGACCGAAAAAAAGGACGCAAACAAAAACGGATTCCCGTTCTTGTTTCTCTTTCATTCCTTGCTAGCTCCTCTGCTTTCTTGCTTTCTTTTGTGCTTTCTTCCTGGCTTTCTTTCCTTCATCATCTTTCTTCTGGTTTTCTTACTTCTGAAATTTTGCTTTATTTTTGTTATTCCTTGTTTGCTTTCTTGTTGCTTTTGCGGGACCGAGGGACCGGCGGACCGCAGGACCAGGAGACCACGGCACCAGGAGACCACGGGACCAGAGGACCAGCAGACCAGAGGACCAGGCAACCACAGGACCAAGGACCAGAAAACTAGGGGACCGCATGCACGGACACCACAGGACCAGAGGACCAGCAGACCGGAGGACCAGGGGACCACAGGACCCAGGACCAGAGGACTAGGGGACCGCATGCACCAGGGACCCTTGGCCGCACCTCGCAAACAAGGGTTGGCCGCACCTTCGAAAAAAAAACCCATGGCCCCTACTAACCAAAGGTGAGAAGCCTGGAACTTGAAACCCCAAAGTCTCACATCTGGAATCCAAAACCTTACGTGACAGGGTTAGGACTTTAGGATTCAGCATTCAGGGTTTAGGCGGTTTAGGGTTTAGTAAGGATTCAGCATTCAAGGTTTAGGGTTGGGGGCTTAGGCCCAAAAATCCTTCGCCGTGCGGCAGCTGCCTTTGCTGCTCTTCCCGCACGCTGCGGCGTCCGGGCGCTGCTTTTAGCACTCCGGGGTCCTCGCGCCCGGGCTCAGGACTCTTCTCTCTAGGGCTTGTTTTAACCAATAATGTGCCCATGGACCATAGATATAGCTCCTGTAGGCTATCTTTCGGATTAGTAGGATTCTTGATGCGTTCAGGTATGAGGGAGTCATGAGCAAGGAATAGGTATCAGGTTAAGGGCTCGCTACTTCTAACGAGTTCGACGTCGGGTCTTCGACATGGGCTGAGGCGGTTCAGGATTCCAGCAGCAGGGAGGCTAGTTAGGGGTTAAAGTCGAGGCTTCATGGGTTGAAGGTTGAGGTTTAGGGTTTAGGGTTTCTGAAGTCTGTTTGATTTTGGAGTTTCTGTGTTTACCGATCACAGCATTGTGGGTTGTGTCGGTGGTAGCCGATGTTACAAGAGTGTAAGGGTTTCTGTCGAATCTGTTGCCGGGCATGGCATCAGGCATCACCGCCACCTACCTGTAGTTGGGGTTCAGGCTGGAGTGGAGGGTTGAGTAGGGTTCATGGTGTAGGAATGTTTCTCCGAACAAAAGACAAAACCTGGGTTCTTGTCAAGAAGCCTAATTTAAGTTATCATAACAGGGATCTATGATACATGATTAAAAATATGGTTTCCTTATTCTGGTGGCTTGAACTAAAGCCTCAGAAACAGACTCCTCTGCTTCTGTGTGCGGAGGAGCCTTCTCTTTGGTTGCCGGACCTGCCGTAGTCGACAAGAAACAGCTTTATAGGGTTTCGGCTAGGCTTTTTTGGGGTTTAGGGGTATTTGGGTTGCGAGGCCCAACTCTTCATCAACCCTAAACCCTGAACCGGGCTACTGTGGTAGACCAGGTTAACACTCGGTCGCTGGAAGGTTGGGGCTCTGGGAACTTTTCGCTGTTTTGAGCTTCACTAGGCCTTGGAGGGCTTTATGGGTTTGGGGTTTAGGGTGAACGCGCAAGGTCTGAATGGTCTGCTGAGGTTGAGAACACATCATGACATTGAGTCGCGCAATATTTCCGGATTTCCAAGTATCTGCCACTCCCAAATACCCGAATGCCCACCTACCCCCGGTGCACTCACATGCCCGACAAACAACAACCTGGCACAATCCAAAACAACATCGCCCACCCGAAGTCATCAAGCCATCAAGATCGGCTCACAGTTCATTAGACTCTTACGGGGTCTCGATGCGGTACCTCTGCCTGCAAACGGCTATCTAGGCAGCGATTGAAGGCTCTGGAGTTGGGGCATCTCGCTCACGTTTTCTCTTGAGGGTTTGGGGGGCCGGTCTTTATTCGAGGTTATATTATAAGGCCTCAAAGCTGAAACGGTCGCAAGCGCCGAAATGCGAAGCCCAAAAATTTCACTTCCTGAAACTTCCCAAAGCGAGCATCAACCTGTCCCAAAAGCCTGTCTAGCATAGGAGCCGGAACAATTAGAATAGGGTTTGGGGGTAGATTATACTACAATCATACTCAGGAACACCAATTCTAATTATGAAGGCCCCTGCACTATCTCCTTATCCACCTACTATCTAAAAGTTAGTGTATATATAATCAGTTCTTACTTCACGGTTACCCATTGAAACCAACATCAAGAGATCAAACTTCGGAATAATCCTGAACTGCAAGAGCCAATAAACTCTAAGACTCTATGATGTAGAAGTCATACTCTGCTTGTGCGCAGGCATGCTACGAATACAAAGCCGTAACTAGCCCTTGAAGCAAATGCACCACTTTACGTCTTGTTACGGTGCCTTGGCCCTCTCTACAGGCATGGTATAGCCAACATCAGGTAGGTAGTACTGTCTTCGGGAATTCTTTATTCAACCTCTTCGAACCATAGTATCCGAACTCATGATATAAACACCCCGTGAATGACAAGGATACGTGTATCAAAAACCCACCAAAAAACAAAAAAAAATATGGTAACTCAAAAATCCAGGCGGAACCCATAGTTCATTAACCTATCCCTGAACCCTGAACCCTGACTGGGCTGCCGGTTCCATGTACGGGCCGAAATAAAATATTAACACTCTATTGCAGTTCCTCGTTCAATATACCCCAAAACCCCTGTTTCAAATCAGGCCCCCATATTGCAGCGACCAGACGGTCGCATCGTAAACTCTAAACCCGAAACCCTAAACCCCAAAACCCCTAAACCTTAAACCCCAAAACCCTAAACCCTAAACCCCAAAACCCCAAAACCCGTAAACCCCAGAACCCTAGCGGGTTGCTCACAGCCTCGTCCTCTGCAACTCTCCGGGCACGCCGCCATCATGAAGGCGGAATTGGCCTGAAAAGGCTACCGGGTTTAGAACGGGTTCAGCGCGGTTTAGGGTTTAGGGTTTCCAGGCTACCGGGCTCAGAAAGGGTTCAGGATGTTGGGTTCAGGGTGCTGCAGGGGCCTTAGAAATTAGAATAGGGTTCCCTTTGAAGGTTTACCTAAAGGGGTCTAGAAGGCCATGGCAGGGTTCTACGATGCAGGGGCCTTAATAGTTAGAATGGGTTGGTTGGTTGGTTATCAGTCCAGATGGACAGCTTGTGGGCACAAGCGAAGATGCTGTCTGGCAGGGGCCCAATACGTAAGTAAGGCCAGCCATTCCCTGCACCGCAGTACTAGGGCGAGGCTCCCTTCACGTGACCTGCAAGCATTTGGGAGTTTCCGAAAACTAGGGGTACCTTATTATGGGGCCCTTATAATAGGGATCCTACTATTTAGGGTACTATATGAGGGTTTTATGTATTTTCGGAAACTCCCATTTCTGACATCTTCCACCCCCAGAAGTGCTCTGCTCGCACACCGATGTCCTCAGCTAGCTGTACCACTTTGGGGTGAGCGTCGTGGCTGATCGATGTTGCCAGCAGGCGCAGGCTAGAAAAGTCTGCTCCCAAGGCTAGACCTTCTTGCCGCAGCACATCAAAGCAATGGCAGGAGCAGACAGGGTTTTGGGGCCCACTATACTATACTCAGAATAAGGAATCCCCAAACTAATATTCGTAATTTGCTCTGGGCCCCTAAAATAGCAGGTTGGGGTTGAGGGTTTAGGATTTCAGGGCATGCGGACTTCAGAGTTAAGGTTTTAGGGTTTGGGCTAGGGCCTGGGTTCTGATTTTTTAAGGTTTTCGAAACCAACTTAGGACCTGGACAGTACGAATCGCTCAGGGACGTCATCCCGAAATCCACCACACACACAAAAAAAAGCTCCATACTCAGACCGTTCGGAGCGCCGTGACCCTTGGGGCTTCAAGGGAGCTGCGGTTGATTTTTCACGATGCCCGCAAGCCTAAACAACTCAGAAACTCCACAACCCCTGAGCTCACCGCTCCTCCCTAAGTTCTATTCTGGGTCCCCGGAGCTTCTGCGTTCCTTATGACGCCCTACCGAAACCTGTTGCAATAGTAGTAAAAATCCCTTCAAGATAAGGGATCCCCTGCAAATGAAAAATGGCAAACCCTAAACCTTACACCCTGAACTTCTCTATCCTATGTAAACCCTATGCCAGCCCAAGAGAGAAGAGCCGTTAGGTTCTGAGAGTTGCCCCTAAACCCTAAGCCCTAAACGGTTTTTCGGTTCACGGTGTAGCCGGATCTGTGGATTTGGGATTTTGCAAGTCCCCGACGTCGACGAATCCGCCCTTTGATTTCCTTGTTCATTCCGTTGCAGTTGGACTGCAAGTGGCTTGAAGCCCAGTAGGATAAGCTTGGGTTTAGGGTTTAGGGGTTTAGGGTCTGTGTGCAGGATAACCGACTTGGTAAGTTGGTTATAAGTAGGCCTACGAGTACAGTAGGCCCGACTGTTTCCTGCACTTGCAGCATATGGGGTTCAGCAGGGGCGGGGGCAGGCTTACCCCAGGAGAGAAGCGGAAAGTCACGCACGAGAAACGACAAAGTAGATCGCCTTGAAAACCTGAAGTTCCTAAACCCTAGACCCTGAAGCCTTAACCTAGGGTTCCTAAACCCTGCGCTCTGCACTCGGCACCTCAAGCGCTGCGCTAAACACGAAAGCCTTGAACCCAAGCCCTACCATGAACCTCCACCGGATGGCACTGGATATCTACTACCAACCCTGAACCGGTTTCAGGTTTGGGGGATTGGGGTTTTAAGTTTTGGTGCTGACTTGAACGACAACAACAACTTCAACTTTCCTGGCAGGTGGATACCTCGCACTCACCAACTTCTGCCCAGGAAGCGCAATGGGCCTCGCAGCACATCCGAAAACGGTCATGGGCTTGGGCGTATGCTTGGTAAAAGTAATTCTTCAAGCGTATACCTGAATAGGGTCCTCATTCCAGTGCAAGGCAGATGGGTAATAAGCTTCCTAAATTAATGTCCCCCCCCCTGCACGGAAATATTCGTTTGACCCGAGAAAGGACCCCAGTTTAGGCAAGCATGTCAAGTGTCCGCAAGCCTTAAGCCCCAACTGATATTCCTGGATTGTGATTTCGGTAACTTCCCGAGTGAGGATCATGAAGGTAGAGCTACTTCGATCCCGTTTTCTGTGAGCTTAATGAACCTGCTCCTCTTCGCATAGTGCTGTTGAAGCCTGGGGTTCGGGCTTGATTGAGGCTTCAAAACTAGATCCAAGGTCCATCACCCAGACATGACATGCGACGCTAGGCTCGGCTAGTCTTCGCTGTTCTGCTACGCTATGCGATGCTATGCAGTGCTAAGCTAGCAAGGCTGAGCTGGGCTGCACCGAGCGATTCTAGGCTAGGCTTCGCTATGCCCTCATGATATGGTATGATATGACAGGCACTAGATGGTATGATAAGATATGGTATGGAATGGTGTGGTAGGATATGACGTACGGATCTAGCGCAAATGATACATTACTGTATGGTCTGATAGTGTGATGAGATACAAGATTGCGATTTTTATATGTGTTGCCTGTCGTACGATACATGATACTTGCTGTTAATGTAGATGTGTAAACAACCTTTGCTTAGGCTTGTTTGCGCTGGGGGTTCGGGCGTCGGGTTTAAGAGATCTGAGCATCAGTCTTGAGACCCGGGAAGCGGCGTTCAAAGTTCGTTCGAGGTCTTGTGGCTCAGTTACCGTTTCGGTCTATCTTGTGCGTGGCTTTGCTAATACGTGTGCGTGTAGGTCTATCTGTCCGTTTTTGCTGAAGGGGGGGTGGCCCAGGCGGAGAAGGGCTTCGGCTTTTGCCTACCAACTGCAGTTGCTGGATCCTGGCCAACTGATAAACTCAACAAAGTACCCTTAGCTGTGGCTACCATGTCCAGCGACCACCATTATGGAAACAACCTTGCCTGATCAAGGACTTTGGAGGTCTCCAGGGACTGCAGTTCGAAGTGTGTGTGTGTGTGTTAAAGGCAATGGGATCCAGAACTCCACTAAACAAATCGTCCCTTCACATGCCAAAAACAACACCCGAAACAATCTGAGCCATAGACACCCGAAGCATCAATGTAAAATCCCAAAGCCGCCGCTTAAATATACCAAGGTACACGCTAAGTCTCAACACACTCCGAAGAATCGAAAAAACCTCCCCAGATCCTCACCATGAATCCTGGACTCCAGAAACTCCAAACCCAAACCGCCAAACCCTATCCCTAAACCCAAACCAAACCAGCCCCAGACCCTAAACCCCTAAACCACATAGATCCCTTATAGAACCCTCATGGATCTCTTTAAAGGAACCCTAAACCCCTAAACCCTAAACTCCTAGACCCTAAACCCCTAAACCCTAAAACCCTAAACCCCTAGACCCTAAACCCCCAAACCCCTAAACCCCTAAACCCTAAACCCCTAGACCCTAAACTCCCAGACCCTAAACCAAAAGCCACCTTGTCATAGGCCGGCACATCTTGCGCTGCCGGCCGAGGACCTGCAAGGCAACGGCTTAAGCACTGTAACCTACGAAAAGTTTAGGATATAGCGGTGTTAGGGGTTTAGAGTTTAGGGTTTAGGATGTAGGGGTTTAGGGGTTTACACTTTAGGGTGTAGGATATAGGGGTTTAGAGTTTAGGGTTTAGGATATGGGGGTTTAAGGGGTTTAGAGGTTAGGGTTTAGGAGATCGAGGTTTAGGGGTTTAGAGTTTAGGGCTTAGGAGTTTAGCATGCCAGAAACGACAAGTTCTCTTCTTTCTTGCTTAGGCGCCTTCTGTCGAACCTGTAAGTTCAGAGGGTTCTGACCCATGGCTTCGTGGTTCAGACAGAGCCGGGGAGTTCCCGCTGATGCAGCCAAGTGCAGACGAACTAGAGGTGAAGGAAGGTTCTGGGGACTAGGTAAGATTGAGTCTGCAGCTTGCATGTGAAAGGTTATACGTGTACCTAAAGGTAGGACAAGTCTGGGCCTTAGTCCCTGGCTGCGATGTAGGAACCGTAGGTTGTCACATGAATTCCACGTTGATTTGAGGGCGGAGGCCACATGTCCTCATGGGAGGGGGGTAGGGGACTACTTCCTTAAATAGGCCGTGTTGAGTCCTTATTATAGATATTAAGGCCCCCTACCCCCCTACCCTCCTAAGGTCCTTATGAGAAGGCAACAAGAAGGAATTACTGGACAGCAGTAAACATGTGTTAGAGGACCCGAAGCGACAAGCATCGCCTGAAAGGCCCGGCAGCCCTGCAGCCCCTCCTGCCACAGTTCTTACTCTTAAGATGACTAATGTGATTGCAACCCGTGTGATACTGATTGCAATTGTTGGTACCTTTGCTGCTTCGTTCATATCATGCTTGTGCTGCCTTCCTACTAAGCTGACTGCATTCTCGATGTGATTATTTGCATTCGCCGATCACACCTCGTTAACAAGCTCACATATATGATTAGTCAAATTACATGTGCATATATATATATACACATACAAATGTATGTACGTAGGTATGCATGTGAGTATGTGGTCATGTACATATGTATTTATGCGTGTATGTATCTATATACACCCACATGTACACAAAACCACTGTGTATACACATGTAAATATACATATATATATATATATATATATATATGTATATATATATATATATATATACACATATATTTACACACAAGATATACCCACATGCACATACAGACACACACACACACACACATGTACCCATGCCTGCACAGGTATATATACATAAAACTTATATTGTCCATGTACATAGAATTATATGCAAACATGCACGTAGGAATGTATTTATGTCTGTAAGTAAGAAAACATACCTATCGGTGTATCTATCATTACCTATCTTCCTACATGTGTAGGTAACTACCTATCTGACTATCTACCTATCTACCTAGCAATCTAGCTTTCTGGCTATCTGGCTATCTGGCTGGCTAGCTATCTATCTATCGCTTCTACTTATCTACCTACCTACCTATCTGCTTATTAATCTAGCTATCTTACTTCCGTTCTGGGTGTTTGTACGTCCATATGTCTGCATGTATGTATACCTGCTTGTAAGGATGTACGTGCGCGCGTGTGTGACCGTACATGTGTATCTCTGATCTTTTGTATCTGTAAACATTTAAAAAATTCCATATATATATATATATGTACGATACATATATGTGCACAAAGATATATGTAGCCCCAGGTCCACCTCGTCGACTACAGCTGGACTCGCAGCTGCCCCACATGAAGTCGGGGTTGGCCTTGCTGGAGTTTGAAAGCTTCAAGTTAAGGTTTCGTTAGGGTTTAGGGTTGAGGGTTTAGGGTTTAGGGCGGTCGGAGTTCAGGGCTTAAATCCTAAGGCAGTTTAGGACTTACAGAGGGCGACTGCCCCTGCAGAGGCAATTCTGCTGGCTGCTATCTTCTTGGTCATGTCCTTATGACTTACGTGAGCAGAACCTTTGTCATTGTTGCGGCTTTCAATTAATCTGTGCCGCAGTTCTGGCTACTTCGTCATTCAGCTTGTGTGGATTATTTGGGTGACCATGGTTTTCTTGCACCCCTTGTGCCTGACTGCAAGTCAGGACTACCAAACGCACGGTGACCTCTTGCTACCATTTAGCCATGGAACTCTGTGCAAATGCAGAGAATAAGCAAACGAAGAACAAATTCATAGTATGTAAGTATGTGTGTATGCATGTAGGTATGTATGTACGTAAGTTTTTACGTACGTATGTATGCTTGCCTTTGCGCGTGGATGTACATGTGCGCATGTATGTATGCATGCTTGATGCATGGGTGAATGTATGTCAGCATGTACATGCGCATAAACGGCATATAAGCAACATCAAACTTTTAACAACATAGTAGGACTGGTTATCACGTACTAGAATATGTTACACTATGACATCGTATAGCAAACTACAACCAATATGCCATACCAAAATGAAGCACCACAAAGCATCGTATTATACAGCAGAATCAGAATGTAGCATAACGGAATGTAAGAAACTATGTCGTAACATCACAAAACATGTTTCTAGATGATACAATGTCAAAACATGTTTCCAGATAATACCATGTCAAACATTATCATGCAGTATCATTGTAATGTATCATGATTTAGTGCAATCTGATCCAACATAACCTGTTGAACTGTATAACACAACACCACAGCATAATGCACTGGAATGTAAACCCATACAAATGCATATAACTAATTATATATATACACACATATATATATATATTATACACACATACACATATACATATACATACGAACATATTCACAACACGAACACTTCCCTTCAGGTTGCCAGTGTGCATCTCACCTGGCCTCGCACTCACCGGCCTCTGCCCAGGAGTCACAATGCCTGCAAGAAGGCGGGCTTCAGGGGGGGGATATACAGGGTTTAGGGTTTAGGAGTTCAGGGTGCCTTGAAGAGTTGGAGCGCTGGCTTTTGCAAGTGTTTCTGTCGGATCGGGCTGTTGCCAGTGGTTGCGCGCCCGAGTCCAAAATCGTGCCGTGGATCCATGGATGGATAGTCCACACGGCAATTTTAAATGAGACTCCGCTCTAAAACGATAGCAACACGAGTAGCCTCCCTTTCGCACGGGGCGGCAGGGCGTTGCCTATCATCGGAGTTCACAGCAATGTGATGGAATGGACTCTACTTACAAGCAGTTGGAGTTCACTCCAGTCATAGCATTCCAGAGGTCTATGGCGGACGGGATCAACAACGCAATCTTAATAACGGAAGCGGTTCCACCTGAAACAAAAAGAAGAACAACCTGGGCGCCAAACTCTAGAACCATCAAGCTGATTTCCCACCAGCTTAAGGAAGAAACTGCGGCCTCGAACATGTCCTTCAGGATATCTTCATCCCAAAGGACTTTGGCCCCTTTCCATGCATCATTGGCGTTGTCCCGGGCTGCACGGTTCACCCGGAGCTTCTTCCAATGTGTCCAGACCTTCTGAAAGGAGGCGGGCTCGTCCAAGTACTTCTTCAACACACTCTTGGCGGGTCCCTTACCGGCCTTCGGAGGCTTCACGCCCATGACGTCAAACATCAAGAAGGCGATTTCCATCCCGGCTCCGGCCACGGCCTGGATGCACTCGGGCCGATTGGTGCCTCGACGCCGACGTCGGTGCACACGCCGGCGACGGCGACGGCGACTTGACTCCAAGGCTTCGGACGACGATGAGGATCCAGAAACTCCCTGCTGCAGCAGATCCGATTCATAGTATTTACCCCCTTCGTCGTCATCGTCCCCATCTTCCTCCAACGCCACGGCACCGTCATCCGAGTCGTCGGAATCGTCGAAGTCGTCGGTGTCGTCGAAGTCGTCAGGATCCTGTTTTTCTTCCTCCTCCTCCTCCTCCACCTCTTCCGCGTCCGGGTCTTTCCAGACGACCGGGGTGGACTCGGAGTAGATGGGGTGACCCGGAGCTGGCGAGATGCCGTGCGTGAGGAAATCCTTCAACTCCTTATCGTACTTCTCGAGCTTGGAGGCATAGTTGGGGAACATCCTGCAGCAATCTCCCAGCACAAGGCCGGCCCAGTTCTGCATGAAAGCATCGTGGCGGGCGAAGTACTGAGGCTGCTCCTGGGAGACATTCTGTCGACGTGCCAACTGCGTGAGAGCACTCTCCTCACACTCGGATTCCGAATAGCACGTCTCCGATAAGTCGCCAACTGCCTGGCCAAAGAGCCCCAAAACAAGGAGCTGAAGGCACTTGGGTACCCACTTCATGAGCCTCCAGAGGTCTTTTTGGCAAGAGTTGGGGGGTCCAAGAACAAGGCCAAAACTCTTGAACCACAACGTGATCGAACGGCAGCGCGGGTTTGGGATTTGAGACTTGGGGGCTTTTGTGGAGGCTGCGTAGCTCCGTTGGGGGTCATGCGACGTCAGGCCGCTACAGGAGGTTTAGAGCTCTTGAAGCTTGACGATTTAGGAGCGGAGATAATTCAGGAGTTGAAAGCAGAACTGAAACCAACTGCTGGACTCCAGTATCTTCGTTGGTGCGACGTGCCCTGAAAATTGAATAACAATGAGGAACTTAAAACAATGCAACATTGAATGGAAGATTGCATTGCTTGCGGCAGACACGACAACCGAGCCTGCAGCACAAGCATGTGCCAGTTGTTGACTATGTGGGGATAGCATGCCGCGGTTTCTGAGTGCTGCAAAACTCCTAACCCTATCAGTGGCAATTAACTATCATACTACTACCATATTACTATAATATTACTACCATCTTACTACTATTACTAGGATGTGGGACTTTAGACTGACTTGTTAGGTGCTGTGCTGTTGAAGGACCTCCAGTCATCCCGCAGATTCTTCACGCCTAGAAAACTGGTAACATCTACTACGCACTCAACTGTTCTACCGATGCTGTCCACGCAGTGTGTTCATAGCTTTCCGAATCCTCGGCTGTGCTGATGTCATCCCTGCCCTGAGCCCCTTTGCCGACAGGCCCGAACCCTCTCCAAACCGTCAAGCCCAACGCGTCTTCAACCATCGTTGCCCCAAGTCAACAGCCCTCTTTACTCTGCGCCCCAAGCCCCGAAACCTCTGAAGAAACTCATCTCTTTGCGCCCCAGGCTTCAGATTTCCAGCCCTTGAACCCAACCCCTCAGGCCCCTGCTCATGCTGATCTGCACCAGCTGCATGTGGGAAGAAAGAGGCCTGAAACACCATTTGTGGATTTTGTGCTTTTTAGGGTTTAGGCTCCAAGGCGAGGTTTTAAGATTTACTTGAGGGTTGCGTGCTTAATGGTTTGAGCTTACCATGGTCAAGCGTCCCTCAAGCATCCTTGGAGAAGGGATCCCACAACTCAGGGGTAATGGAAGCCTCCTTAAAGGGTTCGGGATTCTTCGGGGTTTCAGTTGCTGCCCCAAGCCTTGTAAGGCCTAAACCCATCAGGACCCTAAATCCCTAAACCCCTAAATGCCTAGACCCCTAAACCCCTAAATCCCTGAAGCCCATGCCCGACAACTCTCCATTATCACGGCCGAAACTTTTCCAGGTTTAGGAAAGTTTAGAGCTAAGGGGCCTTAATGAGGTTCCTTCAAGGGATCTATAAGGGTACTATCAGGAGGGACATGACTGGGGTTTCGGGCTTAGCCACATCGCATAATGTAGGAACCTGATTAGGAAACCCTGGTCCTATAACCCCCAAAATAGTAGGATTCGTATAAGGAACCCTAGCAAAGGCCCAAGGTTTCTTAATCAGGTTCCTAAATTATCATAGTACCCTTACAGATCCCTTTATAGTAACCCTTGTAGACCCCTTAAATGAAGCCTGATAAAGGCCCAAGGTTTCCAAATCCGGTTCCTACATTAATTTATTATAGTACCCTTGCCTTACTATAGATCCCTGATAGTAACCCTTATAGTACCCTTTAAAGGAGCCCTAATAGAGGCCCAAGGTTTCTAAATCCGGTTCCTACCCTACCCCTGGGTAGCCGCGGTGCCGCTAGCAGAGCTGCCAGCGCGCGCGACGACCTGCCAGGCGATCTTTCAGGTTCGGCTCAGGAATTAAGGTTTAAGGGTTTCAGGGTTTAGTGGTTTAAGGGTTTAGGGTTCAGGGTTTAGGGGTTTTAGGGTTTAGGGTTTAGGGGTTTTAGGCTTTCTTTTGAGGGCTCTTTTCCAAGTGGGTTACAGCGATAAGGGTTTAGGGCTATATGTCGCAATGAACCTTGGGGTGGTAGGATTCGATAGAACTTTGTGGAAATCATTCGTCCATTCTGGCTACAGCCTTCTGTGCTAGCTAAACCTGAATCCCCAGAACCCCTGAAACTTAACCCGAAGTCCCGCAACCCGTACGGCGCAACTATAGGGATTGTGTAGGATTTAGGATTTAGGGTTTCTACAATCAGGGCCTATGCTCAAAACTATGATGCTTCCGTAAGTCGCCGCTGCCTGCCAGCCCCACAGCGGCGGCGCCGGCGAGTCATCACGAGACAACCATGAAAGTTGAAGGGTTTTGGATTTGGGGGCCGGCGCTAGTAATATGAGTAATATGTTTGACACTGGGTTCGTTGCTGCAGACTCGATGCTCAGAATGCGAGACGACATGTCTGGCTTGCTGCAGTCCTGCTTGCGGATCTTGATGTGTGCTGTTCAAGTGGAGGTGCCGGGACAATGTGATGGACACATTTAGGTGTAGTGGAGACTGTGCCACGGCTTTTGCTGTTGAACCTGCGTCAGACTTCGGGTCTGCAGGTGGGTGTGGGCTGATCAGAGTCTACGCTTGTCTGAGGTAGCTGCAGATGAAGCCAAAGGCTTTTGCTGTTAGGGTTTTGGGTTTAGGATTTAGGATGTTGAATCCTTCTGCAGCAAATTTGCTAAGCCCCTTACTTCAAGAGGAGAGAACCAGAAAACCAGTCTTGCTCGAAGACAAATCAGACTATTGAACAAACGCCTTCATGCAGGGAATATGCTGGGGTTATGACAGGTTATGATACAAGTATCATACAGGTATCATTTATTTAGCGGGTATATAGAGGCTATATAGGAATCACATTATCGGGCTTAAGCGGGGCTTCTACACAATTGCACCAGAGGCTTCCGCAGAAGCTCGAAGCTTTGCCAGAGATCGCCCCGTCTCCATCAAAAAAACTGTTGTCGTAAAACGACGACGGTCGAAACGATATCTCTTCATGATCATAATCGCAGCACTCAACAGTCATCTCAGCAAGACGAGTAAGAACGTTCACCACAAAAACATACTAAACTCCAAGACACAAATCCGTTGGCGCGATCGTCCCTCCAAAATTGCACCTCCAGGACCTCTGCTGGATCCTCGATCCTCTCGTCCTTCCCAGCTCTCTTTCGGTACAGCTTGACAGGGTTCGGGGTTCAGGTTCAGGGTTTGAGGATGCTGGTTTCAGGATTAGGTTTGAGGCCTCATTCCGCTGGGATTCCGACGGCGATCAGGATGTCAGGCCGACAAATAAACTGCAAACAAGCAAAGAGATCAGAGAATGGTGTCAGTGTCTAGGATTTCGGGCGTAGGGAATCAGATATTCTCGTCATTGAACACGCCAGGCCAAATCCTGCAAGGATCGTAGTAAAGGATTGAAGCAGCTAGAGCTCCCATCCTTGCTCTGAACCGGCCCTGTACCCTGGCCCCTTAAGCCCTGAGACCTGAACCCTAAACCCGGAAGGTTAGGGTTTAGGGTTTAGGGGTTTAGGGTTTAGGGTTTAGGGGTTTAGGGTTTAGGGTTTAGGGCTTAGGTAATCCTTCAACCCATAAAAACCCACCGGTTTCAAACAGCCATTGCTTGGTGGAATTGTGTCCTTAGCTTTCCGGCCGGTCTTTACGCTTTGGGGCTTTCGGGAACCTCGAGGCTGATTGAATCCTTCTTGAGTCTTTTGGAAGTCTGTGTTGGGTTTAGGGTTTAGGGTTTAGGGGTTTAGGGTTTAGGGTTTAGGGGTTAGGGTTTAGGGTTTAGGGTTTAGGGTTTAGGGTTTTTTGCTAAACCTCGTCCTTTTCGTTCGCGCCCCAGGCCCCAACAATAAACCCGAAGAAGCCCTGTGCCGGTCCGAGATTTCACGATTCGGCAATAAACCGTCGACGGTGCCCCCCTCCGGCGATTCGACCTGTGCCGGTTCAGGAAGGAATCTTCGACCACATGAGGCATCGTCTCTGAAGCGTTACTTGCGAGGTGTCCGACTTGAAGCGGTGCATTGGGAAGGCTGTGCCAAAACAATGACGAGCCCGAAAATGGGACATTAATTTCGACAGCTCCCAAGCACACTCTAGGAGAAAATCCACTGAAACACCTAGTACCCCGCCTGAGCCAAAATAGTCAAGCAAAGGCTAGTCACAGAACCACAAGCTGCTTGGAAACGATCAAGGTTCAGAGTCTAAGGTTCACAGATACCACTGCTAGAGGCGAGGATTCCCTGACAGGGGAGGTACTGCCGCCCTCACGCTGGGCTCACGCTCAGAAGAAACGTAGCAAGTAAGGCTTTAAGAGCTTTAAGTAAGGGACTGCGCTCAGCAGGATCCATAGTTTCAGGCTTTTAACAGAGGTGGCGCGGCACCAGTTCAGGATCTGTAAGATTCGCATAGGCATTGCTGTTCGCATGGATGCGTGCATGCATGATAGCAGCATTCGCGCAAACAATTCTAGCCATATAGTAGTGAACGTAAGCACAAGCACTGAGCTAGTTCACAACAGGTTTGCCGAAAGAACCGGTCCTTGTTCCAGACTGGCACATGGGTGAACCTTTTGCAATGTAACGAAATTGAGGCAGCACGCACATATGAGAGCACGGTAAAAACAACTAGTATGTTTATCATTGGTCATATATGTTCATCTGTACACACATGCATGAAGAGGGATTGAGCGAGAGTGAGAGGGAGAGAGAGGAAGAGAGTATGCACGTGTATGTTCATGATGCTCAGTCAATGGTTGCATCGTTCGTGCAAGCATGCAAGCAGACCTAATGACCTCATGCGGTATGCTGTTCACGTAGCTTTGCATCTTATGTATCTGTATGTAACACGAGATAACGACATTGTGACAAAACAGCCTGAGCGCGAAAGCCAACCCAGGGCAGCAAACCCGAATGCCTACAAAGCGGAAACCCGCGTCATAAATCTTCATAGACCTACCATGCAAGCCCCCAGTCGTTAATCCTTGCTGTGTCAATGTCGGATCCCGGCACCAAAATCCTAAACAGACTTGCATTTCATGTGGGACAGACCCTACCCGCAAAACCTGAACCCCAGCCTGGACGAATGCTCCGAAGTCAGCGAAGTCTGAGTTCAGCACAGATGGTTTCGGAGGATTTCGGGCTGGTTAGAGCTGTTGCTTCGAAGCTTTGCGTGTAATGCAGGCTACTTGATGCAATGATGCTGGTACTCCACGCAACTAAGACACTAATTCGCTGTTGCGTCTGCGAGGGTAGCCTACTGCATGTGTAATATGCAGACATACACATGTACGTACATACATACGTACATACGCACATACGTACATACGCACATACGTACATAAAAACATACATACATACATACATACGTACGTACGTACATACATACATACATTACTTACTTACATACATACATACACACTCATACCCGCATACATACACACATATGCGCACATACATACACAAAGCAGCAGCAGCAACGGCGACGACGACGACAAGAACAACAACAATAACAATAACAAGAGCGAGCGCAACAGCAAGAACAATAACAAGAATAAGAAGAAGAAGAAGAGCACAAGCAACTGCAAAAGCAACGGCCTGCAGCAATCACAGCAAGAGCAACAGCAGCAGCAGCGGCAGCAAACAACAACAACGACAACAACAACAACAACAACAACAACAACAACAACAACGAAAAAATGAGGGGGGGCAGAGGGCTGACACTACTTGTATGACATATATATATATATATATACTTATTTATTTAATTGTATTTATACATATGTAAAGGTATGTATATACATACATATACAAGTGTCTAGACGACGAATAATTTCCATGACACAGATAATAATCAGTAAAAACTACATTCATACAAAGTATGTGGTTTTGGTTGTATAATACTTGACACCAGCGAGTGAACCCAACTTTCCGTAAAACGTACGACCAGAATTGCAACGCGCGACATCCCGACCAGCAGCCTCAATATCTGAGAGCTTGAACCCTAAACCTTAAACCAAAACCCTAAACCCTAAACCCTAAGCCTCAAGCCCGGTATCCCCGAAACCCGTAAACCCAAAACCCGAACTCATCCCGACGGGATAAGGTGCGACTGCGAAAACTTAAGGGATGTTAAGGGTTTGGGAAGCAAGAAATTCGGAGTTTTGGTTCAAGTCCTCAGGCCTGTTAGTGACTTGGATTTCGAAGCGAATATTCCGAAATCTCAACAACGATCCCCCTCGGCATCCCTGCTCTTCACAATGCCTTCCACCCACCTCAGCACGAACTCGGGGAGTTCATAGAGGGCAGCAAAGGGATTCTACCCTGCCAGTGCAGGAACGCAGGCTTTACTGCTCAAGGCTTACCCAAAGGGTCCTATGTACCGCTATGGGGGATACTTCCCTGGATCATAATAGTAATTCCTAATATGGAAACCCTACATTCTACCATACGGGTACTTAGGACCCTTTGGGTTAGGAAGGCGACGGAATACGACGGGATACAGGCCGACTATGAGTTGCCCAAAGATCCCAATACCCCTTAATTGAGGATTATACATTAAATTATAGGGGGCCACATTCCTTAATTAAAGGGTATTGGGTTCTTTGGGTGTTTGTGGCGGCATTTATCATACCAGGGAGCAGTGGCAAGGCCGCATGGAGCTTGCAGAAAGCTCCCTCGCCATTCTAAGGGATACGTAGAAGAAGGATCGTAGAGAGAGGTTCGTTACTCATGTCCCACATGTTCTGACTGTCAATGTGGGATTCCGACTCTCGGGGGGATCTTGAGAGGCTTTACTCCAGAGCCCACTTCGGCACCCACGTTCGTGGCCCGGATCTCCACACTCTTCTTGCAGGATCTGCAGATTTACGTCTTTGGTCCCCGGTTTCCGTTCCGCAGTCTAGGGTTTGAGGATTGGTTTGGGGTTACGGTCACTGAGTTTTTGGTACGGGACGTCCGCGCGAGCCCACAAGCTTCGCTCACCGCTGCTGCAGCTAAGTAGCTTGTCTTTCATGTCATAGAAGGGCGCGAAAGCACCTTCCAAATTTGAAGGGTTCTACCGTGGCTGTCTGTTTATGAGTCGTTTATCGTCCTCAAAGTTGGCTGTCCTTAGCATACAATCGATCACATATTATATATACATATATATATATATATATATATTAATATACATATACACACAGAGACCAAGGCTCCGGAAAAAACAACGCAGCAAGAGATGAAGAGCTTGCTATGTTGGACTGCGTCTTAAGAGGCACAAAAGTTTCAAGCTTCAACAGCCCCATGACCCATGTTGCTGTGCCGTAGCCGAAAAGATCATCATATTCTTCACTCCCACCGTAAACAATGTCTTGCTGGTATTGTCGCCGTCGTCATCATTATCAACATCACCGTCAACAGCAGCATAATCAAGTTTACAACGGCCAACATCATCCCAAGCATCTTTGTCTTCGTCATCGACGTCTCCCACCCTGCATCGTAGTGACAATTTCTGCGGCTGGTAGTGACTTGGTTTGGTGTACCTGCCGCACCTGGTGCACCAAATCTGGGTAGTGACAGCACTGCGCAATTGGCATTGTGTTTACCTAGTTTACTTGACTAGCAGCGACACTGCTGATGCTGCAACACAAGCAGGTTTTGCAAGCAAGAATAACAACCCTGGCTGCGTGACCACTAAGCCGCAGCTCAAAAACCACCGCCACCACCACCACAACCACCACAACGGCATCAACGACAACAACGACGACGACGAAGCGGTACAGAGGAGGAGCAACAACAGCATGAGTCCCTCCATCAATCCATCAATTTTTTTAGCCCTCCGAGGAGCTTTCCTACACCCCAAGATCCAATGGCCAAACCCCGAGCCCACGCACCAAGGCCTGCCGAGGACATCATAGAAAGGCTAATCCTGCGCCAGAGGAAGGGCTGGGCTTTAGGGTGAAGGTCTCAAGGTTTAGGGCCTCGGGACGTCCCTTGCTTATGAAGGGCTCCACTATGCTCCACTGGCTGTTTACACGTCACTACCTGCTGCCGAGTGCCTGTTGCCATGATTAAGAGAGAGAGCTTTTTCGCGGTTTCGCAGTTCTGGTACGAAAACACAGGCAGCTCAAGCAGTAGTAGTGATGGCAGCCATAGTGGTAGTAGTCGTCGTCGTCGTAGTGGCAGTGGCAGTGGCAGTGGCAGTGGCAGTGGCAGTAGGAGTAGGAGTAGGAGTAGGAGTAGTAGTAGGAGTAGGAGTAGGAGTAGGAGTAGTCGTCGTGGTGGTGGTGGTGGTGGTAGTGGTAGTGGTGTGGTAGTGGTAGTGGTAACGGTAGTGGCAGTGGCAGTGGCAGTGGCAGTGGTAGTGGCAGTGGTAGTGCCAGTGCCAGTGCCAGCGGCCGTGGTAGTGGTAGTGGGTAGTGGTAGAAGCAGTGGCAGTGGTGGTGGTGGTAGTGGTAGTGGTGGTGCTGCTGGTGGTGGTGCTGCTGGTGGTGCTGGTGGTGGTGCTGGTGGTGGTGCTGGTGGTGCTGGTGGTGATGGTGGTGAGGGTGCTGGTGGTGGCGGTGGAGGCGGCAGCAGCAGTGGCCTGGTGGTGGTGATGGTGGTGCTGGTGGTGCTGGTGGTGATGGTGGTGAGGGTGCTGGTGTTGGCGGTGGAGGCGGCAGCAGCAGTGGCAGCGCTAGTGGCAGTGGCAGTGGTGGAGTCGTATTAGTCGTCGTAGTAGTAGTGGTAGTCGCAGCAGCAGCGGCAGCAGAAGTAGTGGTAGTAGTAGTGGTAACCCCTATACACAATTCTGGTAGCAGGCGCCCCTCCGATCTGAGAGCTAGACTTGTTGGAGTCGTCGATGTTGACAACTCGAACCTGGCTCGGACTTTGGGCTCAGGGCCTAGAGTTGAGGGTTTGGGGGGTAGGGGCCGGGGGAAGCCTGCTTGTTTGGGGGGCCGACAACACGACTTTTATGCAGAGACTTCCCTGGAAAGCTGAATTTTGGGTTTAGATCTTAATTAACATCGAACACGATCGATCTTTTCCCGGACGTGCACCCTGCTTCCAATGATATCTGGTGTCCACGCCAGGCATGTGAAGACCAACGACTCCACGCATCCAGCCTTCACTTCGTCCATGACGTCCGGGGAGCCCTGTGCTGAGAGCGGCTTTTCGCTTTCCGCTCGATGCCTACATGCCAAAATGATAGGGGGAGGATTAGGGTCCACATCGAACAAATAACCTGCTCCGGCCGCTTCTGGCTAAGTTAGCTCTGATTACTCGTACAGGTGAAGCATCAAGGCTGGGAATCTCAACCGGGAATGCAGATTCCAGCTATGTCTCCCTGCTCACAGCCTTGCGCGAAAAACAAGGACTCCAAAACCAAAGCCTATAACTATAGCTATAGCTCCTGACCCTCACTAAGATCTTGCTCAAGACTTCAACATACCATCCTATTATAGCAAGACATCCAATAATGAACTCCTAACCCTCCTGATCAGCTGGACTGGATCCCAGAAACCAAAGCCCGGACGCCAAAACTTCAGTCTAAACCCTAAACCCTTCAACCTCCAAATACCAGTGCCTGCCTTGAGCTCTGTCCGATAGACGAGGCCCTGTGCGGTGCCCTCCACGCCGGGAACGCGAAAGGCAACGAAGCAGCCAAAATCCTGGTCTGAAATTGTTTTTCTTGGGATTCGAGGTTTGGGACTTTGGTGCCTCGGGGCTCAAGGTTTGGGGAATAGGTCTCGACCACGTCCTGCTGCCCGTGCTGACCTGCTTACTTGCTCGCTTGCTTGTCTGCTTACCCACTTACCACTGCTGCAACTACGACGACTACGACCACGACCAGCGCACGACGACAAAGACGGCGACCACTAGGAGAAAGGCTACAGCTGCTGAGCTGCTGCTGGGGCTGCTACTGTTGCTACTAGAGCTACTGCTACTGATATTGTTAGTATTACTACTAGTACTACTAGTACCAGTAGTAGTACTAGTACTCCTACTGCTACGACGACGACAACTGCTCTACTTCTGCTACTACAACATCAACTACTACTTCCAATGCCCGACGTTACACTAAAGCCATCACAAGCAGCATCATCAAGCTCACCAGCCGATACCCGGCTGTGGAAGGAAACCCTAATTTGTGTAGAGGCTCGGAGAACCCTAGCACGTCATTCAACCAAGAGGTAACAAGTAGAAAACCTTATGGAACAGTAAATGCTTGGGAGAACCTGTTTGCCTATCGTCTCCATTGTAGTTCCTTACTTTGGCTTAACCAACTTTACATCTAGGATCCTATAAGGCATCCCAAAACAGGAACGACAATGGAGACCACAGGTAGTCCATGGCCTTTGAAACAACCCTGGTACACTGACGCCCTATGTAAACAAAAAGCTTCCGGAAAGTCAGTCCCGCTTCTGCGTGACCATGCCCGTAAGCCACCGGTCATTCGGCTTGCCCTTGGCGGGCTGGCAATTTAGGGCTAAAAGGGTACTATAAGGCTACGAAAAGGGTACTAAGTATTATACGGGTACTTTCAGGGTACTGTATGACGTTGTTGTTGGGGGGTCGAGGGAATTAAAGTTTGCGGCTGTGGGCTGCGAGGATTGCGCTGCAGACCACGGGCTTGCAAGAGTGGCAACACTCGGAGCGAGATGGGATATCGGATATTGCTTACGCTGCAAGGGCTCCTACTCACCCTACTCGGGACACCGGCACCTGTTTGATGTGCAGGAACGTAACCGTGATTGTATAGCCAAGAGCTTGAGGTGCGACGCGCTTCCGGGGATGTTTGAATGTCGTGCTTCACAAGACTCTGAAGCCCAAGGCTCCACCTACACCCGTGACTACAGAGCATACCGACGAACGTCCAACCACCGAATCTTCAAAGCCCTAAACCCTAGTTCCCCGAAGCCCCCAACCCTAAACCCCAGACTTGAACCAGAGGACCCTGCATCTCCAAACGGTTCGATGGGGGCTCGTCAAGTCCACGCTGTATAAGGGCATTGTAAGGGGATGTTAAGGCTCTCTACAAGGGTTCTAAGGTGTTCTCCATAGAGCAATGGTCGGGTGTGGGGTATCTGAGCTTTTAATACACCATTATCATGGTCTTCAATAAGGGACTGAGGGTATATTTTAGTATATTATACGTTTTTTGATTCGCTTTTTGCTTGTTGCTTGGTTTTAGGGGCAAGGTGACATGGATCCCACTATCTCGGGCCGATTTCCAAAATCCTACATCCTTTGAGTCTAAACCTGAACTACACAAGCTGACTAAACCCTCCTCGTGGCTGAAAACCACAAATGCCGTGGGTTCAACCCTGCCGGGACCACAAACGAGTGTAGAATAATAGCCTGCTGTATGTGTTGGGCCAAAACTTCATCTACTTTTCTGAGGGTGTAAGTGTAATGCTACGGCGTGCACCAGGTGACAATAGTTGGACCACAGTCCACAACGAAAGGGACATGGTGCTCAGCCGCTATCTTTATGGCGAAAAGGCAAGCAGCAGCAAACGCCACGGCACAACATCGCGCACGCCACTACTCGAGGTCGCAAGAAGGTTGCCCTCGAACAATCTTGTGTAGACGTTGGCCCTACTCGGTCCAACACGTGGTCACACCAACTGCGGGAACTGGAACACCAACAAAAAAATGGACGAGTTGCCGCTACCTTCCCAACGTAAATCTTACCGTTGTACACGATGTGGCAATGATCGCGCGGCACCCGCAGATTCGGATCCCTGTGGGAGGGGTCGCTAATAGCCTTGATGCCCCCGGCACTGGCAGGCCTGAACTGCATCAACAGAATGACATGCGGCACCTGTCTGACCGACCCGCCAAACTTCACTATCCAGGAAACTGGGTAGATGTTCTCCGACGAGTCGCAGGCTCAGCCTGGACTTCTTCCGGCATTGGTCGCAGGCTGCACAGTATAGAAGGTCAGCCCCAACGCCGTGGCACTTTTGGTGCCATGCAAGATGCACTCAGCGCACACACACACGACACAACCCGGTGATCCGAAAGGAAGCCATGTACAGAAGCATTCCCACCCAGCCACACCGCACTGGAGCTTAGTCATTACGGGAAAACCGACATTGTATCCGTGGGTTAACCGGGCGCAGCACAAGCCCCGTCCCTCGAGTTACGTCAATCGGCACGCGCACACGTACACGCACACTCACACCCAAGCGGACAAGAGGACATTCCTGTCGATACTTACGTCCAACAGATTCAATCTCGCATCTGTGCCAGTGCCATTGTGCGGCGCGGCCATAATCGCAGCGTTCAGACTGCGATTGCAGGCCCACCGAACATCCTCGTCCGGCACGCTGCAGACCCCTCGGCGCAGGACGGCAACCAAGCTCGGCGTCAGTTCTCCCCTCCACAATCGACCACATCTGAGGCCTGGTGCGGTACAGTAGCAGTACAGCAGTGATACAGTAGTACGGTAGTAGTACCGTAGTAGTACCGTAGTAGTACCGTAGTAGTACCGTAGTAGTAGTCGTAGTAGTAGTAGTAGTCGTAGTAGTCGTAGTAGTCGTAGTAGTCGTAGTAGTCGTAGTAGTCGTAGTAGTCGTAGTAGTCGTAGTAGTAGTAGTAGTAGCAGTAGTAGTAGTAGTGGTAGTAGTAGTAGTTTTGAGCTTTGCATGCAGCAGAAGGAGTCCCTCCGCCAGGCGTCGGGACAGAGCAGACTTCTTGAAGAGCCTGGAACCGTTTGGTTCGTGGTCTTTGTCCAGTAGTAATAGTAGTAGTAGTAGTAGTAGTAGTAGTAGTAGTAGTAGTAGTAGTAGTAGTAGTAGTAGTAGTAGGAGTAGTAGTAGTAGTAGTAGTAGTAGTAGTAGTAGTAGTAGTAGTAGTAGTAGTAGTAGTAGTAGTAGTAGTAGTAGTAGTAGTAGCAGTAGTAGTAGTAGTAGTAGTAGTAGTAGTAGTAGTAGTAGTAGTAGTAGGTAGTGGTAGTAGTAGTAGTAGTAGTAGTAGTCGTCGTCGTCGTCGTAGTCGTAGTCGTAGTCGTAGTAGTAGTAGTAGTAGCAGCAGCAGTAGTAGTAGTAGTAGTAGTAGTAGTAGTACAGTTCAGTAGTAGAACAGTAGTAGTACAGTAGTAGTGCAGTAGCAGTACAACAGGAGTCTATCAGCAGTACAGTACGAGGGTTTGGGAGTACCTGGAGCTGTTTAGTTGGGTTTGGGGATCACCAAAAGCTGGAAACCAAAGCCCCGATCACTCCAAGAGAACTACCAAGAGTAAAAACCCTTCATTTTGAAGACTTTTGCCTCCAACCTACACTCCCCTCCACACTCGACGACCTCTGAGGCTTGGTACTGTGCAGTGGTAGTACAGTAATAGTACAGTAGTAGTGCAGTAGTACAGGGGGTTTAGGTCGTGGGTGTCTTAAGATTGACCATCAGCAGACAGGACCAACCACACCAAACAAATCCCCCCAGCAACAAAAAAAAACATTGATTAGGACACCCAACAATCGCACCAAGGAGGCCCACGTTCCAATTTAGGCCGCCACATTAGGTAGACTCCCCTAAACCCTTAAACCCTAAACCCCTAAACCCTAAACCCCTAAACCCTGAACCCTAAACCCTAAACCCTTAAACCCCAAACCCCGAAACCCTAAACCCACCCAGCCCTTAGCCTTTAACTCCATAAGCCCTCAGCCTTTCACTGGAAAGCCTGCGCCCTGAAGCCCTCAACCCTACACCCGACTGTCGGGGCCTAAATAACTTGTTCATACTCTTTTGGGAGTTCCTTAATATAACTTATAGTTTCATGAGTCCCAAAACCCTATTCTACTTACTAAGGCCCCTATATTACCACCTTTTTAGCTTTAGTTCCTAGTCATAGATCCTAAACGCCTGAACCTAAACCCAATTCCTCGACCCCACATCTAAAGCCCGGAAGCCGAATCCCGAAATCCCGAACCCTGTTTCCAAACCATAAGACTTGAATCAGAAACCTTGTTTCCTCAGTCCTAGACACCAAAACCCGAAGTCCTAAACCCTAAACCCTATACCCTACACCCTAAACCTAAACCCTAAACGCTAAAACCTAAACCCCTAAACCCCTAAACCCTAAACCCTAAGTCCTAAACCCTAAGACAGTAAACGCCAGAGCCTGACTGAAGCCTCCTGTCAAAGGGGAAAAGGAGGGACCCTTAATGGGGACCCCTGGGTCCCTATATTGGGCTATATTATATAATGGGTATACAATGGCTATATTATGGGGTATATACCAAGGGGTCCTTATTTAGGGTCCCTCCTTTTACCCTTTGCTCCTGGGACCTGGCCTTTCCCACCCATGTCTGGTTGCCCAGACACTGAGAATACACAGTGGTTCAAGGAACGGAAGCTCCCCAAACAACGCCTGGCTCCACCGAAAGCTCCAAACCCTAAACCCATAACCCTCTGAACCCTAAACTCCTAAACCCCAAGTCTCTGAACCCTAAACCCCTAAACCCTAAACCCCTAAACCCGAAACCCTTGTACTGAAGCCCAGGCGTCCTCGGTCTCCCCTGTGCCTGCCGCCTCCACGGCTGCCTCGAGGCGCAGGACTGGGGGATGATGGTTTAGGGTTTAGGGTTTAAAGGGTTTTTTTTTTTTTAAAAAGTGCAGTAGCCCCTTTTCCAGCAGAGTTCGAGCTTGCTCAAGATTGAGCATGCACTGTAAAAAGGCCTCTCTCACAAGACACCCTCATACTCTTCATTCTCCCAAGACTCAGAGATCACGACTACGACTTCTTTCGCGACGTCCCACAATATCCGAAGCAGAGGATGCCCTCGTGGTTGCCGCTTGTGAAGATGCCGAAGCCGCAGGTTGTGAAGAAGACTCCAACGTACTATCTGCCAAGGCATTCTCAGGCATGTTGATCTCCGCTGGCACGTTGATCTCTGCTGGTGCTGGATTAGCAACACCCGGCGATGTCGTCAACCTTGCCTGAGGAGAAGCACTGGAGTGGCGAGCTTCAACAGGATCTGGCCGAAGGCGCACTGGACGACGAGGCTGATGTCCACGACGGCGTCCACTGCGTCCAGGTCGTCCTCGTTGTACATGTGGGATGTAGGGCTGTTCCGCCACCACTGGCCAGTTGCCCACCTCCACGTCTTCGCGATTCTGCAACAGCAAGAGGCGGCGATCATCCTCAGACGGCCAGTGTCCTTCGGGAACATTTCGACCACTTGCTTGGTACAGAAGTCGGACATGCTGTCGCCAGCCTCGACGTCGAAACCCAGCCACCGTGTGAGCCCCCTCATTCGGAAGAAATGCTTGATGTAATTCATCCAGAGACGTCGGGAGGTCAGGCTGCAGCAGGAAGGCCGGGTCTATCGCAGGCATCACCGCCGAAGGAGCCGAAATCGACGAGTGGTGTTGGGCTTGTTCCGTGACCATTCGCCAGATTTCCAACTCCATTGACCGAGCATTGTATGGCACGGCATGGATCGGGAGGCGAATCCACTGTAAGGCCTCCTCGAGTGCGACTGCAAGAAGGCGGTCACAGTGGCGCAGATGTCGTTGCCTATCCATGATTCGGCGCATGACATCAATGCTATCGACCATATTGCCTTGCACCAGCTGCGCCGCCACGGCATCACGAACGTTGTTCTCCGGAGACACGGACGAGGATGTGGAAGTGGTGGTCGTCGACGATGCCAAAGTCATCAACGTCTGTAGATCTCCCCCCATGGAGAGTTGAACCAGTCCAGTATCTTCATCATCATCTGGCGGAGGGCTTCGCCAAATTCCTTGTGGGCTGAGAGGAGCAAGGTTGCGCCGAGGTGCACGAGTGGATGACTCACTGCTTGAACTGGCCGAGGAACTGGGAGGGTCGTAGCGTACCGGTTGCGGTGGTGGTGGGCCACGCGGCTGAGCTCCAGGAGGAAGGTCAGCTGGAAGAATTTCAATCATGTCCCCCTGGGAGTTGAGCGCCCACGTACTGTTCATACTGGGTCCACCATCACTCATATGCTCAACGGCTTGTCCATCGACCCCTCCAGAAAGGGCAGGGTCACCTCCATGATGACCAGAAGAGTCCGCCACATTCTCGTCGTCCTCCTCGCCAGCAGGAGTGGTCGGCACGACATCCTCAGGCGTTGACGGTACAACAACATCCGATCCTTGGGCTTCAGTCTCCCCAGGTTGTAGCGGAGTGTTCAAGTGGATCGAGGCGGTGTTGAGGTACGCGTCGATTCCTTGTCTAGACCAATGGAAGATTCTCCAGCGAAGATCCTCGCGTGCAGGTACTCGACGAACTGGTAGGTATCCTCGTGGAACCACACGTCTCGCCAGGATCTCCGTGATCGTCTCGAGGGCATCGATCGCCTCAGAGGCTCTTTGGATGTGACATCCCAGAGCCCATCTACTTTCGGGTCCAGTGCCGGCCGTTTGGTGGCGGTCCATCGACTCGAGTAGATCAGCTATACGCTGAACTTCCCTGCGCGGGACTCCTTGTTCCGAGAGTCTCTGCCTTTCAGCACCTGTCATAGACATTGACATATTCCCAGGTGGCGGAGCAGGCCGGACTTCGGGAAAGAGACCTGCATTGGGAACCACGATCGGCCATGTTGTAGAACTGGTTGTCACTCCTCCCGTGCTGGTTGCTGTAGTAGTCCAACCATCCCAAGCATGCCACTCATCCCATTGTTCCTGGGTCCAGCCGTTCCCCTGGGTCTCCATGTTCTCGACCGGTGTATAGAGCTCCGGAGTCAGGTTGGTCACTTCAGCCACAACGTTTGTACCTGCAGAGCTGGCCGTAGACGGAGTCACTGAAGACGAGGCGGGTTGTTGCTCGGGTCCCGTCAAACTCTCCCAAGTGGGAGAAGAATGGCTGTCGCTGGAGGTTTCGTCGTGCAGTTGGCGGGCAACATCTCGCTTGGCTTTGTCTTGACCATATTGACGAAGCCAAGCCGGTCGCCATTCACCTCGAAAGTAGGACTGCATCCTTGCCTCCCGTCTCAAGGTACGTCTCATACCTCTCCCGCCTTGATGCGAGCGTAACTCTTCAGGGTTTCTGGGACGGGAAAAGAAGACACCGTGCTTCCAAAATCCCACTGTGGTGGCTCCAAGATCAGGAGGTGTATCACTGTCATCTTGATCATGCCCGGTATCACCAATGTCCTCCTCAGTGCTTTCAACCACCACACTTTCAACGGAACTCTGCGGTCCATCTGTCTCAGAGGTGGTCTCGCCCGCAGTGGTTGAGTCCAACTCCGCTGGCTGACCAGTACCCCAAACCTCCTGTAGTGCTATTCGTGCTACTTAATAGTGCCCGAAGGCTGTTTGGCATACTTTATTGGTCTTTGTTACTCTTTCCTGCTTTGCGGCTACTTCTTAAAATATTCGAGCGCTTCTTGGTTTTGAGGGTGTGGGCTTCGTATGCTGACTTCGAGAAGCCATTTTGGCTTAAATATCACGATACCGAAACCTTCGACTTCATGAAGTGCGCCCCCCCCGCTGGTCTGTGTGCTTGCTTGCTGGGCTTTTGCTGCAGCTGGCCGGGATCGTGATGAGCTGCACTGTACCTGAGCTGTGGCAGGTACTTGTGCTCGACTTTGGCCGGGCTCGTGGTGCTTTCCATCGGTTGGTGGGGCTGTCACGCTTACGGTGCTGTGGTGTGTCATTACCGGTAAGTGCTTGCAGGGTGCTTGCATTCCAAGTGCATGTGTATGTGAATGCTTTGTGATGCCGACAGCAACCATCAAGATCATCAAATGTGAAGTGCAACGTTCGTGCATAGGGATTCTAGCTAGCATGCTGTACATGCAAGTGTTTGTCCCTATCCTGGTCTTTTGCAAGGGAACATCACGTAAAGTTTGTATAAGTAGCTGCTCGCAATTATGGCATCTGATGCACCAGCTTCGCCGGTGCCTGCGCCTGTGACGATGGATCCTGTGCTCTGGGCTTGGGGCTCCAGTGAAGAAGTCATGACTCGACTTGCCACGGGATCTGGCTCGGTTTTGGTGATTACAAAGTCTTTGAACCGCGAAGCTGTTGTCGCCAACTCGGTCCTCCTTGGGCCTCTGATGAAGGAACATGGTACCTTGTTACTCAATCATTTTGCAGGCAATATCTGTGCGCCCCAGAATTGGCCTGAAATTCTTGTATAAATACTAGATAGCTGAGGCATGCGACCAACCGTCGACCTATGCTTGGAGTACTTGGTCCGGTTCTACAGTGGGTACCGGCCAATCTCTAGGCCCATGCCACCCCGAGACTTGTTTGCATGCTAAACATCATGATGTGACCAGCTTGGTCGGGCTTACTAACCTTTTGCATTGGTCCTCACCTTGAATGCTTCCGCAGGCTGCGACCTCAAAACCGAAGCATGGATTCTACGCAGGCTTGTGAGCGTGTTCTCTAGAGCCGCCAAGAGACCACATACTCCTCGCAATCCACGCTTTCGCCAACTCTTTGCTGCTGCCGGAATCCAACTCCCTGCAGGAGACTATGTAGTGCTTATGCCTGAACGCTTACGTGGTAGCAGTGGTAACTTAGCTCAGATGATGTCGTGCATTGCAGGAGCTGACGATGGCTCCACCAGCTCCGATGACTCGGACTCGACCGAGGACGACGAGTCTGATGAAGAATCTGAGAATGAAGGTGATGGTGGTGTGAGGGATGCACCAGCTGCAGCAGATGCTGCAATGGAAGCAGATGATGTTAAAGATGATGACGATGTGGATTCTGACCTGGAGAAAGTGCCTGGGGTTGCAGTGATTTAATCTACAACATGATTAAAACCCTAGCTTCTGGCTTTTCGAGAAAACACACATCCCAAGGTATTGCATGGTCCTGTTGCACCTAGGCCATGACATTGTCGATGCAAAAGCTGCCGCCCCCGCCCCTCGAACTTCCTATTGAGCCTCGGGTCCTGAATCTTGCTGGTCTCTTGGCTACAAGTACTTTATATTGGTTATGCATGCAGTTACCTACAAGCTGCAATACTATACCGGCCCAAAGTCTCCGAATGCTAGGTGCCGCAGCCTCTTCCGAGACTTCTGCAACGGAGATCGTGACACCTTCGCCCAAGACTCGCGAGCTGCACGCATTAGGATTGGGACGTGCTGGTTTGGGTTCATGTACAAGATAAGCTGTTTGCTGCTGGGTGGCAATCAGGTCATGAGCCCGAGTCGCCGAAATCGCCACAATCCCTTTACAAGTCCTGGGGCTTACACTACACGGTCAAGGACACGAAGCTTGGGTACCTGTGTTTGAATTGCAATCGCAGTCATATGGACATTGGTGTGTTCAAGCTAGAGAACTGTCCTGCCGGCCCTACGTGGAAGAAAGCCAAGCCTGAACCCACCTCTGCACCTCCACCTTTGAAGCTTGAAGCTGCAAAGCCCTGTATCACAGCTGACGCAGAGATTGCAGCTGCATTGCAATTGGAGCAAGCAGAGCTGGAGAGGCTCAACACGCTTCAGACACTCATGGTGGAGCAACAGCATTTGGAAGGCCTTCTTGCCCAGATGCAGGGCCAGGTCGAGGCCAAGCAGGCCCAGGTCCGGGCCAAGCAGGCCCAGGCGCACAACCTTCCATGTGATGTGGAAATGCCACCAGCATGCCACTTGTCGGTCATGGTGAAATGCAGCAGTATGTGTGTGCATGTTCATATACCAACATGGGGCTGTGTCGGTCAGGGTGCTTTGGGTCGAATGGAGTTTAGAAGCTGAGGCATGGATGCTGTGGACACGTGCCCTATGGATATTATGGGTCTTGACTTTGCCCTTCCAGAGCCGCTGGTATGTGCAACAAAGGGCTCTGATGAAAGCGAGTCAAGACTGATTGAGAGAAAGGCAGAGATTTCAGCGGCTGATGTTGCGGCTGCATTGACCTGTGACCCTCTCGTGTCCGAGCCTGCTGCCCCTCCCGCAAACATCGAAGCCGAAGCCAGTGTATCGCTGCCTGCATGATAGTTGTGTGGATTTGGGTCTGGGTAAGTTTTGGCTTTCTTGCTTGTGGGAGTTGTGTGTTCTAGCAAGCTCGCATCTAACCAAGGCACCCGGGACCATGCTGTTGGAAGACTGCCCCATGGACCCTTCCAACATGGAGTTCATCTCTCCCGAGCAGCAGTCGGCAGGTCTCAGAGCATTGCCGGATGCTGAGGTTGAGGACACTGTTGCCCCCAAGAAAAAGCGTGGTGGGCGAAAGGGAAAGGGCAAAGGAAGGGGCAAGGGCCGGGGGAAGGGCAAGCGCCACGGTGGCCGCAAGGTGCTGAAGAAATCGAAGGGTAAGACAAAGGCGAAGGCAAGTGCCCCATCCGAGGCTGAGGACCGGGATACGCTTATGGAGCCTGGTGACAATGAGTCAGGGCCTGACGACGCCACGGAGTACTATGATCCGGATGCAAGAGCAAGCTCCGACTGCCCGCCCGGTGGCAAGAGATCTGCTAAGAAGAATAACAAGGGGCGGCCGAGAGCCAAAGCCGGTGCCAAGGCATCGGCCAAGGCCAAGGAAGCCAAGTGCAAGGCCAAATGCAAGGCCAAGGCCAAAGCAAAAGCAAGAGCAGCAGCAAAGGGCAATGACAAGGTGCAGAAAGCAACAGCAAAAGCCAAAGCGAAGACCAAGGCAAAAGGAGCAGCCAAGGGGCACACGGAGGATGCAGACAAGGATGAGGGGGCCCCGAAGCCGAAGCAAGCCAAGCTGACCACGGAGCAGAAGCAAGCGAAAAGCAGGAAAAGTGTTGCATATCACCATGCCCGCAAAGCAGCCCTTGAAGAGGGAAAGACCGAGGAGGAGGCTAAGCTGATTGCCCAGGCTGTTTTTCCTATTGCAATTAGCAAATTTCTTGGGCACTGTGCATGTGAATGTGTGTTGTGGTCCCTAGTGTCGTGCTTGTTTGTGCGAATGTATATATGTTGCATGTGAAAGCTACATTCTACACCAGCTCTGTCAGCATCTGAGGCTTACAAGGCTCAGGATTGATATCATCTGGCGACAAAGCCGCTGCTACTGATTGCATGTTGCAGCTGATGTGATGGTGCTTGAACAAGCAGGGTTTTACACAAACTCGACATCTGTTTGTGTGGGGTAGGGGAGCCGGTGTCGTATGGGCATCGGTGATTTTGGTGTGTGAACACGCCGTGAGTTCCAAGTCCGACTTCCGACGGGGCTGCTCAGTGTCAAGGAGAGCCAAAAGGTTTGTTCAGTGCAGCCGCTTCTGATCTGATCACTGATCGTGCACCTACTAGCAGTTGCCACCTTTCACTTGTTGACGACATTTGGTAACTTGTGCAGATTTGCATGATCATGCATGAACCACACGCCAGGATGCCTCGTGGCCGAGAACGTGTGGAAGGATGGGCCGTGAGGTCCTCCATCAAAGGTGCGACCCCCCTCCCGCACAACTCCGAGCATGCACTTGCAGATCAGGGCTGAACTCTTGCATTGCATGCTGACAGATTCTGCCATGTTACGGATCGATTGAGCTTTGCCTGGTAACCATCTATCTGAACCCTTGAGTGCCATGCCAAACTCAGCTGGGTCGCTGGTGGTCAATTTGGCCCAACTTAGAGCGCCGAAAGACTGGGTCTCAGAATTGATCCCTCTGGTACTTTCTTGTGAACCTGCACTGCATGATGTGCTCCAACAGTACATCTGCCTAGGTCCTGATAGCAACGGCTACAAGCTTAGATTGTCTGAAACAAACCCCACCTGGGTACCCTATATCTAGATTGGCCTCTCCCAGGTGCTTCTTCTTCGGTGGACCCAAGGCCTCGACTTCGACACCGGGTTTCAGTTCCTAGAGATCTTTAGTGGAAAGGGGCATGTCACCCAAGCCTGGTCGGGTGCTTATTCTGCACATGAAGAGCTTGTTTGTAATTCGGTCTAGTGTGTACGGTATGCTCTAGCCGGGCAATTGATGAGGCACGAGGCTGGCTACAAAACAGCATCTTTTGACATTCTGTATGGTAACGAAATGGACTTCCTCAAGAATGGTGGCATGGCGATACTTGCCGACATTTGCTCGAGTTCTATACAATATTTGTGCACATGGGATACATACCGCCCCTGCTTGGGCCCTTCTTGATGGTCTACCGAGGCTAGCCTTGTGGATGGTGCTAAACTTGGCTCCTGATGGTCTGATGCTGGTCGGGACTGATTGCTCCAGTTGGTCTGTGTGTTCACGCTTTTCAAGCAAGCGGAACTTTATCAATGTCCGGGGAGATATGGCCAAATTGTGGGTGGAGAAAGGTTTTGCAATGGTCAGTCGGAACCCGGGATTCAATTAGATTTCTAGACTAGCTTTGTTGATCTATGCATGCACATGTTTCTTGGGTTATAGGAGTGGGATACTGCATCGAGCTAAGGACCGTGTGTCTGATATTGGTGTGCCTGAGTGTCCATGGAACATTCTGCTTGGAACAGCCGGCTCAATCACTACTGTTCCGACAGCCTCGATGGGAATGGTTAACGAATACCGTAGCCAGGGAGCCCTGGTTCAATAATATAGTTAATGATAGATAGGTAGTAATATATATAATATTAATATAATAATAATAATAATAAATAAAAAATATATATATATATATATATATATATATATATAATTTGAAAGGGGTTTCTGGGGTTCTGCCTAGGTTCTCCATGGAGCTAGTCGCTGCTTGTACACCCGCAACCCTGGACCCTAAGCTGTAAACCTTGCGAGGTCCTTTTGCTATTGCGGCTGTATATATATAAGCCCGAAACCTAAAGCCTAAACCTAAACCCCCAAAATCGTAACCCTAGCTGCAACAAAACCCGGGCCTAAACCCAAACTTACAAGCTTCCTAAACCTAAACCCTAAGCCGAAAGTCCTGCTTGCCCAGGTATATCGGGTGAGTCTATGGATGATGCTACATGGTGCACCATCACCAAAGAGGACGGTGCTTTGCAGCACAATGTCTACTGTTGGGGAATTAGACCTCGGTAAGCTGACAAAAGAAAAGCGCCTGCAGTGCAGCACAATCACCACCGCCCGTGCATTGGTTGCATTTCATATCCAAGAATTCGAAGGAACCTGCTGCTATTAACGATCACCTAGAAAGCCTATATAGTGTGTGTCTGCACAACTAAGGAAGGTTTCGGGATGCTGCCGGCAAAGCTAAATTCACTGGTACGAAACAACTACAGGAATCAGGGTGGCTATGCAGCATATAGTGTTTCGCTCTACTTGCAATGCAGTGAATAGGCCCACACATATGTGAGTGCAGTGAGGGTCTACATCGCCACGTTCGGCAAGAACCTGCTGAAGGCCTACGCTTCCTGGCTTGCCCGGCCTGCTGACGATCGTGCCGATCTTCGAGGGCGGCAAGTTGTAGACTTGTCCTTGTCGGACAAAGAGATCTTTCAAGGTCTGCAGAGTGAAGATGAGTGGGCCGAGAGTGGGATGCACGAGGTTTTTGAATACCTCTACCGTGGCACAAGACTTGTGTACCTTGACTTGTGTGATCAGCTAGCAGCAGTGGTGGGAGTAAGCATGAATCGAACTGCCAACATGTTTGCACTCCGAAGGATTCCAGACACCTGGCAACCCGTGATGGCAGACTACCGCACCGAGCTTCGTGGGAAAGCCCCCTGCAGGCATTGATGATCTATCACGACATATAGACCCAGCTAGGAATCATAAATAATATGTATAAAGTCATGTAGGTTCCCCTGCTGTGTTGCTGCCGGACTGAAACTCCAGATGTGAAGCTCCTGTACATTCCCGACACCCATAACTGCAGTAGTGCTGTCCCTCAACTCGAAGCCAAGGTGTTGGGATCTGACAACCTCCGCCGAGAGCTCTTCTCAGTGCAGGCAACTACCGGTGTGACTGAGTGCAGAAAACGTAGAAGGTGCCAGTAGGCACTGCATCGTATATGGCTAGCAGTACATATGGCTGTCGGCACATGCAAGTAGCTCTGTGCTCAACAAGTTCGGGACGAAGTGTCGGTACCGGGTTGGTGCTGTTTCCTAGGCTACTAGTTACACAGAAGAACCTCTGTAGGACCTATAAACCTAGGGACCCACAAACCCCGCAACCCACAATCCCTGAGCCATCTTACCCGCAACCCGCAATCCCAGCAACCCGCCGCAACACCCGCAACACCCGCAACCCTTGGAATCCTGAGCTTTCCCAGGCCCGAACCCTACAAGCCTAAACCCTCCTCTCGAGCCCTCTCTGGAGCCGGTTGCCTGGTGGCCGGTGGTCGTCCTGGGCCCAAATGTCTTCTGTAAAGGCGTTGGTGGGTGCTTTTTAGCTTTAAAGCGATTTTATGGTAGAATAGCAGAAACGGGTGCCCGCAATCCGGGCGCAAATCCCCACATCCCGGGCGCAAATCCCCACATCCCGGGCGCAATTATAATTAGTGTGCCGAGGCGACCCACCAAACCACAAATTTGTGCCTTAAGGCGCCAATTCAGAGCAAAGTTGCACAGCTTGTACAGATAGGGCTGGTGCTGTACACACAGGAACATTTCTGCCTGGTCTGTGTGAAAAGTATTTACTATCACTTGCTGACCCAAGGTCCTTGTGTGCCACTAGCATGTGCAGATTATATACACCTGTGATGGTTCGTGCCTGCCGTTGCATTTATATCTAGGATCCGTGATAGTGTGATGACATCTGGACCTTCTAGGCTGTGGTCCTGTTCCACCCTGTTTGCCGGGCTGAACCTCGTGAGTACGAACTCTACCGGGGAACCGCAAGCAACCATGGATATTGCCGCAATGATTCGTGCTTCACATCTGCACATCTAGCTAGCTTTGCAAGTATATACAATTCCCATCCTTACCACATCCCAGGCTTCGCAAGAACGAATTGCCAAGCTCCAAGCCCAACTGGCTGCTCAAAGTGGAGGAGAAGGAGATGCTGTTGTACCTCCAGCAGCTGTTGCAGGCTAACCCTAAGCTGGCCCTAAACCCTGAGCCGTAAACCCAGCCTAAACAGTCTTAGAAAAAAACTGGCATAGGTAGCATGCATATATAGTCCAAGGAAGGTAGCACACAGACCTTGGTGCCGATCATAAATATTTACAATATATACTTAACTTAACAATAAGATTAATCAATACCAATATGCAGGTGCTCCGATCTTGGCAACGACGGCCGAGCCTATGATCACGGGCAATGCTGTGCAGAGCCTGCCTGCAACTGTGTTGCAGACCCAACTCGGCAATGGTTCGATCACGACGACCGAAACCTCCCAAAGCCTAGGTTTGACCAGCTCGAGTGATGCCCCAGCCCCACCGAACCCTGCTGCAGGCATGCAAGTGTCGTCCCAGGATCGACAATCGGATTCGCTGCACACACCGCCGCCTGTGCACCATGCACCCAGCCCGGACAAAGTTTCGAGTAAAGCCGCAAGCCCAGCCAAAAGCACAGCTCTGAATGCAGCCCCAAGCCCAGCCAAAGGCCCAGATCCGTGTGCGACCCCAAGCCCAACCAAAGGCATAAAGAGGAATGCCAGTGTCTTGAGTTCCAAGCCGGACGACCACGACTCATCTAGCTCTCCGGCAAGCACGATCCGCCCACGCAGCAAGTGCCCTACATATTGGAGGTTTCCTGTACGCAGTATGATGTACCTGCAGCCTCCAACAAGTGCTTGCCCAGAACTGTGCCTATCTCAGGATGTACAGATACTTTACTCCAAAAAAGGACGGCTCCTTAAAGTGCAGCCCGGAAGCCCTGGAACTCTACAAAAGCGAAACTGGCAGTGCCCTGGCTTTGCTCTATAGTCTCAAGTATTGACAACTGGACTTGTGCATATGATGCATACTAACCTTGAGTGCTTCATGTGAATCCTAGGAGAGGCCCTTCGTAACTTGTTGCTCAAGCATGGGGACTTCAAGACGGTTGAAGTCCATGCCAAGAAATTTCATCGAAAGCTTCACTTGAAGAAAATTGAAGCTGGATGGTACACCCGAAGCCATCTGATGACGATCTGTGCGTGGACCAAGCCATGAACTCAATCGTGTGTGTACACTGCATGCTAGCATCTGCATATCATTCCGGCCTTTGTGGTTCTGCATGATAAGGAAGATGACCGATTGTGCCTTTCAATGGGCACAGTTGAACAACCGGTTGAGGACGAATGCTATCCACCAAGATGAAGAAGCCCTCCTCATATTGAATGAAACCTATCAGTTGGTTGACGAGTCGGGTGAGGAGATCAACATGAGCGGGTCCTTTGAGCTAGAGGTGGGGCTTCCCGACGAGCCTGTATAACCCTGATATCACCCTACTCTCGAGCCTTACTCCTGAATCCCACGCAAGCACTAGTCTAGTCCCGAGCCTTCCTCATGGATCCTACCAACCTGAGAGCCCCGAGTCCTGAATTTTTGCAACAAGCTGTCATCTAGAACTATACCAGTGTTGCAGGATGACTCGGGATTCCTCCTGAAGAATGGCACACCTTCTATGGATGGCCCGCCAGAGACCATCCTAGGCGGGATGGCTGCTTCTTCGAGTGCTGCTCCTTCCTCTTCCAATACCCCCGTGAGCAGTACTGCAACCGCAAGCTTCAAGCTCCTAGGCCGACACAAGCTAGTGCCAACAAGCACATGTTGTAAGAGACTGCACAATCAAATCCAGACTCACCGGCCTTGATGATTCCAAGGTTGACCTTCCCGACCCTGCAGCAGAACCAGTCTGCTTTGGGTTTGCTCCCGGCTTTCCTAGAGGTCTTGGGCAAGAAGATTGATGCCTGCTCCGACCAGCTGGAGCTGTGCTCTTCAACACATGCATGCAGTTATGGTGCCAGTACACTAGTAGAACCGCTTTGTGCATACACAGGACAAACTGGCCGAGAACAAGCACGCCCGTGCAACAGAGCAGCTCGATCTTCGAAGTCAGTCTATGTATATATATATATATATATATATACATGTATACATATATATATATATATATATATACATACGTATACGTATACATATACATATACATATACATATATACATATATACACATATATATATATATATATATGCGATCCCCAGCACCTTTTGGTTTGGGTCTCGTCTAGTATTCACCGAGGTCTTGGGTTTCCTGAGTTGACCTAAATATATCTCTTATCTAGTATTCACCGAGGTCTTGGGTTTCCTGTGTTGACCTAAATATATCTCTTATCGGGTTCCTGTGTCTCCAACTCGCTCCTTCTGGGCAGTTCTGTCTCTCACACTCCCCCTCTCTCTCTCTGCCTCTCCCTCTCCCTCTCTCTCTGTCTTTTCCTCTCTCTCTCTATCTCTCTTTCTTTAATCTCTCTTGCTCATTCTCCACTGCCTCTCTTTCTCACTCTCTCTCTCTCTCTCTCTCTCTCTCTCTCCCTCCCTCCCTGTCTCTCTGTCTCTCTCTCTATATGTTCTGTCTATTTCTCGCCTTTCCCTCCCGATCTCTGTTTCTCTTCCCCCAAACCCTGAACCCTGAAGCCCGAGCCCTAAACCCTAAATCCCCGGACCTTGGCCAGGCTTGCCACCTCGATCCGCGAGATCCTCGCCACGCTGAAGGAGAACTACAAGAAGCTGACAACCAAGCAGACGGACTCGATATCGTGTAAGGTGGACAAGCACCTTGGAAAAATAGATTGCATGTAGCTAGGTGTGAGTGCAATGCACTGCTTATGCTACCCCAGGACTTTCAACGATTCGCTTCTACAGATCTACGTGGACTGTACAAAGAATGATGTTGTCATGAATAACTATGTCACCCGGGCACGGCTGCTCAACTGCATCTAATAATCCTCCCACGCCCTAAACCCTAAACCCAATTAAAATATTCGCTGCCCTAGTATCTTAGGTCTCTCAAGGCCGGCTCAACCCGTGGCTCCACCAAGTCTCCAAAGGAGAAAAAGGACAAGAAAGAGAAGAAGGAGAAGAAGGAGAAGAAGCCTAAGTCGAAGAAGTAGGCTTCGCACGGATCGTCGAGCAGAGCTGAGTTCTGCAGATCTACATGATCTTTCTGCCCATGTGCTCTGCTTGCCTTGCGGCACGTATGCATGCACGAGGCTTCTGGCACGCAGCCGGGTATCTAGAGAGTGCATATAAGCTTAGTCATAATTGTGTTGTCGAGCAAGCTGACATGGGTTGTGCAATTAGCATCGAAGTGGAGCAGCAAAAGTGCTGTGGACACTGGTTCCAGCAGGGGTGCTCGGCTGGACGAAAATGCATGATATATGTTCTCGAAGCCCAGCAGTGCTTGCACGCATGTGGAACTATAGCAACCCGTACGTGGCCTACCCTTTTGGCCCCACCCTCGCAGGTCGACTACTTCGTGCAGCCACTCAAGAACACGATGACGAACGAGGTGCTACCCTGTGTCCCTTAAGCAATATAGGCTAGTCTAGCCGCATAACTGAAGTCACGTCTGCTTCTACACACCCATGGGTATCCTGAAAGAATCCCGCCCAAGCTCGTGAGGCCGCCTGCTGTTCGGAAATGACAACGACGACGATTTGGTCGAGGAGTTGTTTGTCTCCTTTGCCGAGGGAGAAGCTGGGCCATGGTTAAGGGCTCACTAGCCGGTTTCGATCTGAGGTTCGTGACTTTATAGTGTATATAATAGATTGTGGTCAATCTGCAAATCATGTAGTGGCACTAAGGGTGAGAGTGCAAAGCGAGTGGTGCGCCTAGCTACAGTTGCTTCGAACCTGCTCCGGAAACATGGTCCCTTGATCCAATCAGCTAGTAGGTTGGGGGTTTGGGGCCGTGTATGTTGCAGATAGGTATAGCTCCTACGTAAAATACCGGCCTGGGCTTGAGGTATTGCCGACCGTATTCTCGAGAAGGTTGCAGCTTGCGGTGTCTCTGACAAGACAAAGACACATGCACTTCAAAATCTGAATGCACTGGTGCAAAGATGGGGTCGAACGCTTGATGTTCCGGTGACTTTTATTACAACAAAAGTCAAAGTACTTCAGCGCCGCCGCCAAGAAGCCGAAGTTCCCTTTCCTGTTCTCCTACCGAGCTCTTGGTTTAAGTTTTTACTGCTGAATCATGCGAAAGTGTTGCTTGGTGGATATGAGCTTACAGCAGTATCCGAGTGGACACAGCTGTTCCAGGATGCATGGTCACGGCTAAAGGTCATCGGAGCTTCCTGCTATTCTGAAGACGTGGATGCCCTTGAAGATGATGCAGAAACCTCTAGAATCCTATAATGGTGCATGGCGATGAGGGCAGAGGTCGAAACAAAGTAGCCACAATGGTGATTGCGGTGCAACCATTGGTGAGTTGGCTGGGGCCAGAATTTGTGAACATGTCAGGGTAGCTTCTCTGCAGTACGATGTTGCATAGTGTCGCCATTATATGCATGACCAGAGACTTTTCTTATGTGTCGTAGCTAAACCTGTGGCCCCCAACCCAAGGCACTCAATGACCACTCGACTGGTATTTGCTGTTGTTCCTTCAACAATCTATGCTGGCGATGCGACCCTGGATACTCTGCATGGTGCCTTGGCATCTGACCTGCTCCAACTGCACAAGGAGGGCCTCGAAGCGACTAGCTATCTTGAGTCAAAGTTTGTGGGCGAAGGGTTTGGGCTTGGGGTCATTAAGCTACAGAGTAGGACTAAGTGGGCTTGTGGGAATGTACGGGTGTAGGGAAGTTGGTTCTAGTCTAGGTTCTTGGTCTCTAGCTTTAATGTATATCGACAAGATCCCTACTCGATTCCCGAGGTTCCTATTACTGATCATCACGGTAATACCTACAAGCGACGGCTGAAATTCACGATGATTTATTTGAAAGGCGATTGGCCGTATTTGAGAAAGGCGACACATTTACGCAGCGGGTTTACTTCGACCCGCAAGTGCCATCTTTGTTCCTCAACCGAGTCGTGGTCCAGAACCTCTAGTAGAGCTTAAGTGGTTGGAGCTATAAGTTTGGGTACCAAGTAAGCTAGAACTTTGAAAGGGTTCTCGTGTTTCTTATCTGACCCATAGGATTGGTATGATGTTGGCCCAAGTGGCCCAACAAGGGCTTGGAAGAAGGACGATGTCATTCCAGACCCCTATTGGTCAAATAAGTTTTCTCAGCTACGGTTGCTTCCATGGATGAAAACTCCGAGAACTATCAGACCGGACTTGGCTCACACGTATGCTATTGCTGGGTGGGGAAAGCATTTTGCGGCTTCAGGTGTGATTACATTATTTCGCCTTGGTGTGTTTGGGCACGCCAAAATACAGATTTGCCTGCAGACTGCATACAACCGCTTTCGTGACTGGTGTTCGAGGAATCGTAAAAGCACCAGCATCAGTGACTTTGAGCTGACTTCTTTCAAAATATCTTCGTGCCTTAGATGTAACCAGAAAGCCCTGTGATTGATCTAGTGCATTTTATGTAGTGCATGCATTTTATATCACAGTCCCATACACCCCTACATCCGAGGCTAAAGGAATTCCCACATGGTTTGGGGAAGGGCCATGACTGTGCCCTGCTTGGGTCCTGGCTGCTGGAGGAGTGCCAAGCTGTAGATGAGACCTCGATTGTCCCATGGTGTTTGTCTGGACTGTTTTTTGTGCATGGTATATATTTATGTGCTGTGGAGTTGTCAATGGGCTCATGCTTTTTTGTATAGTGTAAGGACCAGCAGTACAGACGGTTCTTTCAGCTGCTTCGATGGACGACCCAAGCCGTGAACATTCACTTTCGGTTACTATATTCTGCTGGTATCTGGATACATGGTGATTCAGCGCGACTTGCTGTGGAGACGGGGTTCAGAATGCTCGAGCTTTGGCTGAAAGGGATTGTGCTTTCGGGCGGGAAAGTAGGAGGTTCATATGCATGATACATAGACACCAAGGAAGGCTATGGAATGCTAGCTTCTGAAGCCAGCAACAGATTCGGTTGGGCTTTATTCCGTGTGCAGCCCAAACTGCACATGGCTGTTCACATCGTGTTGCTAGTCTTGAAAAGCACCATGTCTGTTCGAAGCGATCCTTTGCAATTAAAACGAAAACCTTGACCCCAAGGCTGGAAATCCAATACAACCTCGAAGATTCCGGTGGCAAGTTCGCTCTGAACCCTCTTTGCCACTTGAACGCAGCTGGGGCCGGGTTAAGGGTAACAGCTTGTACTGCTATTGCCTTACTTAGGCACATGCACTTGGACGGATGAAGACTTTATTGGGCGGGTGTGCCGGGCCGCCAGACGCACGCATCCCTTTACGACGAGTCTTCAATCCTTGAATCGTGCGCTTATGCATTATCGGCATCAGTTCCGAAGCAACGAGCTGTGACCTGGGAACCCCGGCCGATTCGAGCTTGGAGAAGGAAAAAGCGTCGGCAGCTGGAGCTGTGCTTGCAATGTGAGCGTGTTGTATACACCCAGCAAACCTCCCGAGCACTTATCAAATTAAGCGAGCGATTATTGAATATCGTAGTGCTTTTGCGGGGTTCGTTACCAAAAAGTTTCGATACGCAATTATGTGTATCAAACAGCAGTCCAGGCTTGAAGTTCTCCCCATAGTACGTAGTAGCAAGAACCGCCGGTGCGGGGCCAGACAGGTCAACCCCAACAACGTTGAACACCGCGGGCTCCGACTCGTCCACAGTGGGTAGGACGGGATTACCGGCGGCATCATGCTCAGCTTGAAGTCGCTCTCGTCGTCGACAGCGGATGGTCCCATCTGGGTAGTGCCACCGGTCCCTTCCAGCGCGGAAGCTGTGGCCTCTCTGTATGAGTCCAGGCAGCTCTGGAGTATCCGAGGGGTTCTCCGCCGGCTGCGACGTGCATGTCGGAGACCACTGCGAGGACGAAGACGACGACATTGAGCTCCCAGCTTCTGGCCATTGCTATTCTTCGATAAGAGGTGTGTCCAATCCTGTCGAAGGTGAGTTCAGTGTCCAGTTGCCCCAGGAAGAGTGCGTTGACGACGGCTCACTCGAACTCGCACCATGGGGGGGCAAAGTGGAGGCCGAGGGTGTTCCCGGTGGGGCCATCGATGTCCACGCGCTCCACGATGTCCAGGTACTCCAGGAAGATGTCGCCGACGAAGAGACCAAAGGTTCCACCGAGCTCGTACTTTGGGAGGTCCAGGTTGCGTGAGCGGAACTCGTTGAGGAAGCCGATGATGTCCACGTACTCCAGGATGTCCAGGAAGTCCACGTACTCCAAGAGGTCCACATAGCTGCAGGCGCCGTATCCCACGTGTTCCATGAAGTCCAGATGGGCTCCGGTGTCGCCGAGGTTGGTGTCAAGTTGTGATCTCCCCCTCTTCCTCTAAGGTTGCGCCGATCACGGACCTTCTCCCACCAGTGGCAAGGGTGTTGACCAGGAGTCACCGATGGGTGAGTCCCGTTTGTGGCCATGTGAGGGAGCGGAACGTTCTCTGTTAGCGGGGAGTCAAAGGCGTCCTCAAACACGTCCGTGACTTCCTCATGTTGCAAGGCAGCCCCAATTTCTTCGTCCCACGCACAGGTTTAAAGGGTTTAGGGTTTAGGGTTTAGGGTTTAAAGGGTTTAGGGTTTAGGGTTTAAGGGTTTAGGGTTTAGGGTTTAAGGGTTTAGGGTTTAGGGTTCAGGGTTTAGGGTTCAGGGTTTGCCGTAGAGTGGCGCAGAAGCGGAAGTAGCTTGCGACAGTGTATTGTCGAGTGCGTCGTAATATGACGATTGGCTGTTGGAGCCTGATGGTGGATGGCTCTTTCTTTTAACTCTCCCACCCCACGCCGTCTAAGGCGGCCAAACCACCCAAACCTATACCTTTTAGGGTTTAGGACCTAAACTCTGTTAGGTCCATGTTGGTTTACAACAACCACACAATTCTGCAGCCAAGCTTCTGGTCCGAAAAGGCAGGGCAGAGTACGGCAGGAGGTAAGGGCCAACAGAAGTGGTCAGGAGAGGCCAGAACAGGGCGGGGGCCGGGCAGGGGATAGGCAAGTGGAGGTGTCTGGGGGCCTGGCCCTGGCCCTGGCCCTGGCCCTGGCCGACCTGGGGGGCCTGGGGGGTTGGGCAAAACTGCAAGAATTGTCCACGTCTCCCCCAGGACCGGCCTGGACGCCCCCAGGTCCTTGAACTCTGCTCGCTGCAGGCCCCAAGCCCCCCCTTGGGGGGGTCCCTTTTTGGGGGTGCTCTGGGAGAGGTTGGGACCCGGGTCTCGACCTCAGGGTTTAGGGTAATGACTTTATTAAGGGACCAGTACTGGTCCCGAGGAGAACCGGCTCCGGTACCGGGCCTGACGTGGGTGCTACCGTCCCCATGGCTGTGGAGAGGCGGGCAGGCGTCTTGGGTCGCTCTGCGCCATCGAGGTCGAGGGGCTTAAGCGCCGCCCACCCACAGTAGGTGGGCGGCCTATGCCTTGAGTTTAGGGTGGGGAGTTTAGGGTTTAGGGTTTGGGGGTTATGGGCTTTTGTCCATCAGTTGAGGGTTTCTTTTGAACGGGTCCTTAGAGTTTACCCGAACCCGAAAGCGGCTTGTAGGGGGGTTGGGGGGGTTAATAGACTTGAAAGGCTTTTGTTCCTTTAGAAGGATCCTCACAAGGGTCCTGGGGGTCTCTGGGCGTTGGGAGTCTGGGGGCCTGCAGGGCCGTGGTTTAGGGCTTAAGGCATATAGACTTCCGGGATTTAGCAGTTCACAGCAGTTTCTTTGAAGGGCTTCTCTAAGAATTCTTACAAGCTTCTTAGGAGGGCTGAATACCAGCTCTAGGAGGTTTCGATACACCTTACATGACGGGTTTAGGGCAAGTGTACTGCAAGGGCCCACTACAGTACAGCTTACCAAACACAGGTTACGATGGTCCATCATCGGAGCTGCCTCTACGTTGTTCGCGCTTTTTTTAGTTGATATAACGGGGGCCCTCGGGAGTAGCACTGGACTATGATTCCATGGGTGTGAGGTCCATTTAGCCTATAGGGTTGGAGTTGTGGGTTGTTTCTTGGTAACTAGGCCCTTATATTACGTACGGGTTTTGTGCTAAGGCTTGCGGTCTGGAGCTTCAACACCCAACCCAAATATTGCTTGGGGGCATTCCTTCCTATGTTCCGGGTGGGCCCACGACCCCACGCCCCGAACCATCGGCCACAAACCCCACAAAACCTGAAACCATGATCTGTTACAGCACTAGACATGAGATCCCGAGCACCCAACTCTGGAAGCAAGGATCCCGAATCCTTCTAGAGCTACACAGCCCTCCTCAAAACACTAACCACCTCAAACTTGAGCCTTGAAATGGAACCCTAGAAAGCCCCGAACCTGAAAGCCCAAAACCCTAGACAGGGAGAGGATATCATTGAAAACGGGGTGGTGGGAGGCGGGGGCGGGGCGAGGGGAAGGAGCAGGAATCGTACACATAAAGAATCCTAGGACTCTAAACCCCACCTTAAACCCCAACTGACCCCTTCTTTCGCCTTGAGCTTCTCCATATCCGGCTCCTCCCCGAAACTTCTTCGATCGAAAATCTGCAGCAGGGCTTCAGCTCCGATTCTGGGACTGTTCTTCATGGGCATAACTGCATAATGTTGAGGAAGTCTATAGAGACCCTACACTAGAATGATCTGGCTTTACAAACCCATAAGACTGAGCTCGGGCTTCTCGCCGTGGGCCTGTGAAGATATCATGGCAATAGGCTGTCCTCATAATTTTATCGCTAGTCAGTTTCGTAGCAGGAACCCATCAGGCCCTTCAGGGTCGTTCAACTTCAGTTCAGGGCTTACCAGGACCCTCCTTGTACCCTCAAACAGGGGCGTATGGCCCCAAATAAGGGGCATTTAGGGTCTAATAGAGGGTAGGTGGAGGGCCTAGGTATGCCGTGCAGGCTTGATCGGGGTTTGGGCTTAGTAGGTGTCTTTCGGAATTCAGGCTGCGGTTCCACGCCTAAAGGTGGAGGTCCAGGGGAGGAGCTCCCAAACCAGGATCCCTAACTACCCGAACCTTTCAAGAGCTAACAATCTAATTAGACCCTTGAAATACTGCAGGAACTAACATAGGTTCGGAATCAATCCTAAATCCAGAACCCTGATGTCCAAACCCTGCTTCCTAGTTAGACCCTAGAACGTGATGTCGGTCCCTCTTTTGTGCTGCAGGGCGTTAGGCGCAGGTTTAGGGTATGACTATTCGGAAAGGGTATGGCCATGAACCTGCGCTTAGATTTAGAAGCATTCTCAAGCTACTCCCTAAACCGGAGACCTGCAAGCTTGAACCCCAAACTCCCCACCCTAAACCCTATACCCTAAACTCCCCACCCTAGTCCCTAAATCCTGAACATCCCTAAGCCCTAAACCATAAACCCCCACCCTAAGCCCTAAACCCTGAACTCCCCAGCCCTGATATCACTCCCCCAAAACCGCAACAACCCGGGGGAGATCTTGGGGCTGCCAGGGTTCCCAGAGACTCCAATATTCCTTGACTAAGGACTATGTTCCTTAAATCACATTAAGGATCCTACTATCATTGAAGGCATAAGGTATATTCCTGGATATAAGGGATGTTGGAGTCTCTGGGTTTAGGTTTGGGGTTTCAGGGATCTAATTCTAGGTTAGGGCTTCGGGCTTCCGGGGTTTCGGGTGTCGGTTTGGGGTTGGAGGGCTTAGGGTTCCAGGGCTATGTTTCAGGGTTTAGAGTTCCAGCGTTTATTCAGTGTACGAACTCACTCTCTTATAACTACACTTAGGGGCACTAAATGGATCCTATTCTGTTCAGAACAGGAACCAACAGAGCCTGCCGGACAAGCGACGGGCTGCTTGGATTTACCTATAGGGTCATCTCGGATTTACCTATAGGGTCATAAAAGACCAAGGTGAGGGCTTGCAGTTCAGGACTTAAGGAATCTGCCAATTTTTAGAAATATGGGTGGCCGTGTGTCCCGTGACACTTCAGAGATGTTGGGCTCATGTGGGGCTAGGATGCATATGCAGCGCTTGTAAATAAGACCCCTGAAGCAAAACTTTCAACTTCTGGCACACTTGCCCAAAAGCTTGAAGTCTCGCTTTGACAAGTAGAGACTCCATTCTTCCGCCATGCACGGATGCATTTTCCATAGTAGGAGGCGGACTCCTTGCTCTCTGCGAGCAAACTACGGAACTTCTCCAAAGCGGGTAGAAGGGCTTTTGTGGTCGCCGCTTACAGTCGCATCGTCCAAGACAGAGCCGACGTAAGCGGCCAACGATGTTCGGATCTGCAATCGCCTGGAGCGCAGCAAGGCTTTCACTCCGGCTTTTGGCCGCTCACATCATTTGACTCCGGGCCTTGACCATACCCACGTGCTTCTCATGTCAATGGTCATCCGTCACCCTCAGTATCGGAGTTAAAACTATAATACCCATCATCAACATCAACATCATCGTCAACAGCAGCAGAAACAGCACCGTCGTCATTACGGCCAGTGGCATTTCTCCAGTAAGCTTGAAGGAGGTTTGTAAATGTAACGATGTTTCGCCTTCTCGAATCTGCTTGCAATCCACCTGATCAGAACATAGGAAGCCGTTGTCAAACTCAATAAAAACAGGATGCGTGCTGGGCAAACTTTAGATCGATGCTAAACCCTAAACATGTCAACCTTCAAACCTGAAAAAGACTGCGTCTCAGCGCTCAGGCAGCAAGTTGTCTGCAAAACCCTCAGAGCATCCAAAAGCCTACCTCCAGCTTTCTGAGGGTTTAGGCTTCCAAAGCATCATTCGAAACCCGGGACCCTACACCCTAAGGTCTAAACTAGGAACCCTGAATTCCCCCCATGCCCAAAATCTGAACCCCCTTAGCAATTACTCAAGTCCAGAAAGTCTTGAACCTAAACCTCAAACTCGAAAACCCTGCGGCCCTGCGGCGCTGAAGCCCTAAGCCATGTCAGCCGGGTCCTCAACCTAAAACCCTGAACCTTAAATCCTAATACAGGAACCTTAATAATCAGAATAGGGTTTTGATGCACATTATACTATATATACTATAGTCATAATAAGGAGTCCCTAAAATAGTATAGGTAATTATTAAGGCCCCTACATGAAGCCCCGAACTGAAACAATAAGTCGAGAGCCCACCGGGCCTTGTTCTTGTGCATGGCCAGGACCAGCCTACCTGAGCGTGGGACTATTCAGTGAGGGTCTTACGAGAGCCAACCTTGTTTTTGAGTTTAAACCCTCTTTTCCGACTCCCCGTGTTACGACTGAGAGCCAACCTTGAGGGTTCAGGGTTTTAGGGTTCGAGGTTCCAAACACACTAATTTAAAATTTAGGGTGTAGGGTTTCAGCGTTCAGGTCAGGGCTTAACGTGAACTAAACCCATGCAAGGAACTGCATATCAGCAAGGATCCTACTTGCAACTTGCTCCATCCGCTACAGAGCAGAAGAGAGGCTGCACAGTGAGGGTTAACGGGGCTCGCTCGAACAGATAAATGAGAATCAAGTTATCCAAACCCTCAAGGTGTTCCTATCCCTAGCGCCGGCTTCTGAATCCATTGAGCTTTACTCCGGCACAAGCGGAATCTTCAGAATATTGTTGTGGGAGTGTCTTTAATACTCCTATGTAACATGATTCATGTATATTCAACAGTATATTGTGTTCTTATTATCTCAGATTATCGGTGCCTTGTTTGTTGCACGGACATGCAGACAATCAACTCCAGCATGAGCATACTGCAATATACTGCATGTGCGGCCAAACCCACTAACATGGCCTCTGCACGCTCCAATTGCTTAAACCCTCAACGTCCATCCAGCTAAGGGCTGGGCTCTCGCGAATGTTCTCCTTCCTATCAACCTGACGAAGCTCGGAGCTCGGAGGATGTGGTGCCCCAAACACTCAGAGTCGAAACCCTTGCCCTACAAAGACCACATACTTCGGAAGGCACGTCCGACTAAGAATTTCAAAATTCAGGTTTTGTCTTTTGGTGAGGTCTTGAAGTGACAGGTCGAGGGCAAGACTCTTGGAGCCTGCTGCTGTGAAGGAGCGGTTGCGCAGGCCAAATTCTCAATACATCTCAACACCAGAATGTTTAGGTTGTTACGGCGACTACGGCGCTTGTTACTTACTGCAGAGATACGGATATGCGGACTGCTCAGATACTAATTATAGCTAGTAGAACATGCTTTGACTTGGCTAGGCATGAACTAGCTTTACGTCATGTGTGACAAACAGTGTCATCTATGCCAGCACGAGGGAAGCTGCACCCACAAGCGCTGGCGTGCCTTTGTTGTTGAGGCTTTATTGGAATTTCGAGGATTGGGGCTTTCATAAGCTGTTGGGGTTTTCAGTTTCGGACGTGCAGGGCCCAGAGTTGCTGGATCTGCAGCTTGAAGCCTTACAGGAAGAACTTGGGCCTTAGCCCCAAGCCTGGTTATGTCGACATCACGGCTTGCTCTTAACAACAGCGCCAATGGACATCAGGCTAATAACTAATTACAAACCAACAGAAGTCACCCCACC
>CAJNDT010000233.1:235000-267618 GCA_905221615.1 Symbiodinium sp. CCMP2592
GGTAGCTAGGATTAAGGGAAAGTGGCTTCTGGGATGTGGGCTTCCATACGGTGCCAAAGATTACGGATGCCGGGCTCAGTGTGCATGGACTATAACGGGTGTAGGGCTTAGAGTCGGCATGCAGTCCTGGGGATTGTCCACTCTGCCTTCGGCCATCTTGGAAGCTGGGATCATGCCCACCTGGTGTGAGATCGGGACCGGCTACAACCCCAAACCCTGGACCTTACCCTAAACCCTAAAACCCCTTAAACGTTTACCTCTAACCATAAACCCTAAACTTTTACCTCTAACCCTAAACCCTAAAAATTTACCTCTAACCCTAAACCCCAAACTTTTACCTCTGTCCGTAAGACCTTGACCCCAACCCCCGAAACGTGCCTGGACACCCTGAAACTGCAACCTGAGACCCTGGAGCCAGAACCCTAAACTGCTTTACTGCACCGCCTCAGAAACCTCGAACCTACAACCCAGCAATAGATAGATAGACCAGCAGACAGACAGATAGATAGAACGGTATATAGGTAAATGGATGGATAGATAGTTCAGTAGATAGTTAGATAGACAAACAGATAGAAAGATAGATAGACAAACAGATTAGGTGTTTCCGCCAAATCGGCGTCCAAGCAGGCACGCTGGGATCGGGGTTATGATTCCGGGTATGTTTCGGGGTATGTCGGGGTATGCTTCACGGCCATGGTTTGGCGGTATCCAGCCCACCGTAAGCCATTATCGCTAAACCTTTTGAGGGCTCAGGGTGCTCGGTGTGCTATTTAGGCAACTAACCCCCAAACCCTAACAGGTGTTTTTGGGTGGTTTCGCAGGGCAAGCGAATTCCTAGCGCAAAACCTCGTCTTCAAGCACCAGCAATCATAGGCTATTATACCACTACTATTTCGGGGGGTTCCTTATTGTGAATAGAGTAGTGGGCTCCAAAACCCTGTTCTACTTGTTAAGGCCCCTAAATTACCTATAAAATACGATTTCTACAAAGCGCGTTTTCTTTTTGGGTTCAGTCGTCGGGCCCAGAGCCTGCAGCGAAAGTCGGCTGTGTAGATTGTTGTTTGGGGACTCGAGGTTTTCCGGTTTTGGGACTCAACGATCTGAATTTTCTACGCTTCAGATAGCTTTCAAGAAAAAATCTGCGGATCACTGCTGCGATCCGGATTGGGCCGTCAGGGCTTAGGGTTTAGGGTTTGTGATGACCGCACATCCTCCTTAAACCCGACAGCTTAGGCCGTTTACCTTTTTACCCCTAAACCCAAACCTTTGAAACCTCATCCTTGAAGCCTTATCCTTAACCACAATCCGAATCCTAAAGCAAAGCACCTTTTGAAACCTCATCCTTGCAGCCTAATCATTAATCCTTAGCCAAAATCCGAATCCTAAAGCACATAGCACCTCAGTGTCTGCGTTAGGTTCGCGTATCGGAGCGGCGCCAGGCCTTCTCGACCCCCACATCGGCCATCGCCACCCTGAATCGATCACTCTTAAGTCGACTGTTTAGCTTTCAGATCTTACACTTAATATAGGGACCTTCATAATTAGAATAGGGTTTTGGGGCCGGGCCCATTATAGCGCAATTACAGGGAAGCCCCCCTGGCAATTATTGTGGCCCCTATATTGACCCCATAAAGTTGGACATCGGATTAAGGCCAACTAGTGCTGGGATTCCTTCTACATTACTCCTCAGGATTGAGGCTATTGGGTTTCCAAAACCCTAAACCCTAAACCCTAAACCCAACTTTTGGGCCTCTACTTTGTGGAGCGCAGGGTCCAGAGATTCTGAGATAGTTTTGGGGTTCTGGGAGCACACGACACATGGAACAATGATGCGCAAAGGGCATGGTGGTTTGGAGGGGTCCTGCAAGTGACTAAGACCATTTGCAACTCTACTGTTGTCGTTATTCTCACTATTCAATTCAGACTATTCAGTACCACCCGCCGCATAGTAGCTGTTGCCACTACTATTGCGCAACGACCGTTGTGGTTCCTGTTGTTCTGCTGTCAGCTCTTCCCTTGAGGGTCCGAGTTAAACCAAATTGCTATAGTGGCCTTAATAATTAGAACAGGGTTCTGGAGCCCATTATACTATAGAACCCCCCGCAAAATAGTAGATCAAAAGCTCCAAGTCGTGCAGAAGACCTGCAAAAATCAATTCAGTATCAGATAGCTCCTTCTTCAGCTCTGAAGGCTCAAGACAAGACCATTCGGATGTAGCCCGTTTCGGATTACGGCCCTAAACCCCTGAACCCCAAACCCTGAACCCTAAACCCTGAGCCTTATGACCTAAACTCTCGCCTGTCTGACACGAAGGTGATCACGCCATTCATCTCCTGAGCAGGCTGGGGATTGGACGGAACGCTGAACCCGAAGCCGTTTCGGATGAGGACGGCTTTAGTGTTCTTTTTTGGGGTTTAGGGTTCAAGGTCCGCGTTTAAGGGCTGGGGTTAGTGTGGATTTACATGCGGACTTTGAAGCTCACGAATGCACGGACCTCTTTTGTACCAGGTCTGCTGATGGCAAGCTTGTGCGGTTCTGAGAGTGTGAGTCACGAGGCTTAGCATGAAGACTGGGGCTGAGACCTCATGTGACCAAAAGGGTTTAGGGATTAGGAGTACCCAGAAGTGAAAAGCATGGATTGAAAAGGACGCCTTTTACCAGGACAAGTCATGTATGGGGGGATCAAGTCTCGGTCGCAGAACAGCTCCCCAGGCTGCAGGAAACATAACATAATGAGAATAGGGTTTTGGGGTATATTGTACCGTATACCATGACTCATGACTATATAACAAGGAACCCCCAGACTTGATAGGCATTTAGGAACCTAGGCGTCATAAGAATCAGTTACACCCCGTCCGAGGCATGGGAAGAGGCAAAGCTATGTGCGGGCGCACGTCGTCGAAATCATCAATCCTTCAAATCCCCTGAAGCAAACGAGAGGTTCGTTGCTGCAACGAACACTGAACACTTGCACGAAAAATGGCGCTTATCTGGGCCGAAGAAACCTCCAACAGAATGCTAACAGAATACACTAGCACTAGCATGGGTAAGCCATCAACGACACCAAAACACAGTCACAATGAGGAGATGGAGTCATGGCAGCTGCAAACAAGCAGTAGCTGAAGAGGAGTGATGGTGGTAGTAGTAGCAGCAGTAGCAGTAGCAGTAGCAGTAGCGGCCCCAACAGACAGACCAGGGGCAGGTGGGAATTGAGGGCGTAAGCCCTAAACCCTAAAAGGCAATATTGGGAAACCGTAAGCCCTAGACATCCCTAAACCCCTAAGCCTCAGACCCCAAATCCTAAACCCTAAACCCCAAACCCCAAACCCCTAAACCCTAAACCCCAAAGCCCCTAAACCCTAAACCCTAAACCCCTTAACCCCTTAAACCCCAAACCCCAAACCCCTAAACCCTAAACCCCAAACCCCAACCCCAAACCCCTAAACCCTAAACCCCAAAGCTCCTAAACCCTAAACCCCTTAACCCCTTAAACCCCAAACCCCAAACCCCTAAACCCTAAACCCCTTAACCAATTAAACCCCAAACCCCAAACCCCTAAACCCTAAACCCCTTAACCAATTAAACCCCAAACCCCAAACCCCTAAACCCTAAACCCCTTAACCAATTAAACCCCAAACCCCAAACCCCTAAACCCTAAACCCTAAACCCCTTAACCCCTTAAACCCCAAACCCCAAACCCCTAAACCCTAAACCCCTAAGCTCCTTAAACCCCAAACCCCTAAACCCTAAACCCCAAACCCCTAAGCTCCTTAAACCCCAAACCCCTAAACCCTAAACCCCAAACCCCTAAGCTCCTTAAACCCCAAACCCCTAAACCCTAAACCCCAAACCCCTAAACCCCTAAACCCTAAACCCCAAACCCCTAAGCTCCTTAAACCCCAAACCCCTAAACCCTAAACCCCAAACCCCTAAGCTCCTTAAACCCCAAACCCCTAAGCTCCTTAAACCCCTCAAGACTGGGCCACCCGGCCATGCCAGGTTTCAGCTCGGCCATGGTGGTGGGGATCGACTCGAAGACGTACTCCTCCTGCTACTGGGTTTAGGGGTTAAGGGTTTAGGGGCTTAGGGGTTTAGGGTTTAGGGGTTAGGGGTTTAAGGGGTTAAGGGGTTTAGGGTTTAGGGTTTAGGGCATTTCTACTACTGCTGCTACCACTACTACCAACACTGCTACAGCCACAGCCACTGCCACTGCCACTAACACTACCACAACCACTGCAAACTGCCCACTGCCCGCTGCCACTTCGAGTGTTACTGCTGCTCCGCCGAAATCATGTCTCTATTGCCAAACATTCAGAAATGGGAAAGTAGACCGGTGACGACGATCGTGACGAACATACTGGCGCTGTCGAACAAGACGCTTATCATTAACTATATAATGTAACTGCGCATGTGGTGATGATGTTGATGGTGCTGATGACTGCGACACTGTTCATGATCACTAAGACAATGAAGAAGATGGTGTCAGGTCGAAAAGCTTTGACTTCTACTTAATTCTTGCCGTGACTGAGGTTTCGCATCTGGTGTGCTGCACTTGGTGATGAGGCTGGGCTCAGACTGCCTTGACATGCTCAGGCACTCCGCACGTTGCTTCAGAGTGGCGGGACAGACATTGACCAAATTCCAGGCATGCAAGTAAGTTCCAAACTTGGAACAGTGATCAAACGTCGGCAGTGATAGTAACCGCAGCACCAGGAGTCGTTGTGGAGTCACAATCGCACTCGCCTTCGTGGTCATTCGCTCTACGAGTAGTTGCCGTAGCATCTCGCTGCAAGCTGCTATCTACGGGATTCAACTAACTTGGTTCGCTATTTCGCTGCCGATGTTCCTGCAGGTTTAAGAGTTTGTACTTAGAGCTTGGGCTTTGCGATCCTTCCTAGCCCTGGGTTCATCCAGGCCAGAGGCCATGTGTTCTCAAATCCGAAACCCCTAGCCCGAGATATCTTCTGGCCAGCAACCACAGCTGGAAAGTCGGACCAACCACCTGTTACTCTCCCCCTATCCCAGAATTCGGACTCGCTTGCCAAAAGCATCCAAACTTTTCTCTTGAATGAGGTAATTTAAGCTGTTACCCAAGTCATGAAGACTGCATGTTAGCACGTCCAATTTGAAGACCGCCGAATTCTAAACCACACAGACGGGACCCTCCTCATCCTCCGCGCCGCCCCGTGCATGCCGGAGGACCTCTGACCAGTCCGGAGCCCTCCGACTCTGAGCTTCGCCATCATCCCTTTAAAGTACAAGCCAGAAAGTTGGAATATCATTATCCTAAACCCTTTATGGTAAATTATAAGGTATCCTACCCTGAAACCATATTCCAACTTTCTGGAGTTCCCTGTAAGGATTTGCGGTGTGATATGCTGCTGGACTAAAGGCTGAGAGGGGGGGACAAACAGGTCTTGTCTGTTTTCTTGGTGTGTTTATGATATGTAACATAAAGACCATGCGTACCACCATGCCATCCATATCTTAGACCTAGTACAACGCAAGCATATCAAAAACAAAACCATGCAGTCGTGCATTCGGACGTACATGCCTACATAAGCACATACATGATCACAAACATCATAATGCATAATCATACACTCATGCATGCATCTCCCCTATGGTCTCCATTGTATTTCCTTTGTTGGTTTAATATTGCATGTTCGGGATCGTATAAGGTGCCCCCAAAAAGGAACTACTCATGTATGCATCTCTCTATAGGCCATGCACCGCCCAAGCTTTCTTAGCCAGCCCAGGCGCTTGCGAAGCTCTGGAAGGTCGGCCAAGGGCCACGAAAGCGGCTGCCTTTAGGGAACTGGGGCTTCTTTTAAGGGCTTCAGGTTCAAGGTAGGGCTTAGGGTTCAGGGGTTTAGAGACACGGTTGACACGGTTGAGGTGCCTTTGTCAGAGACGTCAAAGTCCCGGAGATTAAGGCTCCCTACACCCTGAACTTCACCGTTCCCGGGCTGAGTGCCAGAGGCCTCAAGGTTGACTTCATACGATCCTTCCGACCACAAACCAGTGTATCAGTCTTAGTAGTATCATGTAGTGCGCCTGTCAGCTTTATTGATTAAAGGTCATCGCAGCAGAACGACTATCAGCTCGTTGGGACAGTCACGAATGTTGGTTATTACTGCCGGTATCTGCTTTAAGACTCGTCGTAGCACTCACACTGCCATCGTTGCTACGACTGCCGTAGTCCATTGTTACTCACACTCAATCATCACGATTACTCTATAATTTGGGCAGAGAAGATAAAGGCCCTCGGAAAAAGGTGCCCTCTACACCCCAAGCTCTACACCCTAAACCAGTAACCCACGATGGGGATCCCAGAACCTTCACCCACGAACCTCAAAGGTTTTGAGCCCCAAGCCACAAAGCCTTGAACCCTGAACGCTGAGTCCTGAATCATCCTAAACTCCGCCCACATCCTGAAGTCTCCCTGCTGGCGGCGGATAGCGCGGAACATTCTTGGGGGTTAAGATTTATCCGTTACGGCCGAAGGGCTTTAGGGTTTTGGGAGTCTGGGGTTTACAAGTCTAGGGGTTTTGCTTCGGGCTTCAGCATTTTATGGGTTGGGTTCGAAAACAAGGCTGGCGTTTATTTTCACTGCCTCTCGGCAGCAAGCCTGTGTGCTGCATCTTGATGCTGTCCCGCAAGCTTACCAGCTGGAAAAGGGCCAAGCACTTCAATAGAACTTCCGCGCAGACGAGGATTGCCCTTTTGGAATGGGTACTCCGTCTCGTCGATTTGGGGCCTTATCTTCATCACGAAACGGCATGTGCGTGCTCCAGGGCTTCTCAAAAAATTGACAAGTCCGGTTTGATTACAAGCCCTCGTAATGTTGACCGTCTGAGCTGTTAAAGAAAGTTCTGCGATGTTAAAGAAGGCTCTTTTTCCCCCATACATAATACTCCCAACTACGAGCAAACTTGCGCAAACACAAGTTGGCAGTGTTTCCCAAACTATGAAGCGCATGGCCTAAAAAAACTATCCTGTCTCCCTCCATAAGGTGCCTGCATGCAAGACTTTTTGCGATGCGGACCCCCTCTCGAATGCCCCACTTGATCACCACAGCCGCTGCTAACACTTAAACCCTTAACCCTCCTGGCCCGTAAACTCATAATCAGTCCTTAAGCCCTGAACCCGAAGCCAGAAAAACAAACAAAACCGTCACATGATCAGGCTCTAAATTCCAAAACCCCGAAACCAATTTGCGACTATAATGAAACCCAAAGCCCTAAAGCCCTAAACCCTGAACCCCAATACCCTAAACCCCAACAAGCTACACAGTATATCGTAAACCCTAACACCTAATCCCCTTAAGCCCTAAACCCTGAACCCCTATGTAAACCCTAAACCCCTAAACCCTAAACCCCTAAACCCTAAACCCCTAAACCCCTAAACCCCGAAGCTTGCCTGGACAATCGCGGCCAGCACGGCCAGAAGAAGAAGAGCCATTGGCCTCCAAGAGAAACTTCGGCATCCGGGCTTCGGGTTATTAGGGTTTAGGGTTTAAGGTTTAGGGTTTAGGCTTTAGGGTTCAGTTCAGGGTTTCGGGTTATTCGTGTTTAGGCTTTAGGGTTCGGTTGAGAGTTTGGGGCGGACCCCCCAAGTGCCCGTAAATAGAACCCCTATGGTCGGTACTTCACGGGTTTAAGTAGGGTTGCGAGTTTGGGGTTAGGGCTTCAAGACTTCAAGATTGGGGTTTAGAGTTAGGGGTTCAGGGTTTAGGGTTTGGCGTTGCGGGTTTAGGATGGGGATATTGGGGTTTAGGGTTTCGGGCGCAGCGGTTTAAGTGTAGAGCCGGGCATTGGCATAGGGATGCTTCAGGTTTAGCTCTTTAAGCCCCCAGGAGAGCACACTAGCAAAAATTTGGAGACAGGATAGGGATATCCCATATATACCGGTCCTTCGTATGTGAAGATCCTCATCCGGTAGCGTGTCAAGGTTTGGGGTTTGTGGTCCCCCGAGCCCCAAACCGTGAATATTTGCGGGTTTGGGCTCCAGCCTTTGATTCAAGGTTTACTTGGAGGATCATGGGACTTAGTAGCTAGGGTTATAAATAAGGTAACTATACTTATAACTCCAATGAGGGTACTTATAACCTTGGTTACTAAGTCCCATGATCCTCCAAGTAGTGTTCAGACCTTAGGGCTTCTGGACCCTGGACTGGAGAGTCGGCGCTACTATTATTATTACTATTACTACTATTATTGTTATGAACTCAAGCATGTTATGAAGAAAGACCTGAAATAGAACCAACCATCCGTGCTTTATAAGCACCCAAGCTTCTGCCCAAAACCACAGCCATAAAGACCCAGTGGTAAACCCCCTGATACCCCAAACCTTCATCCCTCATCTCCAAAGAGAGGACACAAGCATTAGCATGTTTGAAGGGATATCCCTACCTTACTGTGCTTCATTAAATAGGAGTCCCTGTCCAAAAGCCCGGAGTAGAAGCCCTGAAGGTCTCGAAACTTGGAGATGAACATCGGGGTGTGGGCCCTAAGCTCGGCTCCCGTCAAGAATCCCGATCTAAACTTGCCGTGGCGAAGACGAGCTACATGCATCCCTAGTACTGGTTACTCAACACATCGCGTATCTTCACAAAACCCCTAAACCCTCTAAACCCTAAACCCAAAACCCCTAAACCCTCAAAACCCTAACCCCCAAACCCCAAAACCGCAAACCCCGAAACCCCTAAACCCCTAAACCCTAAAGCCCTAAACCCTCGCCGCTGCTATTCGAGGGGGACTCACAGAGCGAAGGGCTGCAGCCAAAGTCCCAAGCTGCAGCTCGAAACCTAACATAGAGGCCTGAATGATGTAGGTGCCTTAATAATTAGAATGGGGTTGGGGGAGATATTGTACTATACATATAATAACGAGCCCCCGAAACAAAATCTGATCATCACGGCCCCCTACATGAAGTAGACTTGGGATGGGAAAGGGCGAGCGCATGGTAGAGTTGCAGTGAGGAAACGTAAAGACTACGAGTACATTTGATCAAAGGACCTATGTTCATCATGGTGTCGCATAGCCAAACCGAATGTACCCTAATTCCGGCTTGAACCCTGACACCAAAACAACCTGAAACCCACAACCAAACTGAAGCCCTCAAGCCTGGGAAACTCTGATACAGGGGCCTTAATAATTAGTGTAATAGGGTAATAGGGTTTGGGGTTCCATAATACTAAAAATATAGGGAACCCCCCAAATAGTATGGGTAATTGTTTAGGCCCCTATATACTAAACCCGCATAGTAGCCGTTATAAAGGAACCCCAAGGACCGCTAGGACCCTGAACCATAGAACTAGAGATCACTTATAGACCCCTTTAAGGAGCGCTTTCAAGGGACCCCCAAAAAATAGTAAGGTAAATATTAAGAACTTCAGAACTCTAGACCCTGAACCCTCAACTGCCAAGGTCTCTGCACTCGTCTCCTTCTGGACATCTCCCTGCCACTGAAAGCAACCTTGGCCCGGCTCTAGCAAGGGATTTCGACAGCAGAGCCAAAGGGTCCAGCGGTTGATGATATAAATCCTGCATGACCCATAATAAGGAATATACCATAATTCCCACAGTCTAGGTTCCTTAGGGTAATGCAGGATTTATATCATCAACAGAAGTACCACTATAGTAGGTACTTAATGGGCATGTGGGCCCCCAAAGTATACACTATACTGACTATTACTTTGACTCTTTGGGTAAGAGTGTAGACTCCGTAAAGGCTTGGCTGTTCGATCCTCACCCCAGCCAGTCTTGGTTACTTCCCCGCACGAGAACCACAATCGAGATGGCTGTTCCTGGCTGTTGTGGGTCCTGTAAACTTCGAGGCTCATGACGATGGTGACCATTGCGGCTCACGTGGACGTCGTACGGCATAACGCAGCTGGGTCTTCGCGCCTTCGGCAGGATAAACCCAACTAAGCATGCCCGATAGCTCAACCCGTAGCTGACAACCTTCAACCCCACTCCAAACCCGTCAAACCCGACACCAGTGCGAGCGTGAAGCTGTCATGGGTGCCATGGCTTCAGCCAGGGCCAAGTGCAGTTCAGGACGCAGGAAAAAGGGGAGGCCCTCTTGAGCAGAGAAGCCTGAAAGTTGACTTCCGGATTAGCCCCTGATTCCCTGAAAGCCTAGAACCATAAAACCTTGAAGCCACAACACCCCGAAACCCTAACACCTCATAACCCTGAGGTCCGAAGGCTCAAAACTTACTATAGAGACCTCAATAGTTAGAATAGGGTTTTGGGGTCTATGATACTATATTCATGATAAGGAACCCCCCAAAACCAAATTCTAACTGTTAAGGCCTCGACACTCTTGAACCCCACTATCGATCCCTTGTAAACCCCTTCAAGGAATCCTTTAAAGGGAACCCTATTCTACTTATGAAGGCCCCTTCATCAAACGGTGGGAACACTAACACCTACCCCCTCGTAGCTCCGCGCCGTAGTGGCTCTCTGGCAGGTTTAGGGTTTGGGGGTTTGGGGTTTAGCGGTCTAGGGGTTTAGGGTTTAGGGCTTTAGGGCTTAGGGTTTAGGGTTTAGGGGTGCAGGGTTTAGGATTATGGGGTCGTTTAGGCTTTAGGTACGAAGGTTTGGGGCTTAAGGTTCAGGTGCGAACCCTATGTCAGATTATTGTCTCAAAAGGGTCTTGGATAAGCCTCCAAAAGCCCAGGCCTCTGATTGATTCCTCCGGAATTCGGAAGCCAAGCCGCGCAATCCCAAACTCTGCAAGCCTACGGAGACCTTGGCTTCAAGTTTAGGGTTTGGTTGTGAGTTGAGGAGGATTTACTTAAAGGGTCATGGGACTCAGTAACTAGGGTTATAATTAGGGTAACTATACTTATGACCCCAATTAAGGTACTTATAACCTTACTTACTAAGTCCCATGATCCTTCAAGCAGGGTCTAGGCTCTTCGGCTTCGTGGTTTGCTTTACGGTGCCGCCAGATTCCTTATTTGCAACTTCCTCAATCCTCTCCATTTCTCTGGGTCACTCGGTCACACCAGAATTCCAGAACCCGGCTAGACAGAGACCGAGACCGTCAAAGGAAAACACCAATTGACTGGGCAAGCAAGTCCTAACTAATCTAACAATCACAGAGTTAGATTTTGGGTCTCAACAGGGTTGCTGGATTGGGTTGATGCTTGTTGGGCTTGGATCTTCAGCTAGAGCGATCGGCATCTTCTCCCGAAAGGCGGCTTTATGGCTGTGTTCAGTGATGCGAAGGCATCCGTATAGACATGGTAAGCTTCCTACCTGAGCAGAGAGCCCAACATCATTCAGGTGTGTGACGACGACCATAACTATACCTTCTAATTTACTTCCTTGTCGAATTACACCAATGTCACGGCTAAACCCCTGCAATATGAAAACATGGTATCAATAGAAACAACAATCGAATGTCTAGGTAAAGCTGCATGTTTCGGCCGTTGGCTCTAGTTGTGAAAGGCGAGATCTCAAACTTCGATTCTATACTGAACTTAAACCCCCGGCGAAAAATATGATCTCAGCAGCTTATAGGAACCAAAAATTGAACATAATTTCTAAGTGCCCCTAAGGATTTGTTGGGCTCCGCGAAGATAAGAGCCGGCTTGCCCAGCGGAGGCAGCAATTCGATCCTTCGGGTCTGGGCCCCTGGCTGATACCACTTGTGGTGCTTTAGGGTTTAGGGTTTAAGGTCTAGGGCTTTGCTCTATAATTTGGCTACTGAACCCTGAAATCCTACCCTGGCCCCTATACACTACAGAGCCTAAACCCTGAAGCCCGAAACCCTAAACCCTTTAGACCCCACATTCCGATCTCTGAACCCTCTAGAGGCTAAACCGTACACACTAAACTCTGAGAGCCTCAATCCTCAACAACCCATATAAACCATACTGTTTCGGGGGATCCTTATTATGCGTATAGTAATATGGGCCTCCGAAACCCTATTCTAATTACTAATTAGCCTTATAAACCCCAGACCTTAGAATCTTAAATCCTAAGCCCATCTTGATCAATGCCATCTCGTCCTGGAAACTCACTTCGTGGAGTCACGGGCAGCACTTTGGCTCCTCCCTCTTGGGAATAGAACTGAACTCAGGGACTTAGGGTTTAGGGTTTGGGGATTTGGGTTTAGGGCCTAGGGTTATGGGTTTTGGGTTTACAGTACATCTGCGTGGATCTGAAGTTTACGAAGGCACGGGGTCTCGAGGTTATTGGGTACTTGGAAAGGTCATGGCTTGGCCAGCTGCTGTACTCCAGGAGTTGGTTGCTGAGAATGGATGCCTTAAAGCCTACTTGGAGGATCATGGGACTTAGTAACTAGGGTTATAAATAAGGTAACTATACTTATAACTCCAATTAGGGTACTTATAACCTTACTTACTAAGTCCCATGATCCCCATTATAGAAGCCCTATAGATCCCTTTAAGGAACCCTATTATAGAACCATAAGGAACCCTAAACCGTACTTACTAAGTCCCATGACCCTCCAAGTAGCCAGCTAGCACCAGAGGCTGGGACCCTTAAGCCTCAAGTCCCCACCCCTAAGCCGCATTCTAAAGAAACTCGGTTTAGGGTTTAGGGTTTAGGGTCCTTAAAGGGGGTTCCTATAAAGTACCCTTAGTAGTATAGGGCCCCAAATTACGGGATCTACTTTCTAGATGGGTGGTGTAGCGGTTCAATAGAAGGTAGAAGCCTAAGATGTGGAGTGGGCAAGCAAAGTGTAGGAGATGGACCCGACATAGCTGTACTGCCTCTGGGCCTCGCAAGCCCAAAACCAAAAAGCTACAACTAAGCAGTGGTTTTGGGGTTCCCTTGGCTCTTTAGCTCCTTATTTACTAGGGATTATCATCATCCCTGGCTCCGTAGCTCCTCCGAAATCACTGGTTAGACAAGCCCAGGCACTTGGCTTTAAACGCTCAAGCCCTGAAGCCTGAAGCCCTAAAAGCCATCGAATACCACAGGGATTTATGGAAACACTACACCCTGAAAAGGCTTCGACTAGAACGTTTAGGAGTTTGGCCTCCGCCAAATCGGGACCTGCCATGTTTAACTTACTTTAAACTCAGGAGTGAAGATTCAAAAAACTTGTGGGGATTGAGTTCGGGGCTTGAAGCCCTAAACGCTTCGCGTTCCTTAACCCTATAGAACCCACACATATATGGTCACGCGCTTCGCAGCCCCCCCCCCCCTCCCCCCCCAAAGGTCAATGGTCCGGATATAGGGTGGGGCCCCCCCCCTCCCCTGTGGTGTGGGGTGTGGGGTTCCTCCCCCCTGTGGGTGGTTGTGGGGTTTTGGGGTTTGGGGTTCAGCTTAAGCTTTTGAGTTTTGGGTTTACGGCTACGAGGTATAAGGCTTCGAGTCGACAAGGGCTTAGGGAGGATTTGCGGTGTATGCTCTGCTTTAGGCTTAGAGCCTGCAGTTAGGTGGGGTTTAGGGTTGGGTGTAGCGTTTTAAATACAAGTTAAGGTTGCTCAAAATCGGGGCACGGGCTGCGTCATAGGGTTTACGGCTTGCTTGCGAAGGGCTTGCGCGTGAGCCCTGGCCGCCAGCACCGCCCCACCATCCAGCGGCAGCTCCAACGGCCCCAACCCCTTTCCGCACACGCCAGGGCCCCCCCCCCCCCCCCCCTGTCAGACCATACCATTGGGGGGGGGGGGGGGGGGGCTGGGAACGCCAGACGCCTGACCATATATAAGCCGTCTGGCATCCTAAAGCTTTAACATACCCTTTCCCTCTCGAACCCTCATATACCCCCTCTAGAATCCTACATCCTAAGCCCTTAACATTCCCCCCTACAGACCCCTCATATGGAGAACCCTCAATGGGGATTTCGTGCGCAGACTGCGGGATTCGGACGGTCACTCGCTTGCCAGTCTACCAGGGAATCTCCAACCTCGCTCTGTAGGGCTCAGTGGGGCTTTCAGGAGGCTTATGTAGGATTTCTTCGGGTTTGGGGATGAGGGAGTTTAGGGCTTATGGGCTTTTAGGATTCGAGGTTGAAGGCTTAGGGTCTAGGGCTTGGGGTTTAGGGCTCTTGGGGAGGTCGGGGGGGGGTTTATGGGGTTTAGGGTTTGGGATTTGTGGTTTAGGGTTTGTAGGGTTTACTAAGGCTTAGGGTTTACGGTTTAGGGTATCTGCTTGGCTCCGGAAATGTGCCTTTTGAACTTGAAGGCTACTATGGTTTAGGGCTTAGTAGGGCTTTCAGAGCATTGAGACTTAGGTTTCATCAGCCACGGGATTGGGGGTCCAAGCCCCTTAGCTCAAAAGGCCACCAACCACGAACAGCTTGGGCCATAGAAGCCCGGTCAACCCCTTCGGAGTGTAAGGTGCAGAAGGAGCCATAGTCAAGTCATTGTCGCCAAAACCATCTGCCAGCAACATCGTATAACCGCCAACATTATCGACAATCACGGCCTATCACCAGCAAGAGCATCTGTGCCTGTGCTGCAGCCATCCTTTTTCACTTCGTCAACACTCATGATCAACGCCACCATCGTGACTATCATCATCAACATCATCATCGTCACCGTCATCATCGCCGTCATCATCATCACAAAAAAGCCAACATCAGCAGCAAGAGCTCCATGCAACATGAGCAGACATGATAGGTTGTGGTTACTAGGTACAGGTTAGATAGCCTAGTAGCAGTAGTGGTGCCTGCAGGTTAAAGTTGTCACTGCACGAACAACCCAGTAGGACCAATGAGAGCTACTTGTACAGCAACGCCAAAACATGCCAAAACAATACGACTCGTGCAAACTGATGTGCGGTGTCTGAACCGGCTGTGGGTGAGGCAATGATGAATTAAGCCGGCAATAAGCTGCGTGATAGTGGTGAAGATGGTAATGATGATGCCAATTGATTGCCATGACGATCGCGTTACGGTTGATCATGATAGCGACCAGGTGTTGCCTTGCAGCCTGCTTTCATTCTCATCGTCGAAAACTACACAACTGCAAACAACTTTATCAGAATCACCTGCACCGTCCTCGTCCCCCCTCGTCCTTCTTTTACTTCTCCTCCAACTGCAGGCGCTCTTCCTCAAAAAACATCATCATCGTCCCCGTCATCATCGTCATGATCATCAACATGATCCACATCACCATCATCGCCGTCGGTTTAAATACATGACAACTCAACATCAAATTCGCAGGCATCAGGGTGTAGGAATTCAGGGCTAAGTGCTTTCTTGTGCTTAGGCTACCTCCCAGCAAGGACTTAGTAGCTACGTTTCACGATCTAGCCCCTAATGTGCAAAAGGCAACACTCAGTGCCGAACCCGTCTTCGCTGTTGATGAACTTGCCGGTGGTCTCCATGCTGATGCCCTTCGCCTCTGACTGTCTGAACTCAAAGAGACTTGTACAAGACTACCCTCCAGTGCTGCCCAATGGTATGTATTGTATATACTTATGCGCGTCTCTTATCGGGATTTGCTTTCTCTCCTACATATTATGTTGGATTCTGTTCCAGGCATCATCTCATAGGTCCACAGTTTAAAAACTCTTAGTCTTGTACATATTACCATACGTGCAAGTACTTGCTGCACAGGCTGGGAAAGAAGCAGTAGTCGTGGTCGTGGTCGTGGTGCATGTTCGTGCCGTCGTCGTCGCCGCAGCGAGAGCTCTGGTCCACACCCCAGCCCAATATCCAGTCCCGGCCGTAGGTGCAGCAGTAGTAGTAGTTGTTGTTGTAGTCACTGCAGTCGTAGTAGGAGCAGCAGCAGCAGCAGTAGCAGTAGCAGTATCAGTAGCAGTATCAGTAGCACTGGCAGTAGCAGTAGCAGTGGCGGCGGCCGTCGCAGTATGAGTAGGAGTAGCTGCCGCTGCTGTTGTCGTTGTTGCCGTCGATGTTGACGATGATGTTGATGTTGTGGCTGTTGCTGTTGCTCTTGCTTTTGCTGCTGCCCTAGCTCTTGCTGTTGCTGTTGTTGTCGTTGTTGTCGTTGTTCGAAACCTAAAGGCCGAGCAATCAAGGCCGACAGCAACAGAGCGCACCCTAGCAACAGCCAGGCAGACCTGACAACCCTCATCAGAAGCATCCACATCACCAACACTCAGAATGAATGGGGCTGCGGGGAAAATGTTACCTAGGTATCATGAGCAAGCCTCTCCCCAAACTTCTCACATAAGCCCGAAATACAATGATCTTCTTATGAGGTCCCCTGGCCCACTAAACCGTGGTGTTGAGAAAGACCGCCTCACGTTTGAAGCTACAGTGTTCCAGCCGTGGACACCAGCTTACCCATCAGTCTCGAGTCTCGTAAAACTTGTTGAACTTTGGATTTTGTAGGCACCCTAAGCTCCTAATGCTGGGTACTCACAAGGCTGCAGGGCTGGGCTATTAAGCCCTAAACCCATGACAACTGCACCCTCGCGGCCATGCGCACTGATTACTTAAAAGACCATGGCTCTTCACTTCAGCAGCTTATAACATGCGGTTCAACGAAGGACGTTCCCACTAGGAGTATGTGCAGCTCTGTCCATAACCTCCATACCCTGTGCCAGGATCCTCCAACTAGATTTTTTGCCCGCCTCATGCAGCACACGCTTTGCCCCGATGCTGGCATCCACGGCGCCCTTGCAGGGACAGCATTCACAACAACGGAAACGCGTGCAGTATGATTATGGCCCTCGACCCCAAACGCTGAGCCTCAACAACACCCTCAAGCCGTTGACTTGAGGACTGCAGAAGTGGAGTCTGAGAACCAGTGGGCTTCAGGACTAAGGAGTGCAAGGCGCGCTGGTGCTCTGAATACTTTGTGCGTGTACAGGGTTTAGGTCAGGGAAAAACCACATTTTACAAGCATGTGGTCGAGGCTTAAGTTACGAGTGGCGTATGGTCATGTTAGCCTGCCAGCCCAAGTGTGAGCAACTTCGGCATTAGGACCACCCTGAAGAATCCCAAACACGTATCAACATGTCCCAAAGACAAACCCAATCCGTCAGAGAATGCTTGCTCATGTCCAAATCCCTACAATTCAACCCTGAGCCCCGTAAACTCTGAACCCTGAAGTATCATGATGAGCCCCAAAGTGTCCTGAATGACCTAAGTCCTAAACCACCCCCAGATCCTGAAGCCCAAAACCGGAAACCACCACAAGCCCGAGGCCCGAAGCAGCAGACGCCCCAACCCAGCCGCGACTCCCGCCACTCAACCACCAAAAGACGGCAGAGGGCTTTCGGCTTTGGTTGAGTTTTTTGTGCACTGACCCTTTCTCCACCTTGCCACAAGGCGCGCAGATCTGGAGCCTGCCTCGAAAGAGGCCTACACTTGGTGCCGAACACTCATTCCTGCCCTCCTGCTTCATGTCCTTCTTGTTGTGCTTCACTTGCCCTTTCATCAGCATCATCATCATCATAATCAGCATTCACTTGTCAGCTCCCTCCACGTGGACTACGACTTCGACTTCGCTGACCATCACGACCAACCACCGCCGCATTCTGTCCATGTTCCCCTCGACCGCCAGAAGAGCCTCCAGACAACCCCACCTCATTGAAGGGAATGGCATGCTCCAGCAGGGTTTGGGGTTTAGGGGCTCGCAGGTTTTGGGTTTACCTAAACCCCCCAAAGTAAGCAAAATAATGGCCAAAACACCTATAAAAGGGTGTTATTCTACATACTTGCGGGGTCCAGGTAAACCCCAAACCTTATACGCCCTAAACCCTAAACCCTTTGATATTCTACATACCTTAGAAGGGGCCCCCACCCTGTAATAGTGACTATAAGGATTATATTAGGGCCCTATTCTATTCCTATTATACCACTATTACAGGGTGGGGGCCCCTTCTAATACATACCTTTGTGGGCTCATGGGACTTAGTAAGTAAGGTTATAAGTACCCTAATTGGAGTTATAAGTATAGTTACCTGATTTATGACCCTAGTTACTAAGTCCCATGATCCTCCAAGTAGACCCTAAACCCTAAATCCCTATAGATCCCCTATAGAACCCTTTAAAGGGAGCCCCTTAAGGAACCCTTTAAGGAACCCTAAGTCCCATGATCCTCCGAGTACCTCTGTGGGCCAGATAGAGCCGAAGGCTCGTGGTCAGGAAACCACCCGGCCGTGAGCTTTCGACGCTAGGCGGTAATGTAGGGGCCTTAGTAATTAGAATCGGGTTCCTTTCAAGGGGCCTATAAGGGCTACTATAAGGGTTATTGTAAGGCTATCATGTAGGGGCCTTAATTATCAGAGTAGGGTTTGAGGGTTTATGCTACTATAATTATAATAAGGAACCCCTAAGGCCCTTGAACCACATCCCGCCACAAGGGGCCCTGATGACAGGGCTTGGGGACAGGGGTTTAGGGCGCGAGGGGCTTCCGGGCAGAGTTTCAAGGAAAACCTCATGAGGCCAAGGGTATCCTACTACGAATAATAACTCACAAAACCCCCCTTGTCCTATCATATTACAGCGGTGCCTCCTTGTCCCAGATCTCACTGTACTTGCTCGTCATCTCCGTCCGGTTAAAGCCTCTGAGCAGCGACGTAAAGCTCAAAAAGATGGACGTAAGTAGGCTTCAGGTAGACTTCCTTGCAGACTGCCCGCAGAGAGCTATGAGGGTTCGTAGAAGTCAGGGTTCGACAATGTGCTTGTGTTTTGAAGTGTGCTGTTTGAAAGTAGCGTCAGCAAGTAATCGCCAGGGTTATCCTAAGTATGATCCGGCTTTTAACCTCCTTGCTAGTCCCTCCTCCCTCGTTCAAGCAGAGGGTCCTACATCCTGCACCCTCGCCTGTCAATCATGGGTATGCAACCTATATCAAATCATTGTAGAAGGAGTTCACAAGACTTGCGAAGGGCATGTGTTGGGTGGGTTCTACACTCTGTGTGGAACTAGTGTATGTACTATGTACCGTATCGGGATGCAGCACATACCTCAGGGGCTTAGGGTTCGGTGATCCAGGATTCCGGGGTAAAGGACAAAGGATGCTAAGGGGTTCGGGATGTCGCCCCATCCTGTTTAAGTTCATGCAGAAGCACCGAAAATCGCGACCTACATTCAGGTTTGTTGGGCGTCGGAAACCCTTCCAACACTTCCCCTAAGCCCCAAAGCGATCGCACTCCTCGAAACAACGCGGAGCAAGCAAAGATCTGATGCTGCCTGGATGGATCAGACCAACGGGGATGCCATCCTGGCTCGCTTTGGTTCCCCCCCAACCCTAAACGGGAGGTCTTATGGATGGGGACTAGCATGTAAGACGGGGGGCTTTAGGGTTTAGGCGACCCACAAGGGACCTACGGAGGCCAGAAGGCCCGCCAGAACTTAACATGCAGGGCAATTTTTTTCGGTGTGGGGGGGGGGGGTGTTCGCTCCTAAACCATGAACCCTAAACCCAAGGTAAACCTTTACTAAAAAACCATAAGCCCTAGACTGTCGAAGCCCTGAGCCTAACTCCCAAGCCCTGAAATGCCCTAAAGCCTGAAGCCCTAAACCCCTAAACCCTAAACCACTAAACCCTGAAGGCGATTGTGCTTTCGGGGGCATTCTGGAGTTTAGGGTTCAGGGTTTAGGGGCCTTCTTCATCTCCTCGGACATCAGCACCCCGGCGATGTTGCCTTGGCTTTACGGCTCTACACCCTTCCTTCGGGGGTGTAGGGTTGTTCTTCAGTGTCAGGGTGGGGGGGTCCGGATTCAGGGTTGCTGTTTAAGGCTCGGTGTGATTCTGTTCTTATCCCTGGGTCGTCTAAGACTTAACCTAAACCACAGACACATATGGGGGTTTCCGAAAATAGGGGACCCCAATATGGTCCCCTAAATAATAGGATCCTTATTATAAGGACCCCAAAATAAGGTACCCCTAATTTTCGGAAACTCCCATATAAACCTGGGTCCTAAACCCTCAACGCCAAACCCAACAGCGTATTGCTTTCGGATAGAACTTCGGCGACCCCTCTGCCCGAGGCCAGGGGCCAAACACTAAACCGAGGCCGATGGCTTCAAGTAAGGCTGAGGTGCTGAGTTCGGGACTCGAGATAAACCCTAAACCCTAAACCCTAAAGGCCATTAAGGTAACATAGTTTTGTTTAACATCCCGGGCAGGGCATGTTCCAGGCTGGGATCCTCTTCTGTGGGCTCTGGGTTGCCAGGGCACCAGGTTGCAAACTCAAACCTTCAAATGGGAGTTTCGGAAAATTAGGGGTACCTTATTTTGGGGGTCCTTAAAAAGGATCCTACCATCTAGGGTACTATATTGGGGTCCCCTATTTTCGGACACTCCCAAATCTGCAACCGTAAAATCCGAAGTCTGAAGACCTAAACCCGCAGTCTGAAGCTAAAACAGCAAATCCCGACACTTTCCGCCCTAAAGTCTAGACCCTTAACCTCAGATAAACCTGGATAACGAACCTAAAACCTTAAACCCAAAAGGCCCTTGGCCCTAAGCCACAAGCCGCAGACAGGGTGCAGGCGGCTCTGCTCATGTGATGGCCGTAATCGCCACCTCACGGAGTGGCAGAAACCACGCCCAAGGATATTTGGCAGTTTGGGGTGTAGGGTTTAGGGGTTTAGGATGACTTTGGGTTTATACAAGGAGAATAAAGAGAATGAGAACAAACGTATACTCGCAACAGAATAAGAACAACAACAAGGAACTGATGTAGCATGATAGCAATAGCAATAAGAATGAAGGGGCCTATCAATAGTTTGTGGATGGATGGCTTCATAATTTAGAAAACCTGCAAGCAGGGTGATTTCCTACTTGCAGCTCCCAACGTAGAGCGACTGAGGGAGAACCCCAAAACTCCAAAGCCCCGTTAAGCTCTGTAACGCCATATAAGACCCAAACCTTCCAACCCCTTGCAACATACCCTAAAACTCAGACCCTGAAACGCGTCAATGTCTGCCTTCATCTTGGTTCTGCGTGAAGCGCCATTCGCACGAGCCAGCCTGGCTCGTGATGATCAGCACCTGTGACGTCGCGGGTGTGGAGTGCAAGGAGGAACCAGCCGGACCCTTGTGTTTTGACCTAGGGTTTTGAGTGTCTGCGTCTGTGCAATGCAGCGCTGACATTGTGGTTTAGTTTCAAGGGCTCGAAGTTTCGTCACCCTGCCATCGTCATGCGACAGGGTCCTTAATGACTGGATGACTAAAACAAGGTTTGGCTTAAGCTAGGTGCTATAACTTATTAACCATGTAAGGACGAATACAAGATCTTATTGCTGGTGCATGCCACACAAACCTACTGTCTGTAAAATACTACTCAGACCCCGAATCCATCATAGCCCAAACGCCTTGAAAGAGCGTCCTTGAACTCACAAACGGCGAAAAAAGTCCTGAAACTGGCCCGAAAACAATAACCTACCAACAACTTATGCCAGTGGATCCTGAAAGGCCTGCACCCGGACTAGAATCAATTCGAGCCCAAATCCCAAACACGACGATGCTACCTGCACCCAAAAACTCGTCCTCAAAAACCCAAATGTCTCAAGCATATACGTGCTCACAACCTAAAGCCTGCAACATAAACCCAAAAGAACTGAATCCCTTAAACTCTTACCACCGAAAAGAAGCTACAAGAACGACGCCCGAAATATCTCTTAATCCTCGACCAAGCTTAAAGAAACGAAAGCCTGCCATCCATCCTACAAACCTCCCGTCAGAAAATACAAAAGCCCTTGCGAAACCAGACCTGAAACAAACAGCAACAAAAACACACCCTTCACGGACCGCAAAAGTTGAGAACATTTCTGAGTGTCATCAACGTAAGTAGGCTTCGTCTCAACCTTTCAAACCCGAGGGCCCTCCGTATCAGGGACCCCCCCTCAACCCCGAGACCTCCGAAGCTAAACCACCAAGCCCCAAACCCAAAGCCCTCAACCCCAAAGCCCAAACTCCAAACCGACTCGCGCATAACTCTCAGCGTCAGCGCTTCTACCCCGACACCTAAACCCCTAAACCCTATATCCCTCAACCCAAAACCCAGACTCCAAAAGCCCTGAACCCTAAAATCCAAAACCCGAAATCCCAAAAACCCAGCCTCCCTAAACCTTCAACCCTCAACCCTGAGCCCCTACAGCACTGGCCTTCCCTCCCTCAATCCTAAACCCTAAGCCCTAAATTCCTCAAACCCCTGGCCTTCCCTCCCTTCAAGAGGCCGCCCTTATACAGCGCCGAGGTCACGCGAAGTGGGCCGACCCTTGGACAAGGCTACACAAAGCTCTGAAGTTGGAGGCTGAGGGCTTTTTTTCCTGGAAGGGGACTTTTACGCCTGCCCGAGTCGGGCTCTTCCAAACGAAAACCCTGTGAAGCCGCGTAGGCTTAGGGTTTAGGGCTTAGGGATGTAGTTAAGGTTTAGGATTTAGGGTTTAGGGCTTAGCAAGGGTTTCTGGAGTTAGCACACTTACTTGTTTGCTTGCAAGGTCCTGGATTGATACCCCGTAACTGCGAGTCTGGAAATTCTGAGAAGCAAGATGCCTGAGTATACGGTGCGGTAGATGAAGCAGATTGAGTCTGAAACTTCCGAATCTAAACCCAAGCATGAAGGGATGTTGTGCTCTCCTTTGGTCCCTAGGAGCGCCAATTCGTGGATGATGGAAGTCGTGTATGGAATGCCTCTGTCGATGGACTGCACTACGAGCAGACTCGCTATACTGACCATCTGTCTTATACAGATGGTTCCCTGAAGTAACCCTGAGCTCAAACTCAAACTGTTGCAGATGAAATTGCAATGCTATATATGTGTGTGTGTGTGTGCGCACATACCTACGTATGTGTCTATATAACATTATATGTTATATATATATATATATAGATATACAGAGAGAGACAGAGAGAGACTCGCAGCAGCAAATGGTGATTCAAACATGACATTGTAGTGAGAGGGCCTGCGCATCGGATCAGGCCTCTGGCTGAACATTCAACAAACAAAAGCCACTTCCTGCATTCTACATCTCAGAACCCATCTTAGAAATTTCATGATCGCTCATGATGGAGTCTGCTCTTGCTCTATGCAGTCTTGCTGTAGCTACATGTACTTGAAATGCATACAGCTCCTGGAAGAGTTGATCAGGTCTCAGACTCAGACTAGCGGCACGGGATCACGCACCTTTAGTGGTGGAGGAAAACCTGCTCCGCAATCACCTCTTCATCAGCTAACTAAACGGACAGCATCACCCTGCTGCTCTTCAACCTCGTCATCGTCAGCACAGCCTGGCAACAACATCAACATTATCGTCATCGTCATCATCATTGTCATGAACATCGTCCTGATCATCAGCATCCTGATCGTCAGCATCATCATCATCATTCTCATCCACCTCATCGCCATCACCCTCAGTATCGCCATCACCAGCAAGATCGTCGTCGTCAGCATCGCCATAAGTATCATCATCATCGTCGTCACCACCGTCATCATCACCGACCATCTTCATCGACGTCATCGTCAACATATCGTCATCGCCATCGTGGCTGCGCGAAGGCAGCGGCGCACAGATGTCAATCTGCTTCAGCTGCTCCTTGTCGTTCAGGGACTCAAGCGTCTCCTTCTCCCTGGAAAGGCGAGGAGTGGCGGTGGCAGGGATGTTGGCTTGGGCTTCTGGTTTGGGCCTTTGTGGTTCAGAGCCTGCGCGTCTCCCGCTGAGGCCGCCTACTCTATTTCGGGTTTCAGGCTTTCAGGTCTGCTGGGGATGCTGCTAAGTTTATCCACGAAAGGCACGACTCCGAAACCGACAGCCTAAGCTTTGAAGCCTTGGCAGCAACCCTGATGCGGGCACCTCCTTTAGAAACCCCCTGACACTACAAAACTCGCACCGGGAAACCCCTAAGCCCAAAGTCTCGTTGACCAACAAAGTTCCTGAACCGATCCCCGATCAGCCAACGCAGTCAGGCTTTCTGGGGCAGAGCTTAAGGTCTCTGCTTTAATATAGCGGCCTAAAGAATGATGATAGGGTTTTGCGGGTACCATCCAGTACAACTATAGTAAGAACCTTGAATAACAGAATTGGTAAGTATTCAAACCCTTATATAAACCTATGTACACACACACATATATATATATATATTTATTTATCTTTTTTTATTGATTTATTCATTTTTCCATATGTATATTTATTTAATTAAGTTTAGGACGGGGGATCTCTGGGACCCGTGCTCCATGAAGTAGCCAGCATTCTGGATGAGGAGGTCGATGGGGCCCTGGGCTCGTCGAAGCAGCTGGCAAGGTCTGTCTGGTTCTTAGTAGGGAATGGGGTTCCTTAAAGGGTTGCTATAGGGGTTACTATAAGGGTTATATATACTATAGGGGTTTAGGGCTCTTAGTAGGCTGTCTGGTTCTTAGTAGGGAACGGGGGAATGGATCATGAGACTATGATTGGGGATGATATAGGGACTACTATAGGGATCCATTCCCCCATTCCCTACGAAGCACCAGACAGAAGTACGGGGATGAGGATCTGAGGGGTTGTGAGGCCGGGTTTTAATACGGTTGATGATATAAACCCTGCATTACCCATAATAAGGAATATACCATAATTCCCATAGTTTAGGGTCCTTAAGGTAATGCAGGATTTATATCATCAACAGTAGGACGTCGTGGTTTCCGGGTTTAGGCCTTGGGGGCTTCGCTTCGAGGATCTGGAGCGAACCTGAAAAAGCCCGGCTCGCCCGAAGACCTCGCAATGTCGGTATCTCACTAGACCGTTTTCGCTGAGATCTTCAAAACACGAACACATCGTTCCCATCGGTCGTGATACGCCGAGAAGAGGAAAAACTCACGTCTGCTTGCGCAGGTTTAGGGTTGAGGGTGCGTTGAGGCTTCCCAGACAGCATCACACTTCAGTTTGAAGAGTGCTCCTCAGTCCTTGACCCTCCTTCCCTTAACCCAACCAACGTTATGACGGAGCGTATCTTCTGGCTTCTAGGGCTGCTCTGCTGACTGAGTGCTGGGGAGATGGCGCCAAGCTCTTTCACCAGCTTGTCCATGGTCTTGTTGTCTTGAACATCGATGCCAGAGATTACCTGACGATGTAGGGTCCTTACTAAACCCTAAACCGCAAAACCCTGAACCCTGCCTGGCGTTTTGGTTCGGGATTACGATTATTACTGTTGCTATTCTTACTATCATTATTGTTACTATTGTTACTACATTAGTACTACTAAAAATACATACCGTCAATCTTACTAAAATTGTCGTTGTTATTGTTACTACTGATACTATTAGTACTATAGCTCAGGGATTAGGTTTGAGTTCTTTGAGCCCTTCTTTACAACAATCACAGCACTGAATCGAAATGCAAGTATAAGACGCCCAGCAGCAGTGAACATGACAGGAGCCAGACAGTCAGACTCATGCAAACGCAAGGATTCAGAACGACAGCACAGTCATTATGAACGGTTCTGCAGCCCTGCTGGATAGCGGAGATGTCTGCCAGAGCAGCCAAGCCTCATCCTACAATCGCGAATGTAAACCGGTCACTCTATACGCTAAAACGCTACACTTCAAGCACTAGACTCCCAAAACTATGGGCCTAAATCCGAAATCCTCAAGTCTGTGGTCCTAAACCAAAGCCCTAAGCCCCACACCGCAAAGTTTCGAACCCAGAGCAGAACAAGCCACTACCAAACAAAATTGTAGTGAATATTTTAGCAGGGGCCCCCACCCTGTAATGGTGGTATAATAGGAATTACTACTATAACCCTTATAGTCACTATTACAGGGTGGGGGTGGGGGGGGGGGGGGGGGGGGGTGGCCGGCTTAAACAGGATATAGTCGCCAGCTGAAACTGTGGGTTTTCATTGCATACTATAGACGTAGGTATATCGCGATTGTACTGGACCGACGTCTCTCTATACATACTCAATACAAGTATAGAATCTTTCGTCTCGCCTCATCGACATTGGTGGGGCTCCTTGGAATGTAGACAGACGGATCAAGAAAGGGTGGAGATTCCCCCCAACCCTCAACGAAAACACGGAGAAAGTCCCTCCAAATCATTCAGCTGATTCCTAGCAGCGAGCTCCTCTACCTCCCTGTAAGTCTCCATCTCCTCTGACGATAAATGAAGGGAGCTCGCTGCTTCGTCATCCGCAAGTCCGCAAGAAATGAGCTTCTTATCCCCAAAAGGGTAAGGAAGAGGTCCCTTGGCACATCCTCTACCGCAGCATCTCAAAGGAGCAGAGAACCCTTCCAACTTACGGGAAAAAAAGAACTCCGGCTGCCTCTCAGTCGACAAGAAGAGAGAGGAGCTCCTTGTCGTCCCCTCTTCCTCCTCAAGGGATAGAAGAGAGATAGCTTTCAAGAAGTGAGGACTGAGCTGTCCGGGTTTCGTGTGCGATGCTGAAATGTCGTGGCTGAGCCCGCGCTAAGGCCAACGCGGCCGCCGATCGTTCTGATCGATATGCGGCTTCCAGGCCAGCGCTTCGAGCGAGAAGTCGCCGGCAGACTCTTCGGCGGCTTGGTCTCAATCTTCACAAGAAGAGTCTGATCCTCCCCCTAGCCTTCAATAAGACATGAGCAGCCCTCTACCCCATCCTCTGAACTAGCTTCCAAAAAAATCCTCTGCCTCATCCTCGACAAGAAGAGACTAAGAGCAATCTAAAGGGGCAGAAGAAAGCGCCATCTCAACAAAGCAAACAGGCCGCTCCAACTTCACGAGAAAGAAGAGGGCTCCGTTTACCCCTCGGCAAGAAGAGACCTCCTTTCTTTCTTGAAAAGGGGAGGACGCTCAAGAAGAAAGGGTGGAGCTCCCCCAATTTTCAAGTAGAGACATCTGGTCATCCCTCAGCATTTAAAAGGAAAAGACCTCATGCTCCAAAACACAAGAAGGGAGTCCCAAGGTGATTTGTGGCAACAGAAGAGAGCATCCTTCTTACCTCTTGGTATGTCGCCTTTTCGTCTTAAGAAGATTGAGGAGACCTCGCTCCTAGCAAGAAAGGATAGAGCTCCCCTAGCTTCCAAAAAAAAGATTTTCTACCTCATCCTCCACAAGAAATCACTGAGAGCTTCCTCCCACCATCTCCTCTGACGATAAATGAAGGGAGCTCGCTGCTTCGTCATCCGCAAGAAATGAGCTTCTTTTCCCCAAAAGGGTAAGGAAGAGATCCCTTGGCACATCCTCTACCGCAGCATTTCAAATGAGCAGAGAACCCTTCCAACTTCACGGGAAAAAAGAACTCCGGCTGCCTCTCAGTCGACAAGAAGAGAGAGGAGCTCCTTGTCGTCCCCTCTTCCTCCTCAAGGGATAGAAGAGAGATAGCTTTCAAGAAGTGAGGACTGAGCTGTCTCAATCTTCAAAAGAAGAGTCTGATCCTCCCCTTAGCCTTCAATAAGACATGAGCAGCCCTCTACCCCATCCTCTGAATTAGCTTCCAAAAAAATCCTCTGCCTCGAGGATTCGACAAGAAGAGACTAAGAGCAATCTAAAGGGGCAGAAGAAAGCGCCATCTCAACAAAGCAAACAGGCCGCTCCAACTTCACGAGAAAGAAGAGGGCTCCGTTTACCCCTCGGCAAGAAGAGACCTCCTTTCTTTCTTGAAAAGGGGAGGACGCTCAAGAAGAAAGGGTGGAGCTCCCCCAATTTTCAAGTAGAGACATCTGGTCATCCCTCAGCATTTAAAAGGAAAAGACATCATGCTCCAAAACAAGAAGGGAGTCCCCAGGTGATTTGTGGTAGCAGAAGAGAGCATCCTTCTTACCTCTTGGTATGTCGCCTTTTTGTCTTAAGAAGATTGAGGAGACCTCGCTCCTAGCAAGAAAGGACAGAGCTCCCCTAGCTTCCAAAAAGAAAGATTTTCTACCTCATCCTCCACAAGAAATCACTGAGAGCTTCCTCCCACCATCTCCTCTGACGATAAATGAAGGGAGCTCGCTGCTTCGTCATCCGCAAGAAATGAGCTTCTTTTCCCCAAAAAGGTAAGGAAGAGATCCCTTGGCACATCCTCTACCGCAGCATCTCAAATGAGCAGAGAACCCTTCCAACTTCACGGGAAAAAAAGAACTCCGGCTGCCTCTCAGTCGACAAGAAGAGAGAGGAGCTCCTTGTCGTCCCCTCTTCCTCCTCAAGGGATAGAAGAGAGATAGCTTTCAAGAAGTGAGGACTGAGCTGTCTCAATCTTCAAAAGAAGAGTCTGATCCTCCCCTTAGCCTTCAATAAGACATGAGCAGCCCTCTACCCCATCCTCTGAATTAGCTTCCAAAAAAATCCTCTGCCTCATCCTCGACAAGAAGAGACTAAGAGCAATCTAAGGCGGCAGAAGAAAGCGCCATCTCAACATAGCAAACAGGCCGCTCCAACTTCACAAAAAAGAAGAGGGCCCCGTTTACCCCTCGGCAAGAAGAGACCTCCATTCTTTCTTGAAAAGGGGAGGACGCTCAAGAAGAAAGGGTGGAGCTCCCCCAATTTTCAAGTAGAGACATCTGGTCATCCCTCAGCATTTAAACGGAAAAAGCCTCATGCTCCAAAACAAGAAGGCAGTCCCCAGGTGATTTGTGGCAGCAGAAGAGAGCATCCTTCTTACCTCTTGGTATGTCGCCTTTTCGTCTTAAGAAGACTGAAGAGACCTCGCTCCTAGCAAGAAAGGACAGAGCTCCCCTAGCTTCCAAAAAGAAAGATTTTCTACCTCATCCTCCACAAGAAATCACTGAGAGCTTCCTCCCATGTAATGAGACGCAAGAGAGCTTCATCTCAGCCCAGCAGACAGGCCCCTCCAACTTCACGAGAATTCAAGGTCTCCGTTTACCCATCGGTCGGAAAGAAGATAACTCCTTTCTCTCTTCATAAGGGGTTGGATCTTGAGCATTTCTTTTACCTTTTCAAAAGATGGAGAACAGCATACGCACAAGAAGAAGAAACCTCCTTTCTCTCTTGGCAGTGGAAAGAGATCCTGATTACTTCCCTTACCTTTTCAAAAGATGGAAAAGGGCATACGCTCAAGAAGAAAGGGCGGCGATGCCCCACCCCTCAACGAAAACACGGAGAGAGCCCTCCAAGTCATTCAGCTGATTTCTAGCAGCGAGCTCCTCTCTCTCTTGGTAGGTCTCCATCTCCTCTGAAGAGAATTGAAGGGAGCTCGCTTCTAGTCGAAGAAGACAAGGCTCAACGCATCTCCAGTTTCAATAAGAACTGCGGCTGCCTCTTCGTCGACAAGAAGAGAGAGGAGCTCCTTGTCGTCCCCTCTTCCTCTTCAAGGGATAGAAGAGGGATAGCTTTCAAGAAGTGAGGACAGAGCTCGCTCAATCTTCAAAAGAAAAGTCTGATCCTCCCCTCACCCTTCAACAAGACATGAGCAGCCCTCTACCCCATGCTCTGAATTAGCTTCCAAAAAGACAAATCCTCTGCCTCATCCTCGACAAGAAGAGACTGAGAGCGTCCTCCAAACTAATGGTACAAAAGAAAGCGCCATCTCAACAAAGCAAACAGGCCGCTCTAATTTCATGAGAAAGAAGAGGGCACCGTTTACCCTTCGGCAAGAAGAGACCTCCTTTCTTTCCTGATATGGGGAGGGGGTCCTGATTGTTTCCGTCGCCGTTTTAAAGATGGAAGAGAGCATACACTCAAGAAGAAAGGGTGGAGCTCCCCCCAACTCAAGAAGAAAGGGTGGAGCTCCCCCCAATTTTCAAATAGAGACATCTGGTCGTCCCTCAGCATTTAAAAGGAAAAGACCTCATGCTCCAAAACACAAGAAGGCAGTCCCCAGGTGATTTGTGGCAGCAGAAGAGAGCATCCTTCTTACCTCTTGGTATGTCGCCTTTTCGTCTTAAGAAGACTGAAGAGACCTCGCTCCTAGCAAGAAAGGACAGAGCTCCCCTAGCTTCCAAAAAGAAAGATTTTCTACCTCATCCTCCACAAGAAATCACTGAGAGCTTCCTCCCATGTAATGAGACGCAAGAGAGCTTCATCTCAGCCCAGCAGACAGGCCCCTCCAACTTCACGAGAATTCAAAGGTCTCCGTTTACCCATCGGCCGGAAAGAAGATAACTCCTTTCTCTCTTCATAAGGGGTTGGATCTTGAGCATTTCTTTTACCTTTTCAAAAGATGGAGAACAGCATACGCACAAGAAGAAGAAACCTCCTTTCTCTCTTGGCAGTGGAAAGAGATCCTGATTACTGCCCGTACCTTCTCAAAAGATGGAAAACAGCATACGCACAAGAAGAAGATACCTCCTTGCTCTCTTGGCAGTGGAAAGAGATCCTGTTATTTTCTTGACGCTCAAGAAGAAACGGTAGGGATTCCCCCAACCCTCAACGAAAACACGGAGAGAGTCCCTCCAAGTCATTCAGCTGATTTCTAGCAGCGAGCCCCTCTCCCTCTTGGTAGGTCTCCATCTCCTCTGAAGAGAATTGAAGGGAGCTCGCTTCTAGTCGAAGAAGACAGGGCTCAAAGCATCTCCAGTTTCAATAAGAACTGCGGCTGCCTCTTCGTCGACAAGAAGAGAGAGGAGCTCCTTGTCGTCCCCTCTTCCTCCTCAAGGGATAGAAGAGAGATAGCTCTCAAGAAGTGAGGACAGAGCTCTCTCAATCGACAAAAGAAGAGTCCGATCCTCCCCTCAGCCTTCAACAATACATGAGCAGCCCTCTCCCACCCTCTGAATCAAGAAAGAAACCCTTCTAACTTCTCCATGTCGCCACCACTTCCTCTCCAAGGGATAGAAGAGAGATATCTCTAAAGAGGTGAGGACAGAGCGTTCTCATTCCTAGTTATTCTTGGCAAGAGCAGATTTCTCTAGAGGAGATTTTTTATACCTTTCTCAGTCGCCAGCCTTCAAAAGAAAAGACCTCATGCTCCAAAGCAAGAAAACAGTCCCCAAAGGTTGTTCGTGGCAAAAGAACAACGCATCACGAGAAAGAAGGGAGCTCCGACTGCCTCTCTGGCGATAAGAAGAAAACTTCTTTCTCTGTTCGTCAGGAGCACAGCTCCTGAACATCTCCTCCTCGAGAAAAAAACTTGGAAGGGAGCTTACGATCAGGAAGGAAGGATAGAGCTTTTCCAAATTTCAAACTTTGACAAGAGAAAAGCCAGTCCTCCCCGTGGCCTTCAAAACGAAACGAGAAGCCCAAGCCCTCTACCTTACCCTGCTGTGAAGCAGGAAGAGAACTCACTCCAAGATATTTTGGTAAGCGACGAGAGCTTTATTTGAGCAGAGAGAGACTTTACCTCTTGGTAAGTCGCTTTTATCTTAAGAAGATTGAAGAGACTTCGCTCCTAGCAAGAGAAGCCAGGGCTCCCCTTGCTTCTAAAAAGAAAAGTCTTCTACTTCATCCTCCACAAGAAATGATTGAGAGCTTCCTCCCATGTAATGAGACGGGAGAGAGGTCCATCTCAGCACAGCAGACAGGCCCCTTCAACTTCACCAAAGACAAGAGAGCTCCATCTACCCCTGCGTCGGCAAGAAATCTTTTTCCTTGAAGTTCTGCAAAAACACAGATAAAATCACAGCTCACAAGGGTTTCGCCCCAAGATTTGTACAGACTCAGATCCCAAAAACCCAGATCGCAAGGGATATCCCCCTAAGTGTTCGTTGAAACAACAAGTTCCAAAACAATAAATCGCAAGGGGTGTTTCCCTAAAGCTTTTTATAACAAATGAATTCCAACGCCACAAATCGCAAGGGGTGTCCCCCCCCAAGGTTTTGTAAGAACTCAGATCCCGAAATCACAGATCGCAAGGGGTGTCTCCCTAAGGTTTTGTGAAAACTCAGAACCGAAAACCACAGATCGCAAGTGGTGTCCCCCTAAAGGTTGTTATAACAAATAAGTTCCAACATCACAAATCGCAAGGGGTGTCCTCCTAATCCCTGCGAGCAGAAAGCCTGTAAATACCGCGTTAAAACTACGGCCAGGGATCCCACACATCTGCGGGCAAAATCTGGCGGAAGTGATCCGCCACCGAGCCAAAAGCCTGTAAATACCGCATTAAACAAAGGGCCACGGATTTCGCACATCTGTTGGCAAATTTTGGCGGAAGTACCGACTGCTCACTTCCGCCAGATTTTGCCAACAGATGTGCGAAATCCCTGGCCCTTTTTGTTTAATGCGGTATTTACGGGCTTTTTGCTCGGTGGCGGATCACTTCCGCCAGATTTTGCCCGCAGATGTGTGGGATCCCTAGCCCTTGAAGTGGTGGGTGAGAGGGTGGTGGGAGGGTGTTTGGGAGGTAGGGTGGGCAGGAGGTGGAGGGAAGGTTGTGTAAGAACTCAGATCACAAAATCACAGATCGCAAGGGATGTCCCCCTAAGGTCTTGTGAAAACTCAGATCAGAAAACCGAAGAGCGCAAGGGGTGTCCCCCTAATCCCTGCGAGCCGCGACCGAGCAGAAAGCCTGTAAATACCGCGTTAAAACAACGGCCAGGGATCCCACACATCTGCGGGCAAAATCTGGCGGAAGTGATCAGCCACCGAGCAAAAAGCCTGTAAATATCGCATTAAACAAAGGGCCAGGGATTTCGCAAATCTGTTGGCAAATTTTGGCGGAAGTACCGACTGCTCACTTCCGCCAGATTTTGCCAACAGATGTGCGAAATCCCTGGCCCTGTCTTTAATGCGGTATTTACAGGCTTTTTGCTCGGTGGCGGATCACTTCCGCCAGATTTTGCCCGCAGATGTGTGGGATCCCTAGCCCTTAAGTGGTGGGTGAGAGGGTTGTGGGAGGGTGTTTGGGAGGTAGGGTGGGCAGGAGGTGGAGG
>CAJNDT010000234.1:0-65000 GCA_905221615.1 Symbiodinium sp. CCMP2592
TCAGGTGGGCTACATATGGGTTCCCTTGTTTTTTGCAGCATTTCGGGTGGGTCTGTGTATGTTCTTCATTTAGCTTTCTTGTAGATTCCCATGGTTTTGCAGCATGGACGGTGGGTTCCCTGTGGGTTCCCAAGTTTTTGCAGCATTTTTAAGTGGGTTCCCATGGTTTTTAACAATATCGACGGTGGATTCTCTGTGGGTTCCCTTGTTTTTTGCAGCACTTCAGGTGGGCAACATATGGGTTCCTTTGTTTTTTTGCAGCATTTCGGGTGGGTCTGTGTATGTTCTTCAGATAGCTTTCTTGTCGAGTCCCATGGTTTTTGCAGCATGGACGGTGGCCTGTGGGTTCCCTAGTTTTTGCAGCATTTTTAAGTGGGCTCCCATGGTTTTTCACCGTCGATACGGTGGGTTCTCTGTTTGGTTCCCGGGTTTTTGCAGCGTTTGAAGTGGGTTCCCATGGTTTTCCAATAGGCTCTTTTGGCTTTTGCAGCATGTCAGCTGGGTTCCCTGTGGGTTTCCTAGTTTTTTGCAGCATGTTTAATGGGTTCCCATGGTTTAACAGCATCGACGGTGGGTTCCCTGTGGGTTCCTTGCTTTTTGCAGCATTACAAGTGGGTTCCCATGGTTTTCCCAGCATATATTGCGCAAAGGTCTGGGCGGGCTCCCTTGGCTCTTGCAGTGTGTCAGCTCGGTTCCCTGTGGGGTACATGTGGGTTCCCATGGTTTCTCCAGCTCGCGCATTATGTTTCAGAGAAGAGTGGAATTGAAGAAGATGTTCAGGACAGTGGCTGCAGGTGTGGCCCAGTTCCATCGCACATCTTGCGCTGCATTTGGATTTGCTGCTTTGAAGTAAGGCTGCAAAAAGCACGTCTGCTATCGGCAGTTTGGGTCGAGACCAAAGACGTTAAACAGGCTCACCTCTGATGCACATGAGGCTCGCCGCCCTCCTGTGGTAATGCTCTTGATAAGTTTGCTGCGGCTAAATGCTGGCACGCTGATGCGAGGATTTTGCGGCATCTACTGGCAGATGTTAATCTCAGCTTGTAGCTTCAACTGTTTCGATTGCTTGATGTACGTGGGCTGTTTTTGCGCTGGGAAGCTCCACTTGCAGGAGCTCTTTTTCGCTACAGAATCGTAGGAAGCCTCGAAGGGCCTCCCCTGTGCGGGAAAGATTTGGTTAGAACAAGGAACCTGAAGCACGTGTCTTGAAACGGCACGCCGATGGCAATTTGGCAAATGTTCCAACAAGTATCTCACATTGTACAGCATTTGGCTTTTCCTTGGACGTTGATTCCAAACAGCTGCGGAAGAATTTTGTTTTGTTTTTCCGTGCAGTTTTCCAGCTGAAACGGGTTCCAAAAAGCAGCTCTAGTCCGGGCACCGAAACGGGGCTCCCGATTTTTGCTTTCTTCGTTGGACATACAAGCTCACGCAATTCGGGGCCCCAGATTAGAGCTCAGATTTGGGAGCCATTTCTGGGGCCCAGTTATGCCGTTTTTTCGTCGAGCAGATGCCACATCTGCGTGCACAGCTGGCCGTTGCGTGCTTTTAACAGTATATAAACCTCGCCAGCTCTGTTTTGCATTTTGCCGGTGTTCCTTCAAAACTCAAAATAACAAGTGGAACTCTCGCAAACATGTGAACCTTGCAAACAGAACTTTCTCACACTGTAGAACGTCCTTCCTCGTCTGCCTGTTGCTAGGAGACTTTGTCCGCCCGTCTGGCCCGCCTGCGACAGGAGCGTCAGGATGCAAAGGTGTGGTATTGTCTGCGTGTCTACAAGATGTCTTGATTGTCTTTCGTCCAAAGCAGGTAGAAGCGCGCAGAGTCGCTAAGATCCTGAAAAAAAAAAAAAAACGACTTTGCAAGGCATGGTTCTGTCTGCTGCCCCGTCGAATGCAGATGTTTGAACTTGCCCAGGCCAAAACAGTAGCACGGCAGCTTTCTGAATTGCAGTAATTAACCCTTGTCGTTTCTCGCACGATGGCGCGAATGTTTTAACGCGCATTGAGCCCGGCACTGAGAGTGATCAGCGGTCAGTGAGCTTCGCTGTCGCCTCTCTGGTGTTTAACTGTTGCCCCAGCAGCGAGTATCTGTTGAGCAGTGACTAAGCTCTGCCAGCTTTTAGTACGTGAGTCAGTGAGTGTGAATGAGTGAGCTTTGCTGCGACGAGCGGCTGCCTGCAACGCGTAAATTCTTCTTCGGTGTCGGGTGAGCAGTGACGAAGCTTCGCTCTTTCTTTTCCAAGGGAATGAATGTTTACGGCTTTGAGCCCGGCGCTGAGAGTGGTCAGCGGTGCGAGCCCTGCCGAAGCAGTGGGTGAGAGAGCTTGGCTGTGGCCCGAACTGTTGCGTGGCAGCTAGTAACTTCTTCGTCTTCGGTTGAGCGTGAGCGGTTCAGCAGTGTGCAAGCCTTGTCTAAGGCAGAGCACGAATGTTTTACGGGCTTTGAGCCTGGCACTAAAAGCGATGACTCTGCGGAGTGGGGTTTGCCATCTGGCAATGAGGTCTGCCATCTGAGCCAGTGAATGTATGAGCATTGCCCAAACTGTTGGCTGAGCAGCTGGTAAACTTTCCGGCTAGTCAGTGACGAAGCCTTGCTTTGACGTAATCCCAGCCTTCTTTTTCTGAAGGCCACAAAACGTGTTTGCGTTGCGGTGTAGGGTTTAGGATGAGTAAGTGAGCCTTGCTGTAGTCCATGTGGGCAGCCAAAACTCTTTGTTGACATCTAGCAGGTTTTTCCGAATGCACGAATGCGAGCCCGTCATATCATGCTCATTCGCTTCTGAAATGTTGAGCCTGTTGCAAGGTCGAAGCTGAGCGCCGTAGTCTTTTACGTAGCGCAACGCGCAGCATGGGAAATCTGGATCCGAAATTGTCCGCTTGCAGAAAGCTAGGACAGGCAGACTCTACTGATCCGGCGCAGTTTGATTCGAGATTGTATGCTGCAGGGTGTGAGGATACAGACGAGGGAACCTGAACGAGCCCAGAGGTGGTGGGCAAATGATTTCACCCTTAGGGCAAAGCCGGTGGTATAATACTCAGCTGCCAACTGAGTTTGATTGACTCCGGCATGTCTGGGACCTTCCACCGTTCTAATAGTGTTATACTACCCAAAGGGTGTGTAAGTGGGTTCCCTTGGTTTTTGCAGCAGATGGGGTGGGTTCCCCGTGGGTTCCCTTGTTTTTTGCAGCACTTCAGGTGGGCTACATATGGGTTCCCTTGCTTTTTGCAGCATTTCGGGTGGGTCTGTGTATGTTCTTCATTTAGCTTTCTTGTAGATTCCCATGGTTTTTGCAGCATGGACAGTGGGTTCCCTGTGGGTTCCCTAGTTTTGCAGCATTTTTAAGTGGGTTCCCATGGTTTTTTAACAATATCGACGGTGGATTCTCTGTGGGTTCCCTTGTTTTTTGCAACACTTCAGGTGGGCAACATATGGGTTCCCTTGTTTTTTGCAGCATTTCGGGTGGTCTGTGTATGTTCATCACTTAGCTGTCTTGTAGATTCCCATGGTTTTTGCAGCATGGACGGTGGGTTCCCTGTGGGTTCCCTAGTTTTTGCAGCATTTTTAAGTGGGCTCCCATGGTTTTTCACAGTCGATACGGTGGGTTCTCTGTTTGGTTCCCGGGTTTTTGCAGCATTTGAAGTGGGTTCCCATGGTTTTCCAATAGGCTCTTTTGGCTTTTGCAGCATGTCAGCTGGGTTCCCTGTGGGTTTCCTAGTTTTTTTCATCTTTTTTAATGGGTTCCCATGGTTTAACAGCATCGACGGTGGGTTCCCTGTGGGTTCCTTGCTTTTTGCAGCATTGCAAGTGGGTTCCCATGGTTTTCCCAGCATATATTGCGAAAAGGTCTGGGCGGGCTCCCTTGGCTCTTGCAGTGTGTCAGCTCGGTTCCCTGTGGGGTACATGTGGGTTCCCATGGTTTCTCCAGCTCGCGCATTATGTGTCAGAGAAGAGTGGAACTGAAGAAGATGTTCAGGACAGTGGCTGCAGGTGTGGCCCAGTTCCATCGCACATCTTGCGCTGCATTTGGATTTGCTGCTTTGAAGTAAGGCTGCAAAAAGCACGTCTGCTATCTGCAGTTTTGGTCGAGACCAAAGACGTTAAACAGGCTCACCTCTGATGCACATGAGGCTCGCCGCCCTCCTGTGGTAATGCTCTTGATAAGTTTGCTGCGGCTAAATGCTGGCACGCTGATGCGAGGATATTGCGGCATCTACTGGCAGATGTTAATCTCAGCTTGTAGCTTCAACTGTTTCGATTGCTTGCTGTACGTGGGCTGTTTTTGCGCTGGGAAGCTCCACTTGCAGGAGCTCTTTTTCGCTACAGAATCGTAGGAAGCCTCGAAGGGCCTCCCCTGTGCGGGAAAGCTCTTGTACGAACAAGAACAGAAGCACTTGTCTTGAAACGGCAGCCGATGGCAAGTTTGGCAAATTTTCCAAAAGTATCTCACATTTCACAGCATGTTGGCTTTCTTGGACGTTGATCCAAACAGCATGCGGAAGGAATTTTGTTTTTTCCGTGCAGTTTTCCAGCTGAAACGGGTTCCAAAAAGCAGCTCTAGTCCGGGCACCGAAACGGGGCTCCCGATTTTGGCTTTCTTCGTTGGACATACAAGCTCACGCAATTCGGGGCCCCAGATTAGAGCTCAGATTTGGGAGCCATTTCTGGGGCCCAGCTATGCCGTTCTTTCGTCGAGCAGATGCCACATCTGCGTGCACAGCTGGCCGTTGCGTGCAACAGTATATAAACCTCGCCAGCTCTGTTTTGCATTTTGCCGGTGTTCCTTCAAAACTCAAAATAACAAGTGGAACGCTCGCAAACATGCGAACCTTGCAAACAGAACTTTCTCACACAGGGGAGGCCCTTCCAAGCATCCTAGAGAACAGCTTCCGGAATTGGCTCCGTAATTCGAGCGTTCTTTTGGCCCATGTGTTGCAACGATGTCCGACGTGGAAGCACCTCCTGTTCCTCCCCCTCAAAGAGTGGAGTTGCCGCAGGAGTGTAGAACGTCCTTCGTAAATAAATGGTCCTTCCTCGTCTGCCTGTTGCTAGGAGACTTTGTCCGCCCGTCTGGCCCGCCTGCGACAGTGTGGTGTTGTCTGCGTGTCTACAAGATGTCTTGATTGTCTTTCGTCCAAAGCAGGTAGAAGCGTGCAGAGTCGCTAAGATCCTGAAAGCAGAGCAAAAACGACTTCGCAAGGCATGGTTCTGTCTGCTGCCCCGTCGAATGTAGATTTTTGAACTTGCCCAGGCCAAAACAGTAGCACGGCAGCTTTCTGAATCGCAGTAATGAACCCTTGTCTCACGATGGCGCGAATGTTTTAACGTGCATTGAGCCCGGCACTGAGAGTGATCAGCGGTCAGTGAGCTTCGCTGTCGCCTCTCTGGTGTTGAACTGTTGCCCCAGCAGCGAGTATCTGTTGAGCAGTGACTAAGCTCTGCCAGCTTTTAGTACGTGAGTCAGTGAGTGTGAATGAGTGAGCTTTGCTGCGACGAACGGCTGCCTGCAGCGCGTAAATTCTTCTTCGGTGTCGGGTGAGCAGTGACCAAGCTTCGCTCTTTCTTTTCCAAGGGAATGAATGTTTACGGCTTTGAGCCCGGCGTTGAGAGTGGTCAGCGGTGCGAGCCCTGCCGAAGCAGTGGGTGAGAGAGCTTGGCTGTGACCCGAACTGTTGCGTGGCAGCTAGTAACTTCTTCGTCTTCGGTTGAGCGTGAGCGGTTCAGCAGTGTGCAGGCCTTGTCTGAGGCAGGGCACGAATGTTTTACGGGCTTTGAGCCCGGCACTAAAAGCGATGACTCTGCGGAGTGGGGTTTGCCATCTGGCAGTGAGGTCTGCCATCTGAGCCAGTGAATGTATGAGCATTGCCCAAACTGTTGCCTGAGCAGCTGGTAAACTTTCCGGCTAGTCAGTGACGAAGCCTTGCTTTGACGTAATCCCAGCCTTCTTTTTCTGAAGGCCACAAAACGTGGTTGCGTTGCGGTGTAGGGTTTAGGATGAGTAAGTGAGCCTTGCTGTAGTCCATGTGGGCAGCCAAAACTCTTTGTTGACATCTAGCAGGTTTTTCCGAATGCACGAATGTGAGCCCGTCATATCATGCTCATTCGCTTCTGAAATGTTGAGCCTGTTGCAAGGTCGAAGCTGAGCGCCGTAGTCTTTTACGTAGAGCAACGCGCAGCATGGGAAATCTGGATCCGAAATTGTCCGCTTGCAGAAAGCTAGGACAGGCAGACTCTACTGATCCGCCGCAGTTTAATTCGAGATTGTATGCTGCAGGGTGTGAGGATACAGACGAGGGAACCTGAACGAGCCCAGAGGTGGCGGGCAAATGATTTCACCCTTAGGACAAAGCCGGTGGTATAATACTCAGCTGCCAACTGAGTTTGATTGACTCCGGCATGTCTGGGACCTTCCACCGTTCTAATAGTGTTATACTACCCAAAGGGTGTGTAAGTGGGTTCCCTTGGTTTTTGCAGCAGATGGGGTGGGTTCCCTGTGGGTTCCCTTGTTTTTTGCAGCACTTCAGGTGGGCTACATATGGGTTCCCTTGTTTTTTGCAGCATTTCGGGTGGGTCTGTGTATGTTCTTCATTTAGCTTTCTTGTAGATTCCCATGGTTTTTGCAGCATGGACGGTGGGTTCCCTGTGGGTTCCCTAGTTTTTGCAGCATTTTTAAGTGGGTTCCCATGGTTTTTTAACAATATCGACGGTGGATTCTCTGTGGGTTCCCTTGTTTTTTGCAACACTTCAGGTGGGCAACATATGGGTTCCCTTGTTTTTTGCAGCATTTCGGGTGGTCTGTGTATGTTCTTCACTTAGCTGTCTTGTAGATTCCCATGGTTTTTGCAGCATGGACGGTGGGTTCCCTGTGGGTTCCCTAGTTTTTGCAGCATTTTTAAGTGGGCTCCCATGGTTTTTCACCGTCGATACGGTGGGTTCTCTGTTTGGTTCCCGGGTTTTGCAGCATTTGAAGTGGGTTCCCATGGTTTTCCAATAGGCTCTTTTGGCTTTTGCAGCATGTCAGCTGGGTTCCCTGTGGGTTTCCTAGTTTTTTGCAGCATTTTTAATGGGTTCCCATGGTTTAACAGCATCGACGGTGGGTTCCCTGTGGGTTCCTTGCTTTTTGCAGCATTGCAAGTGGGTTCCCATGGTTTTCCCAGCATATATTGCGCAAAGGTCTGGGCGGGCTCCCTTGGCTCTTGCAGTGTGTCAGCTCGGTTCCCTGTGGGGTACATGTGGGTTCCCATGGTTTCTCCAGCTCGCGCATTATGTTTCAGAGAAGAGTGGAACTGAAGAAGATGTTCAGGACAGTGGCTGCAGGTGTGGCCCAGTTCCATCGCACATCTTGCGCTGCATTTGGATTTGCTGCTTTGAAGTAAGGCTGCAAAAAGCACGTCTGCTATCTGCAGTTTGGGTCGAGACCAAAGACGTTCAACAGGCTCACCTCTGATGCACATGAGGCTCGCCGCCCTCCTGTGGTAATGCTCTTGATAAGTTTGCTGCGGCTAAATGCTGGCACGCTGATGCGAGGATTTTGCGGCATCTACTGGCAGATGTTAATCTCAGCTTGTAGCTTCAACTGTTTCGATTGCTTGCTGTACGTGGGCTGTTTTTGCGCTGGGAAGCTCCACTTGCAGGAGCTCTTTTTTCCTACAGAATCGTAGGAAGTCTCGAAGGGCCTCCCGTGTATGCGGCAAGAGCCCACATGTTTCCGCGATGCTTTTCAAGCATGTGATATTTCCGAGCATTGAACGAAACGGGTTTGTCATGCATGTCAACCCATGTTCCGCGCAGCAGCTTCTGACCGCTTTTCGTTTCCAGCAATGCAGTTGCTTGTCCGTTTTCATCTTCGATCCAGACTCGACCTTCCATGAAATTACCCAAAGTGATAGCGTGGTTCGCATGCCCAATCATGTTCAGGATGTCTCGATGCAGCGGCATTGACGGATTGTACAGCACAGCGATGGAAGTCCATGTTTGATTCGGAAAGCGCTCTCTGAGAAAATGGTTGACGGCGACGCACGCTTTTTTCATTTGAGAAGCTCTCGAAATGCCAAAGACACCGCCATGTCCAAAGAAGCCGAGAGTGCTGTATTTTTCATAAGCATGCGGACCGATGGCTCGAGTGCGGCCACGATGCTTCCAGCGTGTTGACCAGTTGTCGAGCAGTGCGACTAAGTTATGTTCGGATGCTCGGTTCATGACAGCCTCGCATGCGAAGTCGAGCTCGGCGTCGTCTTCTTTGCGAGACATGTTTATTCATAATGCAACATCAGTCCGAGTCGCCCTTGCGCCCCTTCTTCTTCTCGAGCTTGTCGACCCGCCTCTGCAGCTTCTTGACCACGCCCCAGAGCACCACCGAGAGCTTCTGGTAGTCGAGAGCCATCAGCTCCCGGCCGTCCAGGTTCTTGATTTTGCACATCGTGGCGCCCAGCTTGCCGCTGGCCTGCACGTCCTGGGCCACGAAGCCGATCTGCTCGCTGCCGCCGTCGATGCGGTCGTAGAGCTGCGGCTCCACGGCGTCGAAGGTTTGCTGGAGCTCCTCCTCCGGGATGGCCCGGACGTTCTCCTTGAGCGCCCGGTCGCTCAGGTTGACGAAGCCATAACCAAAAATGACCTCTCCATCGTTGCTGCCCCCGATGTTGGGCTCGATCGCCAGGTTGGCCAGGCCGTTGGTGGTGTTTAAACTTATGAACTGGAACTGCGCGTTGAGCTCGCAATTGCCGCCGGCCAGCACCTTGAGCTCCGCCACGCCCGCCAGGTTGTTGGCGTCAAGGAGCAGCTTGGCATCTCCCGTGGGCGCGGCGTTGCGCACCACGACTCCCACAGTGCCGTCCGTGGGCCCCACCGCGATCTGCTCCAGCAGTGGGCTGAGCACCTGCACGCCGCTGGTCCCCCCCAACAAGCTCAGGAAGGGCAGGCTGGCTTCGGGGCCCAGCACCCCGTTGATCCGCACGGTGTCGTCCATCAGAATGCCATTGGTGCCGCCCTGGACGGTGAGCCAGGGCGCCGCCGGATCAGAGCGCACCAGGGGCGCTTCGAGCCTGAGGTCGCTCGTGATCTCCTGCGTGGCCGTCACCGAGCTGCTGCTCGCAAAACTCCCCGTGGCTGCGGTGCTGCCGACGAAAAACTGGGCGACGTCCGCCGTGGTTGCATTCAAAGTGCGGTCCGAGCGCACGGTGATGTCTTGCTCCAAGCCGATGCTTCCGGCAGCGAAGGAGGCCACCAATGTGCCGTCTTCGGCGCGGATGGTGGTGGTGAGATCGGCTGCAGCGCTCTGCAGCAATGGTGTCTGCACGAAGCTTGTGGCCGTGAGGCTGTTGACGGTGAGGTCCGCCGTGGGGTCCACTCCTGGGCTGTTCTCCAGGTCGGTGACGCGCTGGCCCAACGAATTGAAGTTGGCTATCAATGGGTAGCGGGTGTCAGACTGTCCCTTGCTCCAGCAGTCGCAGCTGATTTGGAGGGTCGACCCATTCCCCAGGATGGGCTGGGCGGAGAGGGGCGATTGGCACAGGAGGTTTCTGATGATGCGAGGGGTGAACTGGGTCTGGACCAAATTGAAGATCCCACCGCCCTCTGCACCGGGGCTGTTGACGAAGTAGCGGGCATCCAAAGGTCCGAGGTCGTTGGTCCTCAGGAAGCGGCCGTCCGCCTCGGCCTTGGTCCAGGAGTCGCAGCGGAGCCGCAGCGTACTTTGATTGCCCAGAATTGCGTCGCCCACCAGGGGCGCCTCCAAAAGCAAATCGCGCACGATCCGCGGAGTGAACTGCTCCTGGACCAAATTGAAGATCTGCCCCGACTCCGCACCGGGAGCCCGCACGAAGTAGCGGAGATCTGCGTCCGCCTGGGTTTGGAAGCCCGCGCCGGCGATGGCATCGTCGATCTCCGTTTGGGTGCGCCCTGACGTCCAGTATTGGGTGAGCGTGGCCGTGAGCAGGGAGTCCAGCTCCGTGCGGGGATAATACGCGAGGAGCTCGTTGGCCACGTAGCTCTGCGTCTGGGCCTGGTCGTAGTAGCCGGAGAGATCCACGTTGCCCAGGGCGTTGGCTATCTCCTGGTCTACCTCCGCCCGTGTGTAGAGTGTAGAAGTCCAGCAGAGCAGTTATTATCTTGCTGTCGACGACCCCGCTGGGGTCATAGCTCGACAGGGCCGAGGAAATGCTTGAGCTGACGGAGGCAGACGTCGCGTAGTTGGCCAGCTCTCCCGCCACGAAGCTCGAGACCTCGGCTTGGGTCCAATAAGCCAGCAGGGCCTGGTCGATCAGGAACTGCACCCCCGCAGCGTCCTGGTACTGCCCGACGTTCAGGGCAGCGATGGCATCGGAGATGGCGGTGTTCATCTCCGAAGTGCTGCTGTAAGCTCCCAGGGCATCGGCGATGGCCGTGCCCACCTGCAGCGTCGTGCTGTAGGCGGCCAGGGCGGCCAAGATCTCGTTGCTCACCCAGGCCTCGCTGGCCAGGGGAGCCAGCAGGGCGTCCGTTTCCCCTTTCGAGTAGCTGTCCACGGAGAAGCTGAGGGTCCAGTTGTCGTTGGCCAGCTGGATGCTCAGCGGCCCCGTGGCGTGCAAGTTGCGGATCTGATTGGTCCCGGCCAGCAGGTCCCAGGTCACATTCCCGGGCCAGGCCGGAGCATTGACCAAGTTGGTTGCGCCGCCCAGAGTGGCGATCTCTGCCAGGATGGCATCGATGGATGCCTGCAGGGCCGTGATCTCGCTGGACAGGGCGAAGGGCCCCGCGCTCTGCAGCGCCAAGATGTCGGCGTCGTGGCCGTCCAGCCTGCCGTCTCTGAGCGCCAGGGCGGCGTCCAGGGCCGCCTGCTGGACGTAGGCCAAAAGAGCGGTGGCGACTCGCTGGTCGACGTCGGCGGCTGTTTGCCGGGCCACCAGATCGATCGCCAGCTGGTCCACCACGCTTTTAAGCGCGTAGGTTGTCGCAACAGTGGCCAGTGTGGCGTTGTTGGCCGAAGCGATGCTGCTGTTCATCGCAGCCGTCGTGGGATGGTTGGCCAGCTTGAGGTCCACCGAAGCGGGGGTGCTCTTGCCGTTGACTTCGACTTGCAGGGCGTCCAGGGCCGACTGGTTGGCTTTGGTGGCCAGGCCCTGGGTCAGGCTTGTGTTCACTGCCACCAAGCCAAAAGCGTTGGCTGCGATGGAGCCCTCTGCTGCCGCGAGGTCCGCGGCCAGGGCGTAAGGAGTTAGGTCCGGAGCTGCGGGCAGGGCGGCCACTTGGCCCTGCAGCGCCGCGATGGCTGCGGCGTTGGTGCCGATGTCCACGGTATTTTGGGTGGTGGTTTCCAGGGGGGTGTACTGGGTCAGGACGAGGGAGAGCTGCCCGGCGGAGATGCCCTGCAATTCGATGACTGGCGGGGGCGTTGTGCCGTCGTCCAGGACCCTACCGGTCAGGGTGGAGGGAAACAAACTCATTTACATCTAGTGCCCGGGCTCTGCGCCGGCGGTCTGGGCTTGCGACGTGTTCTAAGGTGCTCGAAGAGGGCAAAAAAGGCGAAACAAATCGCTCAAAACGCCAATATCATCAGTCGAGGATACTCACGCCACTGCCGCTGAGCGTACAAATTTGGAGACTTACGAGCGCTACAAAACACTGATCCACGCGGTCCGCGAGCATCGACTTGAATGTGAAGCGGCACAGGTCGCCGCTCCTCGTCGACAAACCGCTGGTGGGGTGCTTGGGCACACGCTCCGTGGGGAACGCGGCAATGAAGTGCGTGTTATCATAGTTCGGGAGGCGCGTATTTCGTAGCTTTGAATCGTAGGTGCCGGCCATGATGGCGAGGAAGTGGTGGTATTCGGCGATGCTTTTGACACTGTTTCTGGGGAATTGCATGGCCCCGAGCTGCAGCTGGCCCTCCATGACCGTGGCCGCCGAGACGTTGGGGAAGGCCTCCCCAGGGTACTCGAAGTTGGAAACGTGGTTCTCGCCCGTCTTGTTGAAGTGCACAAAGGCTCCCAGCATCTTGGTAAACGCTCTCGCGACGGTGATATTGTAGCTCGTCGAGCCCGCCGGCACGGAGCTCTGTTGCACGTGGAGGCTCGGGAAGCTGAAAATCAGCGATCTGTTGGACAACAATATGCGCTCGAAGCTCTCCCGGAGGGCACTATCAAGGGTCACCTGGTCGGCCAAAAGGTGCACGTTCTCGATCTGATACGACAAACTACTGCCCACGCCGGCGCGCATGGCCTGCTGGGGTTCAGCGAACTCTATCTCCACGACGAGATTTAATTGACTTGGTAAGAGTTTCCCGCAGTTGAACATTCCGATCAGATGCGGGTGCATGAGCACATCGCGCTTTTGCCCCGGCTGCACCGGCTGCGCCCAGCCGCCGGCGTCCACCGGGAGGCCCTCCCAGTGCAGCTCCGTCCACCAGTCGGACGGCTTCAGTAGCGAATACATGAAGCAACTGCGCCCGTAGTAGCTGATGTCTTCCACCCGTTGCCCGTTGGCGAAGAGTTGCATCCTCTCGATGAAACACGAGGGGTCCGGCGAGCCGCAGAGCATGTCGCTGGAGCCGTCCGTGTTCCGGAAGGTGAAGGCCAGCTTAATCGATTCAGGATCAACGAAATCGGTCCCGCTTGTGATCGGTATACGACACACCCGCGACGTGCTTTGCGAAAAAGTGCTCAAGGACGACGGAAAGTACTGCACGCTCTTGCGACTCTGAATGTAGTTGGTGTTCCCCGTCTGGAGCTTGTAGTCGAGACTGGCCACGAGCTCGTCATTGACGGCTTGCGTAACCTGCTCCATCTCTCTTTACATAGCTATGCAGCTTCCGGTTCGCTCGCCTGACGAAGGGCGTCGAAGGACGGCTGCGTTCCCAAAGGTCCCCGGTCGCCGCGGGACTGCCGGCTGACGCGGGAGCGGTCGCTGCCGGAGGACACCGGGATCGGGATGTTGTTGAGGCCAAAAGGGGTTTGGGCCTGGGCCCTGGGCCGCCGCGCCGGGCGGGCCACGATGCGTTGCTGTGCTTGGGGCCGCGGCTCGCTCTCTGAGTCCGTGTCGATCCTGAAGACCTGGGGCTGGGTGCGCTGGGCCAGGCGCTGCTCCTGGATGAAGTAGTGATCAACTGCGCCCGACTCTTGCATGCCGTTCAGTGTCGCCAGGTCCGTGGTCGCGCTGGACCGCGAGGCGTCTGAGTCCGTGCCGCCTCCCGTCGCCGCGCCCCAGCCCGTGAGGGTGGAGGCCGCGTTCAAGCCTCCCTCGATGGCCCATGCGGTTCCGACCAAGGCTGCACCTGCAGCAGCCACCGCCAACCCTCCCGTCGCCGCACCCACGGCACCAGCAGTCGCCAGGCCTCCTTCGCCCAGGAGCGCAAGAGCTCCTCCGCCCGCTTCCGCCGCGGTTGCTGCTTCGGCAGCGCCCGCCGCGGCTTCGGCTGCAGTCGCAAAGCCTTCTGAGGCCTCCGCCTCTGCCAGCTGCTGCGTCGCAAAAGCCTCGATGTCTTGCGCTGCCGCACGCTCCGCCTCCGCGGCTCTCTGGCCGGCCCGCTCCAGCAAGGGCTCCACCTCGCTGGGCCAGTCCCGGCGGCCTCCTGGGGATGCGCAGGGTTCTGTCGAGCCAGTCGCCGCCGCCCCGCAGGATGTTGAAGGTCTGGTTCTCGGCCACGCTTCGGGTCGCCGCCGCGGCGCCCGCAGCGCCCCCGGCGATGATCGCCTCCGCGGCTTGGATGCCCGACTCCCTCATGCGGCCTCCGAGCGTCGGGGGCCTCGGTGCATCGAGCCCGTCGTTGCGCAGGGCCTGCCCTGGATCCATGCCTCCGTCGTCGCTGTCCGGTAGGAAGGAGGGCCTGGTGAACTCTCTGGGCGGGTGGGGAAACGGAGTACCGCTGTAACCTTCGTCCGCTGTCTCGAAGGCGGCCGCCGGATTGATTGTGGTGTGCGGCATCGGTGCGTGGGAGATGGGCTCCGGAGCATTGGGGTAATCATCCAGGTAGAAGTGACTGGATGTGTAGATGCTGGCCTTGCGGTTGGGCAGGGGAATGTCGAGGGGCTCGCCCTCAGCTATGTAGCCGAGGACCTGGCCGAAGCTGGGCTTGACGCGGAAGCCGTTGCTTCTACGCTCCTCCATTTACATGGATCTTGAGTCCTCGCTTGCCCACAGGTAGCTTAGGACCGTCTTGGTCTCGGGGTCGAAGCGCACAAGCACCCTCTGGGGGCGGGTCCACCGCCGGCCCAGGAGCCGCAGGATCTCCTGGCCGTCGTCGTCGGCCAGGTCCTCTTCGTAGGCCAGGGGAATCTCGGCATCCGGACTGGAGAGCAGCCACATGCCCTCGCGCTTCGCGAGCTGCAGATCCCTTCATCTCACATAAGACCACCATACACTCCCGACTCGCTGGTATTTCTACCTGCGGCCACGTCCCGCGCCATCCTGTGAACGCCCTGGCGCTCTGCCGGGGCATAGCGCAGTTGCGGGATGCGGCGGTTGACCGCCTCAGTCATGCGGCCCAATTCGTCCGCGTAGGTCTCGCCCTCCTGCCGGAGGCGCCGGTTGGAGAGCCACTGATTGAAGGCTTGCGCCTCCACGAGCTGCTGGTGCCGCCGGCGCAACAGGGGATTGAGGTTATAGCTGGGATACATCTTGTGGAACTGCCGAAGCATCAAGGGTTCGTTGCGCCGCTCGAGGGGCATCATCCTTTTACAGTTCGTGCGTGTTTCGTGCGAGCAGCTCCATGTACCGGTCCTGGCGGGCCATGTACCTTAGGGCACGCTCTTGCGCAGGCGTCATCCTGACGGGCTCCGCGGGGGGCTCGGGCTGAGCCCTCGGCGGAGGAACTGCTCGCGTTGGAGGAGGATCGGGGGCAGCACGCTCGGGAGCTTGTGCTGGGACGGCCTCTTCGGCGGGCACCGTCTTCGGGGCTTTTGGCTTGTTCTTCGAGCCTGGAGGTCTGCCTCTCCGCTTGGGGGCGGGGGGCTCCGCGGGCTTGGCGGGCTCCGGCGGGGGCACGGCGGCCGGAGCCGGCTCAGGCTCTGGTGCAGGCTCTGCCGCAGGCTCTGCCACAGGCTCTGCCACAGGTGCAGGCTCGTCCACGGGTTCATTCTCAGCCATTTTCTTGATTAAAGATATTAATTGTCGTAATCCAGGAAAATCGCAAAAGAAACACTGGTCCCACGGGTGTTAACCGTGTTCCCGTCGACATCTGTCAATTTAAAGCGCAGAGTGCGCAGGGTAATGGGCCCGTGCAATTTGACGAAATGCCCTTCATCCGTTCTCGTTTGCATGACAAAGCCGAGGCCGGCGTTAATGATGCATTTGCATAGTATATCATTGCCCAGAGGCCCCTTGATGTCGGCTGCGGTGGCCAAGGTGGAGCAACGCAGGAATAGCTCGCTGTAGGGATTCATGGTGACAAAGGTGAAGATCTGCAGCGCCCCATCGATGAAGCTGGGGCCTAGCAAGTGGTTGATGGAGAGCGGGCGGCTCGGCGTGGCGCCGGCGGGATAAGAACCGGTGCCCGGGAAGAGGCTCCGGATCTCGTAATCGTTGAGTATGCGGCGATTTCCATCGCTTGCCACGTCTATTTCATTGGTTGATTCGACGTAGGTGGCGGAAGCGTAGTTGCTGCTGATCCAGGCGGCCAGGCGACTCCCCGTGTAAGCGCCGACGGGGAGCACCGCCCAGTTGAGGGTTTGCAGCGCTTCATCGATCCAGTACAAGTACTGTCCCCGATCCGTGGAGAGGAAGGCGTCGGCCACCCTGAACTTGAACACGGAGAGCTTGGCTCCTGTCTGCAGATGAATGGTCTCTTGCAGGTCATACTCGAAGCTGGAGTCATCGCCAGCAGTCCGCTTCCGGGAGTCCACGTACACTGTACAGCTCATTTTCCTTCTACGGCGGAACAAACTCCGGCCCGTCGACTTGTCGGACTCGTTGCTGATCTGCCGGGCCCGCTCCGGGTAGGGCAGCCGCCGCGGGTCCACGACGCCCTGCGTGCTCGTGCAGCATTGCACATGATGGCACTCACTGTCGCAGATCGGGCCGTTGCCCAGCAGCTTGCCCACCACTTGGCTCAGGATCGTCCCCATTTTCGATCACGAAGCGTTCTTCGAAGCGCTTGTAGAACATCTCGCTTTTTGGCTTCAGGAAATAGATGAACCAAAACGAGTAAGGTTCGCGGGTGGCTTCCTGGTACATGGCGTGGAGCTCCTCCTTGGGCAGGAGAGCGCTGAGCTCTTCAATGACGGCCTGAATCTCCAGGGCGTTGCGGAGGCGCCAGATGCACATGAATTGAAGGTTGACCCGGATGCAGTTGCTCACCACGCGGAGCTTCTGGCAGGACAGGATGGTGCTGATTTGGAGGTGCCTCCCCCGACACAGCAGGGTGTCCAGCGCTCCCTCGCCGTTTTTCTTGTGGAGCTCCGGTTGGTCTGAGAAGTCATCCACGATGACGGCTACGCCGTACAGCTTTTTGTATCCAAGCTGCTTGGTTTTTGTCGTAAGTTTGCGCTGCTGCTCGATGATGGTCCTCAGGGCCCCCTCGTCCCAGGTGTCAAAAAGCACCTTCTCGCGCTCCATGTTAACGCCCATCTTCTCCTCGATGAACTTGATCACGGGCTTCCAGGCATCATCAATAAACACCGAAGGCGAAAAACAGTACAGCCTTTCCCAAACGGATTCACCGCTGGCCGTGCGATACTGGTCCAGCAGCAAGCTGATCAGCGCCACCGTTTTGCCCGACTTTGAGGGACCGAGCAGCATGCCAGTGCACGGCACGCGCGGGACGATTGGGTCGCGCGGCTGCTTTACCTGATACTCCGGCGTATTGAAGACTTTGATTTTGCCCATGTCTTTTTACTCCACAGTGCTTTGTAGCATTGGTACAGGCACATTTACACTCGCGGCGATCTCCTCGCACAACCGAGGCGGGATGGAGTAAAGTTGGTCCCGAGTCTGGCCGATTCGTTCTTTGGCGCCCTGGCGTTGCGCCGTCTCGGCGTGGCGACCATTGTTGAAGGCCTCGCAGCGGCGACTCCTGCAGCACACGGGTCGACTGGGGTGCCAGGGCAGATTGTTCCAGATGCGGGTCGCTTTCCGATAGCGATAGCCGTACTGGCAGTAGGTCACGTCATCGAAGGGGAGGCCTTTCATGTAGCTGCGGCTCTTGAGCAGTCCGCTCCTGGGGTTTTCGATGGCCCACCACCGCGGGCGAAGGTAGCCGATGATCTCGACGGTTCGGAGCACCAGGCGGTCGCCCTCCTCCAACCGACGGGGTCGGCGAGTCATTGCTCGAGAGAACTCGGTGCACACGGGGCTGGCCCAGACGAGGTCGAAGTGGCCGGGCTCGGTAGTCCCACTCGAGGACGTCGCAGCACAAGCTTGGCTGGCTCTGAGGGTCAGAGTCGAGACTCGTAACCTGCCAGCCAAGGGCCTCGAAGGCTCGGCCGATGCTCTTCGTGCCGGAGAACAACTCCAGCAGTCTCATGTTTTTCCCAGGGCGACGACAAAAGCCACATGGCCGCGATGACGCCCACCAGTGCGATCAGCGCACAGAGGCACTCTCCCGAGGTCACGGGCGACTCGGCTCGTTCGGCGGACGACTTTTTTTTTATTCGGGAGAGAAAAAGAAGCATGAGCAGCAAGCCAGGCCTGGCAGTTGAGCTCGGCGATCTGTCTTTCAACAAGCAGGGAGGGAAGTTCTTCCCGTTGCGGGGCAAAGGCGGGCGTTCGACCGAGTGGACGTCTGCCGACTGGCTCAAGATCCTCTGGCACCCGAGCGGGTTCAAAGATCCTACCGCACGACGGGTGTCGCTCTGTCTCGAAACCGACGAGGCCACCAGAGCCTTCTTCCGCGACGTTGAGGAGCGCCTCGCGCGGAGCTTGGCGAGTCTGGCGGAGAAGGATACCAGGCTTTTCGGCAAGCCCCAGAGGGAGTCGGAGGTCAAGGAGCGATTCCTGTCGTGCTTGAAGACGAACGCTCGGAGCGAAGCTTTTCTGAAGACCAAGATGGACTGGGATAGGTTGCGAGTGTGGGGTCCGAAGGGCGAGGTGCTCAAGGAAGTCGGTGAGCTTGCGGGACGGGAGTGCAAGGTGAGGTGCGAGCTCCGACAGGTCTGGCTGATGACGGGGCAGTGTGGCCTCTTGGTCGAAGTTACCGATCTCATGCTGAAGGAGTCGAGCGGCGAGCGGTGTCCATTTTCGAATCTTGCCTCTGCCTGATTCTGTGCGAAAACCAGGATTGGCCCTAAAACACCATGCCGCACCCCAATTTTTCGGGATTTTGAAGCCGCCCGGCGAGGGTGCGCCCCGACGGCCCCCGACGGCCGGCCGTTTTGCGAGCCGACCACGCGCCGGCGAGAGCCCGATTTCGGCGCGCGCCCCGCCTAGGGTTTGAGCACGATTTCGGCCGGATCGGGCCTTTCCTGTCAAATCGGTGCCGGCCAGCCCCGGAACGTGGTCGGGGAGGGTTTAGGATGGGTCGAACACAGCCACACGGAATCGCCGAGCATCACGGAACCGCCGCGCCTCCGATTCTCGGGGTGCGCCCTGCCTATGTTTCACACACCCTGCCGGGCCCGCCGGCCAAAAGCGACACAGCCAGCCTCGGGAAGGCCCGCGCATGGCCCAAAAGGCTTTGCCGGGCCGTTTCACACCAAACTGTGGCGAGAGCGCGATTTCGGTGGATACGTCCCCTAGGTTTGGCTCAAGTTTTCGTGGCTGGGTGCGCTCAGTGTCGATTCGCGGCGAGCCTGTGGCCGCCGTCGACCTGATCCGTGGGGGTTTAGGATGCTCACAGATGCTCGCCTTTGCTCACTGATGCCTTTTTGTTTTTTGATTTGTAGTGGTATTCTAGCTAGGCTCGCCGACTTTTGCAGTAACATTTTCCTAGAGTACTTTCGCCGGGGTTGTTGTTGGTTTGGTTCAGGGCACCCTAACCCCTTCGGCCCGGTGGTAGGCTTTGCTCCCCGTCTGCCCTGTGAGTGCCCTGCCGCCCTAACCCGTAGGTTCCCCCTCCCGCGTCCTTGTGCCCAGCTTTCTTTGTGCCGCGCTCGCTCTTTCAAGGTAGACGACGCGCACAACGCAGCAGGCAGCACAGGAGGCACAACGCAGCAGGCAGCACAGCAGGCAGCACAGCGGGCAGCACGGCATCGCGGAGGCGGCACACGTAGACATGAGAGCGAACAGCATGGATGCGCGGGTGGCAATCGAGATGTATGACGACCAGGTGATGGAGGTTGCAGTCAATGGGGCCTGGTGGAGCACACTCAACCAGCAAGAGTTTCTTGGCAACAGTAAGGCTGGGTAAGTTGGTGTCGGCAGTTGCCACGTCTCGTAGTCTTTCGGTGTCTCGAAACTTCATCTCTGAGGCAGCTCGTCTTCGCCGTCAAGTGTCAGGAGGCATATCGCAAGGCCAAGACAGAGGACTCTGCAGGCGATGGAGTGATGCAGCTCCCGATTTCCTTCTGTGATTGCCTCCCCGAGCCACTGGTGGCTGACGACGCTGCAGCAGGCGAGAACGACAAGGCCGAAGGCTCCAAGAAGAAGAAAAAGAAGAACAAACGCAAGGCGAAAGGCGAGAAGCAGGACGACGAAGCCAAGGCGTCGGCATCAAGTCTGGGCAGCCTGGACTCCATGGACTGAGTCATGCTGTGAGAGCGATAGATCTTTTGTAGACGACTTGCAGCCGCGGTTTGGTTCCTTCTCACAGCTCGCGGGCTTCTGGCTATGATCAAGCGGTATCTGTTCTCGAGGTTTTTGAAAAGGCCGATTGAACTTGAGTGCCTCTTGTTTGTGCCCCGGAGTCCCGAGCCCGAACTAACTTGGAACCCAGCTGCCTTGCGCCCTATCCCAGCGTTGATTTCTTTTGTTTCCGCGCTCGCAGGTTCAAGCTTGTAGGGCGGGGGGTAGTTGCGGGCGGTCGGGCGGGTAGGTGGGCTTGCGTCGGGACCTCAGTTTGCTTGGGTTGCTTCCGTGTTCGGTTTCCCCCTTCCCTAACCCTTTTGGTTACCCTAGGCTGCCTCTCACTGCCCTGCTTTGCCAGCGCGCCTCTCCCCTGTAAGGCCCTCCCCAACTTCCCGCATCCGCCCAGGTCCTCGTCTTCATCGATCCGCGGAGCTTCTCACTCGGAGTGATTTGCCGGGGCTTTGGTGTTGGAAGGGTTTAGGGTTTGTGGGGTGTCGTGCAAGTTTGCGTGCGCAGGAGTGCCTGTTTCTGCTCCCCCCGCCCCGCCCGTAACTAGAGTGCCCTGCAGCCCGCCTCGTCCCGGGAACCCCGGGCCCTCCTGCGACCAGGTCTTCGCCGTCAGAGCTGTCGTCACGTCCCGAGTTTCTGCGTTAACGCCGCGTAGGAGTGCAGTGCTTACGGTAGGTGCCGTGTAGGAGTGCTGCGGGCGCTGATGCACAGTTTTGGCGAGAGCTACAGTTCTCATACCGACACCGTGCTCGTAGTGACTTCATAGGTTCAAGAGCGAAAGCTAGATAACATTGCGGCCATGCTCCAACATCTCCCCGATAACGTGCTCGTCCACTTGCTGGGCTTCTTGCACTGTTCCAATTGTCCGTACTTGAAGGTCCGTGAACAGTACGTGAACTTTGTGGTCGCTTGTCGCGTGGCGCTGCGCATGTCGGAGTATGGGTGCGCAGGGCATGTTTGTTTCCACAGCGCTAGAGAGGTGATTCGCATGCGATGTCTCTGCAAGTACTGGAAAGGCGAACTTGAGGGACACATCAGGGACATTAAAAACCATCTGCTAGCAATCCACGAGACATTCATCGATGAATGCCAGGGGGCGGTGACGCTCAGACAGATGGATGAGTTCACGCGCGAGGAAGATTTAAACGAGGAGACATCCGTCGAGGATTGCAAGTACGCGGTGCAGCGCAGCAGCGAGGATTCGTTCAAGCGCTGTGCAAACGCCTTTCGTGCCTTACGTGATCGAGGCAACCGGAGGTTCTTGAGCCTCTACCAAGAACGACTCTTCTTCGTGGCCTTGGCGTCGCATGAGGAAGTGCAAGACAATTTTAGGTTCCAGCATGTGCTGGAGAGCGAGAGCCAGGAGCTCGATGGAAGAGTGATTGATGTGTAGAAACTCTTGTCGATCTCCGTGCCTCAAAGTACAGGATGCTCGGAGCGACTAGGCGGCTCGCGAGGGCATCGCTTGGACAGTTTTGATGCCCTCCCCCCGTATAGTCGAGATGGCGGCAAAAGACAGAAAATGTGGCTTTGTTGTCAGTCCTTGAACACGTCTCCCTCCCGCATCTTCTTTGTAACTAGAGCGTTTGGTCCCTTCGCCCAGGTCATTATCATCCGCGATCGTCGACTTCTTCAAGGCCTGCTCCTTTTTAGCGCCAAGGCGTAGGAGGAGCGGTAGGATGTGAAGTTGCGTCGTCCTGCTATCGAGCCGGGGTTCGTTATGAAGCGATTTGAAGCTCGAAATTGGTGACCTCGTAGCTGTTGAAAGCCTGCAGCCATGCCGGAGTCAGCCAAGAGCAAGGCCTACAAGATTCGCATGCAGCTCCAGAGCAACAAGACTCGCAGGGGCCATATCCTCGGCGTGAAGAAGCGTGCCGAGCTTGAAAGGCAGCAGGAGCTGATGGAGCATCACACTGCCGAGACCGATCGCAGCATCCAGGCTACCCGTTCGGATGGTCAGGAAACGCGAGATTTGATCGCATCTACGGAGGCCAGATTGCTGGATGCCATCCAGAATCCTCGCAAGAGAGCGGCGAAGAAGAAGGCGACGGGCAATGGCGAGGAGACCGTCGAGGGCCAACCCAAGAACGAAGCCGGAAAGGGCAAGCGCAAACAGACCGAGGAGCAGAAGGCGGAGAAGGAGGCGGAGCGCCAGCGTAAGAAAGACGAGAAGCTGGAGCGTCAGAGGAAGCGCGAGGAGGCCAAGGAGACGCGGGAGGCGAAAAAAGCCGCGGCGAAGGAGAAGGCGGAGGCCAAGAAAGTCGTGCTGAAGGAGATTCGCGAGAAGAAGGCCAAGAAGAAGGCTGAGATGGACATCGTGAATGCCGAGCTGAAGGCCGCGAAGGGCGAAGGCTCGAAGAAGAAAAAGCACGGTGCTGGTACGGAGGGCGAGACGAAGGAGACGGCGCGGCAGCCGGTAGCCTCCTCGAGCGTGATCGGTCGGGTGAGCCAGCTATTCGGAGGTCAACGCGACGAGGCCAGCGGTTGAGCTTCTTAATTTTGTAGGCTCTTGTACATAGCTGTGCGTGCTCGGCTGATGCTTTTTCGGAGTCGTTAGTCGGGTCATTGCTTGATCAGCCTGGCTCTGGATCCCTACGAGTGTTTGAGTCAGCGTTGACTTGTGGCGTGATTCGCCGCGTCATTTTTGAGAGTCGTCTTTCGGGCCGTGCTGGCACAGGCGTAAGACCCGACTTTGCCCTTAGGCTTAAACAACAGTTCTTAGTCAAACTTCTTAGAAAGCGAGTCCTTTGAGCCTAAGACTACAGTACTAGCAAGGCGCCTTACAGCGGGCGCGCTGCTACAGACCGTGATCCTCTCGATCCGCCAAGAGAATGAATCAGACTGCTTGCCTTTCTTTCGGTTTCGCTGTGGAGCTGCTGCTGCTAAGCACCTCGCGAGTTCTCTGCATTCCCTGATGCGCAGGTGTTACGTCGACCTTCTTCGATGCCATCGTCAGATCCAGGCCTCTGTCGTCGTTGCTGCGCCGCCATTGACTTGTCGAGTGAGTGCTTTAGCTCTGAGCGGCGCGCTTGCTTTCATGTTCGCTTTGCGCCGACCCAAGCTTTCTTCAGGATGACTGTCGAGCGATTTGTGATGACGCAAGCTAGTGGTGTTCTCGATGCTTTCAGCGAACCTTGAGTCGAAGCCGGATAGTCGTGTAATTTTGTCATTCGCATAGGAAACATTCTTAATAATCATGGCGGAAGCCTTCTTGCTGCTCATGAACCGCCAGAGGGCGGTGCCTCTCGACGAGCCGCGAGCTGCTGTGGCTCAACCTGCTGCGGCCAGGGTTCGAAGCTTGAATCCTCAGCGCAACACCTTCTGGTTGCGCCAGATCTCCTTGGACGCTCCGCCTGGACAGTACTTGAGCGTGGAGAGCCTGAGGTTGGCGCAGGAGTCGATGCAAGACCTCCTGACCGTGCAGCTCCCGTTCATGGTGAAGATCGTCATGCACGTGCGCCTTTCGGAGGAGATCGTGGATCCGGAGAGCGGCGAGCGGGAGATTGTCTACAGCGAGCGCCGCATTGCCACGGTGCCCTCGTTGGTCCGGCCGCTCGCAAACCCCGACGAGAGGCTTCGTCGCTACATCGTGTCGATGGCTCAGAGGACTCTCGAAGATCGCCTGGAGCATGCTAGGTTCCACAACTCGCTCCAGAAGTTCGAGGGCATCATCGACATGCAGATCTACACGACTCCGAGCCGGGAGCTCGCTCAGCTTCCTGCGGCTCCTGGCGCAAACTTCGCCGGAGGCTGCTGGAAGGAGTTGCCGGAGCTCTTGAAGCACGGCAAGAAGGGGCTCTGGTCCCCCAAGAACGCCGACAACAAGTGCTTCCGCTACTGCGTGATGGCCGAGCTCCTGGGTTGTCGCGACTGGGGCAATGAGTATCGCAAAAAGGTCTCCGAGTGCAGAGGGCGACCTTTCTACGACCTCCCGAACGGACGCCCTAGCAAGAGGATGCGACTTTCGGATCCTGTCGGTGTTTATGTCAACGAGCAAGCCATCGACTTCAGCATGCTCCCGGAAGAAAGCGCGGTCGCCTTCGAGGACATCGAGAAGTTTGAGCTCGGGAACGCTGGCTTGGTGGAGATCTTTGTGTACCAGTGGTCGCGAGTGCCGTGGGTCAACGACGACTTCCACTTCCTCATGCCGGTGCGTTCCCCCTCGCTGGAAACCCAGGCCGCGCGTTCGATACTACTCCTGCATCACGACAACCACTACGTGCTCATCTACGACTTCAACCAGCTTTCGAGCACTCGCAGTCTCTCGTTTCCGGAGAGTCAGCAGGCAAGCACACACCACTCCTGGAACCGTTGCCATCGTTGCATGGGCAACTTCAATAGCCAAGAAGCGCTCGGGCGACACTTGGCTGGGAGGGTGTGTTCTGAGGATCCCGGCAAGCGCCAGGTGGATAGGATGCTAATGCCGGAGAGAAGCGCCGCCACGCTCCACTACAAGGCCGGCCCTTCAGCTGCCATGCATCCCTGTCTTTGCTACGCCGACTTTGAGACCTTCAACACCAAGGCGCCCCAGCAACTTGCCGGTCAGAGCGTTCTAGCCAAGCAGGATCGAGTCGCATCCTTTGCGTACATGGCGGTCGGGCGTTGCGGCTTCCAGGTCCCCTCGTTACATCGACTTCGGCTGGAGCGGGCGACCGAGGAGTCTGGCGAGTTCGGCATCGTGGAGCTCTTCCTCCGCAGTCTTCTCGAGCTGGCCAAACGCTACCGAGAGTGGCGTCTGCGCACAAACAAGCCCTGCCGTATGACTCAGGCCGACCAACGTCGCTTCAACCACGCCGAGACCTGCGAGATCTGCGGCGGGGGCTTCGAGCAAGGGAATCCTAAAGTGGCGCATCATGAACATGGGACGGGCAAGTTCCTGAGTGCGGCTTGCAACAAGTGCAACTTGCTCATCCGCCTGCCGACGAGCCTGCCCTGCTACTTCCACAACGGCGCCTCCTACGACTTCCACTACCTGCTCCGCTTCCTGGCTCATGAGAAGGGTTATGGGTGTCATGAGGACTACATCGCCGCGCTCCTCGCCGAGACCGCGGAGTCCGACGGCGACGATGACGGCGAGGGCGAGGGGGACGACGTCGGGTTTGATCCGTGGCGCTGCGATCTTTCCAAGATGAGGCTGGGCGCTCTGGTGAAAAGCGGGGAGAAGTGCTTGATGCTGTCTTTCGGGCCTCTGCGCTTCCTCGACTCCTTGAACGTTTTCCCGACCAGCCTGAGCTCCTTGATCGAAGACTGCAAGGCGAGCTGCTCGAATCCCAGCGAAGCCTTTCCCCTGCTGGCGCGGCGCCATCCCATCTTCGCGGAGGCGGAGCGGGGCGCGTCCGAGCGTCGGACCAAGGTTTGGGAGTTGCTGCTCAAGAAGATCCCGATGCCGTTTGACGCTCTTTGTGATCCGGCTTGCTGGTCGTGGCCGGCTTTGCTTCCTCGCGAGGCCTACGACAACACGCTCACCGGCGAGGCGTGCTCCGAGGAGAAATACGAGACCGTCAAGCAGATCGTCGAGTTCTTCGACTTCGAGAGCTTCGGCGCATTTCATGACACGTATTTGCGCACAGACCTCGCACTGGGAGATGTGATGGAGCGGTATCGAGACACGTTTTGGGACAACTTCCACCTCGACCCCTGTCAGTACATCACGCACGCATCGGCGAGTCATGACGCCATGCTACGCAAGTGCTGTCCTCGTCGGGATCTCGGTCTCGGGCTCATGACCGATCGGAGGGTGTACGAGCTGACCAAGGCGAACATCAGAGGAGGCCTCGGGCACATCGCTCAGCCGTTTGCGGCGGCCAACAACCCCATGTTGCCCGACTTCGATCCCGCTCGAGAGCAGTCGTGGATTCTGTTCTACGACGTGAACAGCATGTACCCTTCCATCATGGAGAAGCCGATGCCTACCGACGGCGGTCAGTGGGTCGAGATGCCCGCGTCCAAGAAGGAGAGGCTGTGCTACCTCAACGCGCTCTTCGAGCGGGTGGACTACGAACGGGACGATGAGGAGGTTTGCTTCATGATCGAGGCGAGCTTCGATGTGCCGTGGTTTCGCCACTCTTGCGTGGATTGGGCTCCCGTTTGCAAGATGTCGGTGACGAGGTCGCAACTCAGCCCTTACACCCAGTCCCTCATCCAGGACGGTCAAGTTGTTTCGGCGACGCCTAAGCTTGTACCTTACTTGGGGTTGCATCTGAAAGAAGCCGTCGACCTTCGGTACCTCAGGTTCATCGTGGAGCACCTCGGCGTTCGGGTCTATGACGCTCACAGCTGCGTGTCCTTCCGCTGCCATACCTGGATGAAGAGCTTCGTTCGCCAAACCGTGGAGACTCGCCGCGAGTACAAGAAGAGCGGTCGCAAACTCCAAGCGGAAGTTCAGAAGCTTACGGGCAACGTCCAGTACGGCAAGATGGTGCAGAACCAGGAGAACTTCAGGGCCACTCGCGTCTACACGGACGGCTTGAAGTTCCAAGCGGCGGCATCCAAACCCAACATGCTGGACATCCATCCGCAGATCATGGAGGAGCGCGCTTTCTTGGCCTTCGTCGACGTGCAGAAGGCCGGCAAGGCAAATGTCTTGAGATCCTTTCTCCAAGGCGGCTGGAAGGTGCTGGAGGAGTCGCGCTTGCTGATGATGAGGGCGCACTACGGGATCCGCCTCGTCTTCGACGGCGATCTTCTCAAGAGCGTCGACCCGGCGGACGACCCGAGCGACTTGAAGCCCGAGCAGAGCCGCGTGAGATGGCTGGGAGGCGACACTGACAGCAGCGTCCTGCAGATCTTCAGCGACCAAGACCCGAAGATCGCCCTGGCGAAGGCCAACTTGCGAGGCGCCGCTCCTTTCTTCGATGTGGCTGGCGATGCGAAGGACGCCGCCCTGAAGGAGCACCTGGCTCCGCTGTGCGAGGAAAGCCGAGAGCTCGCACTTCGCCGCGCTGGCGAGCTCGGCAACTTCTCGGACGAGTTGGCGCCTCACTACGGCGTCGAGTGGGTCGGCTTGGCGCCGAAGATGTACTCGCTTAGCAAGACCGAGGGGGAGAGCAAGGAGCGGGCCAAGGGCGTTCCGAAGAGCGAGCGCAAGAAGCTGGACCACGAGCTCTACCGGGCCATCTTGGAGAGCGGAGGCGAGCACAAGGTGCAGTTCCGCCGCCTGGGCTGCCGTCATCATGTGAACGAGGTCGTGGAGATCCACAAGCGCGGCCTCACGGCGTTGAACACGAAGGCATGGCAGCTCGATGCGCATCGCTCCAGGCCGCTCGGGCACTTCAAGAACAACGAGGTCTGGGCCGCGTGCTGGGCGGCGCTGCAGAGAGGGGCGCGTGGCTTCGAGGAGCGGTCCGATGTGGCGGCCTTCCACCTGATGAACCACATCCTCGGCTTCGCGTATGGCGAGGTCGGCTTCTTGCATCGCGAGAGGGCGAGCAATGGGCAGTTCGTGGGCAAGCTGTTCAACACCAGTTACCTCCGGTCGTGCTGAAGAGTTTTTTAGTTGTACAGTACAGGAGTTTCCGAGCAGTCGTCGGAGAACTCACCGCGCAGCACAGGGTTCGAGCGGGTGAGGCTTTTTTGCGAGCTCTTCCCTCTAGGATAGATGTCATAGGCTTTTGTTTATGAAGCTAACTTCGGTGCTCGATTAAGCTTTGCACTCGCACGAATGATGCGCCGGGACTTCCACATCTGCTGCTAGGGCGGGATGTGCTACAGAAACAACCCTCCAGAAGGGGATCGCTGAGAGGAGGTGTGAAAATCTTTGCTTTGATCGATGGCGAGCGGCTAAGCCCAGGACCGCACTTGACTGCAGCTTGAGTGGACTGTCATCGTGCGCCTTCTTTTCTGTGAGCTAGGGTAGAGTGCTTTCGCATCGGCAGGTGTTCTCGACTTCTTGCGCATCGCTTTGAGGCTCGGCGCTGAGTTTGCAATCAGGGTGGAGCGATAGGACCTGGGGCAGGTAGTCTGCGGTTTTGGGCTGCTTGTCTTCCGCGCTGCTCTCTCGACTGCATGGGGAATCTGCGTCTTTGATCCTCGGAGTCCACCTTCCTCAGGTCTCGTCGCACGAGCTTATCTCCGGTCCAGCCCTCGAGGAAGAAGTAGGGTCCGCCGTCTGTGTTTTCGATTCTGGCGACTGTGTAGACACGTTCGCTCCAGGCTACTTCCGTAACTCTGTAAGTGCCCCTACTCTCGATAGGTTTAACCCTAACCCGAACTAAATCTCCCACCGCTATTTGAGGCCTCGCTCCGGCATTCATCCTGACGTTGCGCTTCATCCTGGTCAAGGCCTTGTCTGCGGTTTCATGATCGTCATACACTTTGTCTGGAGCGAAGCCTGTGGTTGAGTGGGGGTTTTCGTTGTACTGCGCTAGGATATCGGGTAGCAGGAGATGCCATTGATTCCTTCTGCCCACTCCTTCTGAAAGCCTGCGGATGAGTGCTTCTTTGAGGGTCCTGATGGCTCGTTCGGCCACCGTGGCGTGGCCCCTAGTCACCACTTTGTCGATGTCGAAGTAGTCCAGCTTCTGTTTGAATTCACGCTTAAACTCGCTGCCGTCGTCGCTGTAAACCGTTAGCGGTATGCCGAGATCCTTGACAACTTTATCCCATGCTCTGGATGCTGTGGCGGCGTCTTTGTTGGCCATTGGTACTGCTGTTAGCTTCTTGCTGAAAGTGTCGATCGCTACGAGCATGTACTTGTACGGACCTTGGGCGAAAGCTGTCATGTCAGCGAGGTCCACTTGCAGCTGGAACATCGGCTCTGGAGGCACGAAACCGTTGTGCCCTCTTTCGGGTCTGTCTTGACGCACGATGAGGCTGTTAAGGAACAGGCGCACGTCGCCTCGGCTGATTGTTTGATCGCGAGCTCTAGCCTGCCGCAGAGTTTGATCTAGGTTGCCGAAGCCCGTCCTAGGGTTCGTGTAGACCTGCCTGATGATTTCACGTCTTCTATCGGCTTCAGCCATTCTGTTTTAAGAGCTGTTTCTTTTTGCATCAGGTCTGATCCCGACGATGCGGACTGATTTCGCGGGTCTCGTTGGAGAAATGAGCGAGTTGGATTGCTCAAGTATTTTGTTGCGATAGCGTGGTGACCACGTAGTGAGCGTAGTGACCTGTGGAGTCTTTGTCGAGTCTTGGGGTAGAGACTCGGATAGACTCATAGCAGCATTATAACATCATTATTGAATCATTATTGAATCATTCTTGAATCATTATTGAATCATTGTTGAAACATTCTTGAATCATTATTGAATCATTGTTGAAACCGTTATTGCATTTTGTGATGAAAAAAGCCGAAAACGTAACTCGATGTGAAATTCATGAGCAAAGTCGGAATTCCGACCTTGATCGAAGAGGCTGTTTTCGAAGAAACGTAACACGATTTCGATCCTGAAGAACTCCTTCCTCTGTTTCGTTTTTCCATAGAACTCGAAGAGGCCGTTTTCGATGAAACGTATCGCGATTTCGACCCTGAAGAACTCCTTTCGGCCTCGAAGTTTTTCCGCCTCAGAGCTCGAAGACGCCGTTTTCGATGAAACGTTTCGCGAAAATCGACCTTGAAAAAACCCCCCCCATAAGCCCCCTTTCGCTATTATTTAGGTCATAAGGAATCCATTAGGCCATATGAAAAAACGAGGTTCCGGACACTTTCTGCCACAGGAACCCATTGGGCCATATGGAAAAACGAGGTTCCGGACACTTTCTGCCAGAGGGAATCCATTAGGCCATATGGAAAAACGAGGTTCCGGACACTTTCTGCCAGAGGGAATCCATTAGGCCATTTGGAAAAACGAGATTCCGGACACTTTCTGTCAGAGGGAATCCATAGGCCATATGGAAAAACGATGTTCCGGACACTTTCTGCCAGAGGAATCTGTTAGGCCATGACGTCGCGATGCTCGCAGCCTCTTCTGCTCCGTGTGAGTGACAAGATGAGTTTCCAACTCCGCATGTTTCCAGTCGGACAGTAGGCTTGCTGGGGATGCGAGAGCTTCCTCCAGACGGTAGGGGTTGGCAGGGTTCACAGACGCGACGTCATAGACTGTTGTGTTGCATGTACGGACCCCCCCCCCCCCTCCATTTCAATGATGTCGTCTGCTCGGAGGTGCGTGTCGTCTGCTTGCGCAGGGCTTTGTGGCCGTGCTGCTCCAAACATTGAGATTTGGGGGAGGGGGATGTGCCGCGGTGGCCTTGTCGGCGTGCCGGTGTCACAGCAGTACAACCGTTTCTGATGGTCAGGTTCTTGTCCGTTCGGAGGTCAGTGGCTTAAAATCTGGTCTTGTTCCAGCTACCCTCCCAATGCGTAGTTTCTGGGGACACATGGTGGTTCCCCCTCTGTATCGAGAAGGTCGGCGGATGCTACGGATTTTGAGAAATGCACTTAACTGCGGGACCCCCCCATTGCAAAACGGGGTTGCATCTTCATCTCCGTCAAATCTGTTGCTCTTTAAGTCAGTTCCATCATGTAATCGGAGTCTGGGATTGCTTCATGGTTGCTTGTCTCTTTTGGAACTTGCAGACTCGAGGTGCATGTTGCTGTCAAAAATCCACCTCTATGGCCTCAGCAGGCCTCAAGCGCCCGCAAGTGAAGCCTCGAAGGCCTTTGTGAAAGTGGTCAGCGCAGGCGGCTCCAAATGTGGGGTCGAATAGTCTGAGCAATTTTAGCTTCGCTTGAGTGGCCCCCCTCTGTGCGCGCTTCTCTCATGTTAATCACTTCCACAAGCACGTGTCTGTGGAAATTTCTGGTTCTTGGAGAGTCTTTTTCACACTGGATGCCTGCCGTGAGCGGGTCGCCTCGGTGTGTAGCAGTCTGGAATGCAGGGGCTTGGGCTTGGGCTTGGGCCCCAGAATGAAGGAATTCGCGACCCCAAAATGGGGGCCGCCACGCGGCCCCAATTTTGGGTCCTCTATAGTTCCCAGTCAAATATATTAGAGGAGGTTGGCTGCATTTCGCGGCTCCTTTTCTGGGGCCGCGAGACGGCCCCATTTTTGGGGTCGCAAGTTTGATCCCTGCACCCACAGCGGCTGAATCTCGTCGGCTGCGCATGTCATGAGGTAAGTTTGGGGAACGTCTGGTGGAGGACCGTTTGGAAGGTCGGGGCTTGTCCAAAGCAGCTGTGTGCTTGCCCTTGTTGCTGCTGCTGCTGCTGCAGCCAGCGGAATGCAACTGTGGAGGGCCGACCTGGCGAAGCCAGAATTGCTTGTGTTTTGCGGGCCTGGAAATGGGGTCGCCCGACAGCCCCATAACGTGGGCTTCGTCCTGGCAGTGCAGCGGGCTCGCCAGTTGACCCGCGCGGATTTTTGGTGTTCTTTCTGTGGATGGGAGTCGTAGTTCAAGCTCTGGGAAGTTGACCGACGTGGCTTCAACGTTTCCCTTTTGGTTTTGCAAACTCGTCGGCCAGACTATGCAGCTTTATGGAGGTAACCAAAACAGAGATCGTACAAAGACAGGGAAATTTTTCCAGAGGTGACTCCAGCGTTTCTGAATACAGCAGATCAAGCCATGCAGACTCTCTGTACTGCACAGGAACTGTGATGTGTCTTCGCAAAGTCTGCTGGAGCCTGGTCTAGGTTTCCAAACCATCGCCACAGTAGTCTTCTGGAGTTCTAGCATTGTGTCCTTGCGGATGGGCCATGTTCATCTTCTTTCTGTTCGTGGCTCGACGTTGTTGTGCTTTCGCCCTCCTCTGATCATATGGAGAACTCCTTGGTGGATCGCGTGGAGCGACTCATAAGCAGGAACGAAAAGCTTTGAATGCTGCCAAAAAGGAGGCCACCAGCCATATTCATCTTCTTTCTGTCTTTCAAAACGCCTTTAAAGGCTGCCTGCTTGGGTTTGCTGATGGCCTATGGGTTCCCAGGCCGAAGGAGCCTGGAGTGTCGTTTCTCTATCTGCCTACTGGATGTCCTCTGCGTAGCAGGACCTGTCCGGAACTTTCTGGCCTAATGGATTCTCTCTGGCAGAAAGTGTCCGGAACCTCGTTGTTCCTTATATGGCCTAATCGATTCCCTGTGGCAGAAAAAATCAGGAACCTCGTTTTTCCATATGGCCTAATGGGTTCCCTCCGGCAGAAAGTGTCCCGAACCTTGTTTTTCCATATGGCCTAATGGATTCCCTATGGCAGAAAGTGTCCGGAACTTCGTTTTTCCATATGGCCTAATGGATTCCCTCTGGCAGAAAGTGTCAGGAACCTCGTTTTTCCATATGGCCTAATTGATTCCTGTGGCAGAAAGTGCCCGGAACCTCGTTTTTTTATATGGCCTAATGGATTCCTTATGACCTATCCTATGGCCTAACCTATGGCCTAATACACCTTCCCTATGACCTAATCATTTTCGCGTTTTAGGAATACAATCTTTTCTTTTCCCACACGGAAATGATTAGGTCATAGGGAAGGTGTATTAGGCCATAGGTTAGGCCATAGGATAGGTCATAAGGAATCCATTAGGCCATATGAAAAAACGAGGTTCCGGACACTTTCTGCCACAGGAACCCATTGGGCCATATGGAAAAACGAGGTTCCGGACACTTTCTGCCAGAGGGAATCCATTAGGCCATATGGAAAAACGAGGTTCCGGACACTTTCTGCCAGAGGGAATCCATTAGGCCATATGGAAAAACGAGGTTCCGGACACTTTCTGCCAGAGGGAATCCATTAGGCCATATGGAAAAACGAGGTTCCGGACACTTTCTGCCAGAGGAATCTGTTAGGCCATGACGTCGCGATGCTCGCAGCCTCTTCTGCTCCGTGTGAGTGACAAGATGAGTTTCCAACTCCGCATGTTTCCAGTCGGACAGTAGGCTTGCTGGGGATGCGAGAGCTTCCTCCAGACGGTAGGGGTTGGCAGGGTTCACAGACGCGACGTCATAGACTGTTGTGTTGCATGTACGGACCCCCCCCCCCTCCATTTCAATGATGTCGTCTGCTCGGAGGTGCGTGTCGTCTGCTTGCGCAGGGCTTTGTGGCCGTGCTGCTCCAAACATTGAGATTTGGGGGAGGGGGATGTGCCGCGGTGGCCTTGTCGGCGTGCCGGTGTCACAGCAGTACAACCGTTTCTGATGGTCAGGTTCTTGTCCGTTCGGAGGTCAGTGGCTTAAAATCTGGTCTTGTTCCAGCTACCCTCCCAATGCGTAGTTTCTGGGGACACATGGTGGTTCCCCCTCTGTATCGAGAAGGTCGGCGGATGCTACGGATTTTGAGAAATGCACTTAACTGCGGGACCCCCCCATTGCAAAACGGGGTTGCATCTTCATCTCCGTCAAATCTGTTGCTCTTTAAGTCAGTTCCATCATGTAATCGGAGTCTGGGATTGCTTCATGGTTGCTTGTCTCTTTTGGAACTTGCAGACTCGAGGTGCATGTTGCTGTCAAAAATCCACCTCTATGGCCTCAGCAGGCCTCAAGCGCCCGCAAGTGAAGCCTCGAAGGCCTTTGTGAAAGTGGTCAGCGCAGGCGGCTCCAAATGTGGGGTCGAATAGTCTGAGCAATTTTAGCTTCGCTTGAGTGGCCCCCCTCTGTACCGTTCACAGCTACACCTAAGGTTCTCTAAAACTCACAAAGGAGAAAACGGAAAGTGTTCCTGACCTTGGCGAGACACAGGGGCACCATTATAGGATTGAAAATCAACTCCTCCCATGGCACCTTTGGCTTCTTTCTCGCCTTTCGGCTAAGATTCGATTCCGCAGCGTGCCTAGGAGTGTCCAAGGCACACCTTAGATCCTTCCTCGCCAGTCCGGCTGAAGTGATCCTGAGGCAGTTTGCCTGGGCCGGTAGACAGTCTTTGGTTGGATCTTCCCTAGCGGATGTGCCCAAAGATTGAGGTTCTTCTCGGCGAAGTAAAGCACCACTCTTGGCTCAAGGCTGTAGTTGTAGCTTTTCCTTTAGTCTGTCTTGTGACTGTCCAAGGTGGAGACTCGCCAGGCAGTTGTAGTCAGCCCGCAGGTCGCAACGCTTAGGTTGAGCTCTCGCCTGCAGGTGGCTGACACAACGTGTCTAGTGACAGACATTGGTTGAGGCAAAACGGAGTTGAGAGGTCGGCTTAGCGGCTGTCTGGATCTCCTCTCTCTCTGAAAGTTTTGGTGTATCCTTGTGTGTGAGTTCCCTCACGGCCTTTGCCTTACTCTCGGAGCCCAGGCTTGCTAGCCCGTGCTGCGCCAGCAGGATTGAACGCTCCAGGTTTGCATATCACTAACACTTGGCGGCTTTTTCGTCATTTCCCCCGTCTGGAGTGCAGTTTCCCAAGCCAGCCGATGCTAGGATTGTCCTTCCTAAGTTCTTTGCCGCGGTTTGAGTAGGCAATTTGTTGCAGCCGGTCTTGTGCCTTGTTTGGTCGTGTCGTCTCCTGCTGACTGCCGGCCTTGCTTGGTGCTAAGCAAGTTTGAGGCACTTCCCCTGCTGCTTCCTCACAGGCCTCTATCGCCAAGGCTGGGTTTGGTGTTGGAGGTCCTGTGTGTTAGTTTTACCCAGCCAGGGTTTCTCACAGCCCTGCTTCTTGGAGCATTGCAGCTTGTCAGGTTTGCTGCGATAGCCCACCGGGCCCTTTGAGCTTTTCTGGCTGCAAGGGCGACGATGGGTATCTCCATTTCAGGGTGAGATTTCTCCCCTTGCATTTATTTGGGTTTAGGGACCCTTGCTAGTGAGTTTTCCGGCCGCTTGTTGCCTTAGCCCCAGAGGCGGCAGGTAGGAGAGACTGGGGACTCATGCTTGGTTGACCCGTTTGTTCTTTGATTTTGCTCTGATAGTTTTAAGGGTTTTGAGTGACTTTGCTTGGGGCCTTGCGTTGCCTTCCGGGCAGGCCTCCTGCGTCAGCAGCTCTTGGAGGTTTTCTCTGTTGCCAGGGATTCTCCGCCCAGTTGCTGCAGGCTAGTCACTGGGGCTGTGCAGTGGTCAGGAGGGCTGCAGTGACTGTGAGCATCTCCGTGGTTCCCCGCACCACCACGAAGTTGAGATTAGGGGAAAGCGTGGACCCCGCGCCACTGGCTTGCCGACAATGAGGGGTTGGCGTCGGCCCTGCGCCAAATTCCGCGTTGAGGGGCAGCGGCCTTTTTTCAGTTCCCTTCATCCTTTCCTTCTCTCCCTCTGTGCATGCTGCCCAGGTCAATCTGCTGGTTTTTCGTTCACAGGTAGGGAGTTCCCAATGCTCGGGCTGTGCCTTGTTTCAAGGTGAAGAGTCTCCCTCCGTTTCAAGCACTTGGGTCTCGATGAGTAGTGCCCAGTGGAGTGCCGCCTCTGCTGCGCCTCAATTCTTCCCTTGTGGGAGCTCACCACTCTTGCTTTAGGACCTTGAGTACAGGGAGAGGTGCCTCCCTGAGGTTACTAAGGTCTACTCCTACACACACGGTGAGGTGCCTCCCCGTGGTGTGTGGCCTTTGCATGTCAAGCAGCGATGGGTGAGGAGTCTCCCCAAATCGTTCCTTTCCCTAATTTAACGAGCCAATTTGGTCCTAGTCCGCTCAAGGTGAGGAAACTCCCTTTTGCTCTCTGTTACCGGTCCAACCAAAGTGAGGCAATGGAGACCAGTACCTGCCGAAGTCCCAGACTCCTTTCTTCAGACTGCTGGGTAACAAACAGTTTACTCAAGGTGAGTAACCTCCTTTGTCTCCTTGGTTACCGCCTAGCTCAAAGTGAGGTGACTCCTTTCGGGTAGGCTGCAGGGTAACCGCCGTAGGCAGGTGAGCTCGACCAGTCTGTGCCGAGGGTGCTGCTCAAGGGCATCACCTGATGTCAGACTGGTTTTGAGAACCTCGCCGCTCCCAAAGTGGACTAGTCTTAGGGTGAGGTGACTCCCCTCTGACACTCTCCTTTCCCCCTCTCTCTCTCTTTCTCCTTCCTCTGTCTCACCCCTGACTCAAACCGGGCTCAGCCCAGCGCTTCGCCGCTCGAGCGTGATTTTCAATCCTGGCTCAAGTTTTCGGCTCAGGCTTTGCAGTGCCGACGTGGCCTAGCCTGGAGTCGCTGCTTTTGCTAAAGGCCCTGACTGGAACCCAAACCGCAACCTTAAAGGTCGTAGGCTGGCTGTCCAGCAAGGGTCGGGCGGGGTAGCGCCATACCGCACGTGCTCTCAGAGTCGAATACTTGCTCAGCCGTTGTCACAGGTTGAGCTTGCTCGCCATGACTTGGGGCAAACACGGTGCCAAAGGTGCAGCAACACCTTACATCGTCTGTCCTCACTGCTCTAGGGTGGGTAAACAGAGCTGGATTTTCGTGGACAGAGTCCAGCATCACCCCTTTTGCAACCTGTGTGGCAACGCGTGGAAGACACAAGGTGCTCCGGTCACTCACAGACTGCGCCCACGTGGTCCCAAGAAGAACAGGGACAGAGACGCAACCACTGAGAGTGCCACTCCGAGCCCCCAAAGGCCTAGGAATCCTGAGGGCAACCTGTCCAGAGCCGTCACGACTCTCTGGCAGAAGTTTTCCCCAGAAGTCCAGAGAGAATTGAGCGAGGCAGGTTTCCATGCTGGCCCGAAGCCGAGTCCGCCACCAGGCCTCCAGTCCGGCAAAGGCAAGGGGGCAAAGGGTGGGCTTGACGAACAGGCAGAAGCATCAAAGAGTCTATGGGACTCTGCGTCTGATGAGCAGAAGAAGCTGATGCGCCAAGCTGGCATCCCTGAGCCCGTGGTGTCAGAGCCAACAGATCTTGCGGCCCTTTGCAAGAAGCATTTGGAGTCTCTGCCGCCTTCGATCCAGCAAGCTCTTGCGGCGCTAGATCCGCCGGCCCCCACGCAGTCTCAGCAAATTGAGAGTGCAACACGTCGCTTCAAACAGAGCACTACGGAATTGCGACAGATGATCCAGCAAACCGCCGCATTACAGATTCACATAGACCGAGCCAAAGCAAGCTACCAGGAGTTGCTTGAAAAGATGAAGGTTTGCCAATCTGATTTGCAAAGCAAGCAAGCCGAAGTCACGGCTATGCAGTCTGAGTTAGAAGCCACTATCCGTGATGATGCTTGGGGTCTCGAGGACCCCGCGCGCAAGAATGATCCTTTGGAAGGGCTTCTAGAGACGCTTGCCAAAGTTGGGATTGTCTTGACCCAGGAGCAGAAGGAGCTGTATGAGGAAGCCCAGCGCGGCAAGCAGAGCGACGGGCAACAGAATATGGAAGTCGAAGCCACAGGCCAGCCAACCTTGAGTGCTCCGGTCCAGGCTCCGCCGAGCCAAGGCCTGCCAGAGCACAAGGGCAATGAGTCGCATGAGCAAGGCAAGCCCAGGTCCAGGAGCCGAGGTCGTAGCACGCAGCAAGGTTAGGGAGCTGGGCTGGGGGTTCAGGTTAGGTCTGATTTCGAGGAAGGATTTTTAAGTGGAGATCGTGGGCATCTTGCTTGTGCATTTCAGCCTGCCCTTCTGCTTGATCATGGCCTTTCCTGTGCCCCTGCGTCCAGTTCTCAGCCCTGCGATTCTTTTGGCGAATCGGTTCAAAGGCCCATCTCTTTGTATAGCGAACTTTTTCCAGTGGTGGAGTGCCAACCTCAGCAGCCCAAGTCCTTAGATAAGGTTTCCGGGTATGTTGAGGCTTACTCACAGTTTTGTCACACCGACCTTGTGTGGGATCAATTTTGGTCGCCTAGCCTTGCCGGTGAGGAAGGATGGGATTCTTTTGGAGATCTGAGTGGATGGCAGACTGTTGCTAAGGGATCACGCCATGGGACCTCGCCGCAGTCCCTAGCCACTCCAGGTATCACAGGGCCTTATTTTTGGTCCCCGTCTTTCTCCACAACTGAGTTTGACGAGGTTCCTTTGACAGGTGCTTCTTCATCTTCTGCTTTTGTGGCAAGCACCTCAGCAAAGGCATCTCAAGTTGAGGAATTCCCTCGCTTACAGTCGTCCGGGAGCCAATTTGCGGTGGGAGTCACCCGCAAATTCGGGAACCCTTTCCTCAACTCGCCCTTCTTGAGGTATCTCCTGAGTTGCCATCGCCAGCAAGCCAGCTCCAGAGCCAGTGGAGAGTCCTCGAAGGCCAGGTGTGGGCGGCTGTCCAGAACCCTGGTCTGCTGGGAGCAACTTCGGAGTTGGTCGGCAATCTTCTCGATCAGGTTGAACAGGGCAGCCTAGGGTGGTGGTTGTGCCAAGAGATTTCGGCCCTCCAACGATCGTTCGATTTGACCTTGCTTTTGCTGGTAGCTCGTGGCTTGGAAGTTTTGCGTAAGTCTCAGCCAAAGGGGCCCAGGCAAATGCGAGTCACATCCTGTAACATTACTTCATGGAGGCCGGAAGTCAAGCAATGGTTTTCAGCTCAGGGGGATGTAATCTTGATTCAGGAGCACCACCTTTTGGAAACCCAAGCTGTTGCTGAAATAGCTTCCATGGCGGCCATGGGCTTTGATTCTTTCCTCTTACCCGCGGCCCCGGGAGAAGGCCGACGGAACAGCTCTCGGGGAGGAGTTGGAGTCTTAGTTCGAGCTCACCTGGGAGCCCGCTTGCGAGCCCAGTACACCAACCAAGGTTGTGGATACGTGGCGGTGACGCTACGCACACAAGGGGCTGACCTGACAGTAGTCAGCCTGTATCTCCAGTCTTCCTCCGGTTTTGGATCCCCGGTCAACTCAGACATTCTTGCCTCCTTACGCTCAATGCGACAGTCTGTGAAAGGACCAATCCTGATAGGTGGGGACTGGAACTCGCCGTTGAAGGAGATGTTGGACACTGCAATTTTTCAAAGCCTGTCCCTTGAACCAATCGGGGCCAACACTGCCACGTGTGGTGATAATGAGCTTGACTTTTTGGCTGTCTCGCAGTGCTTGGAAGGTTTGCTCCGAGTAGAAACCTCCTGGGATGTCCCTTTCAAGCCTCATGCAGCCATACAAATTGGCCTCAATGTGGGAGCTTTTCAGCTCACCACTCCACAACTTCCTTCTTTCGTGCTATCCTTCAGGGAGCAGCCGCAGGAATACCTTCAGGTTGAGGAGATCCTCGCCTCCTTGCCAGATTCCACTTTCTCAGCTGACCCTCTGAGCAATCGCCTGGCTTCCATATCCAGTTCGGTAGAGAGCAGTCTATTACAAAAGACTCAGGGTATTGGTCGCCAACTCCAAGTTGAATTTCTTCCGGCGCTCCTGGGAAGGCTCTCGCCAAGCTTTTTGGCACCGTGTGCAATTCCTATGCCAGGGTGACCACCCCAAACGCCGAGAGCAATGCCGGGAACTTCTGCCGCAAATCCCGGATTATTGGGAGGGAAGCCCGGAAGATGCCGTTTTCTTTCAATCGAGTCTTCAAACCTGTCTTTTGGAGCCGCATCCTGTTCCAGAGCCCACTCAGCAACTAGTGCAGGAGCAGTTTCTTCTGGCCTCCAAAGTTCACAAGGATGCCCAGTCCAAGTCATATAAGTCATGGTTGCAGGGAGCCCAGGACAAAGGGATGGCACCCCTTTTCAAAGCAATCAAGAAAGGGGAAGCCACTACTGCCCGCCCCTTTCGGGACCTATCTGCTGAGGTCCGCGCGCTGGCTAGGACCAAACTGTGGCTTCGCACTTGGAAAGGTGTACTTAGAGTTGAGGACCTTCCTCCTCTTCCACACGCTGAGCAACAGGCTCGCGGTAAGTTACGGGAACTGGCTGCTCAGCAGGTGGCTTCCCTCAGCCCCATTTCCCCGGCACAGTTGCAGGACAGATTTTCCAAAGGCAGGGTCACTGCCCCAGGACCGGACGGCTGGAGCAAATCTCTCCTCAAGAAATTGTCACAGCCGATGCTTCAGGACCTCGCTGATTTCTACCAGGAACTTGAGAGAGGCCTCCGAGTCCCGCAGCAGTTTCTTCTGACACAGGTGTGTATGTTGTCCAAGTCTGCAACAGCGGAGAGACCCATTTCACTTACTCATGTTCTGTGGAGGGACTACTGCAGAGCCAGGTGGTCCCTGATCCAGGAGTGGACAATTTCGTACCAAGCACTGGCCCCGTGGGATGCTGCAGTGCCAGGACGGACATCACTAGACATTGGCATTCGCCGGTTGTTGTGGGCCGAGGCCTCAAGAACTCAGTCCAAACATTTTGTAGGACTTTTTCTTGACATAAAAAGTTTCTACGATTGTGTGGTTTGGGCTTCGGTAGTCCACACCGGCATCCTGTTGCAATTCCCACCTTTGCTGTTGGAACTTTCTCTTCAAATTTATGGTGGGACTCGCTTTGTCTCAGCCGAAAATTCAGTATCGCCGGGAATCATCCCCACCGTTGGGTTGCTTCAGGGGTGTCCCGTTGCACCGGTGGTTTCTAAACTGGCTTTGTTTGTCCCAATCAGGGACCTCCAGGCTACTGGCCTCACTCACAACATCGACCAGTGGCTTGATGACATTTCGGCCGATGTGGTAGGAACCACTGCTTCGAACACAGCCCAGAAAGCTCTTAAGACATTTCGTATACTGCGAGATTCTCTTGCGGAACGAAATCTTCAGGTTTCCTTGGAGAAGACTAAGTTTTTGTGCTCAGATTCTGCCACCTCTCAAGTCCTTGAGCGTCTGCGCTCGGACCAAGATCCCGGCATCACTCTGTTAGCCAAGGACTTAGGAGTCGACAGTAATGCTGGCAGACGCCGCAGACTGGCTACCTTTCTTGGCAGGCGCAAGAAAGCACAAGGCCGCCACAAGCGCCTTCGCGCGTTAGGCGTCGACTCGCCTCGTTCACGCACTAGGGTTGTGCGAGGCTCCATCATGACGTGTGCCACATATGGCCACCAGGCACAAGGTGTCAGTCCCAAAAGGTTGAAATGGCATCGAGCCGTGTTGGCAGGCAGCCTTGGGCGCCAACATCTCGGAGGTACCCTGACCGTTTTGGAGATGTTCTCCCACAAATTTCCGGACCCCCGAGAGCAGATCATATGTGAACATTTGCAAGTTTTCCTTCGCATTCTTGACCGTTCTCCAGCAATTTGGGCAGAAGTTCAAAGATCTTGGCCCTTGGTTAAATCCAGGTTGGAGGCTTCGCCTCACCCGTGGAAAATTGTTGCTGGGCCCATCTCGGCCATGATTCAGTATGCCAGGGACATGGGATGGGATGTCCAGTCTCCAGAAGTCTGGCATATTGATGGCCACCCATGCCACATTGACTTCAGCCCTTTTCTTTTTCAGGAGATGCGGCGCAAAGTTCGGTCTACCATCAAGGGCGAACGATTGCGGGCCATATCTTGCCAGCACGGAGGTCAAGGCGCTCAGGACGGTTTGGATTTTACAATTCATCGCCGCATTGCCGCCAAGAAGACTAAACGTTTAACGTTTCACCAGTCAATCTGGCAAGGCGCAGTCGTGCACGCGGGAAGTGGAGGTCACCCCAAGTGTCAGTACTGCAAGGATCGGGGCATTGATTCTGACAATACACTGCAACACGTGTTGTGGGACTGTCCCAGATGGTCCAGACAGCCAAAACTTCCCCGACACCTTCAACAGATGCGCCAGTCCCATCCTGCGCCCTGCCTCTGGTTGCGAGCCCTTCCCCCTCTGGCCTACGTTTCCTCACCACTTCAGAATTCTGAAGATAGGTGTGAGGGCACATGGCCGTCACAGGCCTGGGACCCGGATATGGTCGTTGGCACAGATGCCAGTGGAGGAAAATTCTCTTCGGATCCCAGATTGAGGACCATTGGATGGGCCGTGATTCTCGCACGTAAAACGGGCCAAAGCATCAAGGTTATAGCAACTGCCAGCGGGGTTTTGCCTCCGCCGGCTACGGTTCTTGACGGGGAGGTTCATGCCATTGTCAAGGCCCAGGAGCTTTGCCCGGGCCTGCAGGATCTTACCTCGGATTCAAGGGTGGCCTGTAAGCAAGCCGCAGCCAAGGCGGTTACATCCAAGCATTCCATGTATTGGAGACCCCAATCGCACAACATCTCGCCTCAAACCCTACATTGGGTCAAGGCTCACTTGGACGCTGCAAAGTTTGCCGAAAAGTTTGGGGAAGATGAGGTTTGGCGTTGGCATTTGAATCAAGAAGCGGACAAGCTAGCCGGTGCAAGGGCTAACCAAGCCTTACACCCTGATGCCAGGAAGCAAGTCCGGCAGATAGACACGTTGGTTTGCACCATCTCCCAGCTCCTTAGTCAGAGGGCGGAGACTTTGATTACCACGCAGGATAAGAAAACAGTTTTCTGCAAACGTCAGCCCAAGCCTCAAACCCTCAACAAAAGGCAGCAGATTGAGCAACTCGTCAGCCAAACAGTCTCTCCGAAAGGACACCAGTGGGAAATTCGGAGTCAGCACCCGACAAACCTCACTGCCATGTGTGGTAAATGTGGACTTTATTTGCAGCAAGTTGATCCCCCGTCACTGTTCCAGCAGGTACTTGCACAGCCGTGCCTGGGAGAAGAAGGACGTCCCCCGGAGCATCTGGTTTGCCACGCGTCCCATCAGTTGGCCAGTTGGTGTCCATTGGCAAAGCTTGGCAATGCAAAGTTTGTGAGGGAATTCTGCCAGCTCGGGCAAAGAAAGTCCCGGGGCTCCTCCAGTCCTTGTGTGCCACCCGCAAGCATACTAACCAGCTGACGAAGTTTACCAAGAGTTTGTTAAGTGGTGTTGGGGTTCCGGAGGCGCTTCCTGCTTCCAAAAAGGCAGGTAAGCTTTCAAAGGAGAGCCTTCCAAAAGCCCGAAACCTCAGCAATTTCTTTGCCACACCACTTAACAGGGTTGAGGTTACTCCCCTTCAGCATGTCAATTCCGAAGAGTCACCTCCCTTGCAGAACACAGACAGGATTGAGCCTTCCTCTCCTGCTGTCCGTGCCCATAGGGAACCCCGTTGCCCGGAGCTTGGGGACATACGAGCAGCTGGCTCGATCGTTCGCAAAGTGAAATTTCAGAATCCATCCAACCATTGTTACACCAACTCCTTGGTGGTAGGTCTCCTTTGGATTGATCTGCTCCTTGAAACTTCTAGCCCCTTTGCCGGGTCCCCCATCCAAGGTATTCTGAGATGGCTGCGAGATCAACGCAAAGTGGAGCTGTGGCAGTCAATGGTTTGGAAGAGATTAGTGGAAGGCCAGGGTAGATGGGAATCCCCAAACAGCCAACATGACGTCTGTCAACTTCTCATGCACCTCTCCACGGGGTTCCCCCGTGGCCTTTCTAGCATTTCATGGAGAGCTCTTGCTCCCAATGCACCTCACCACGAGGGAAACTTTTTTCCCCTGCCTCTTCACCTCCCGGAGCACGAAGCCTCCATGAGGGGACTCCTGGAACGCTGGCAACAAGGTGGAGAAGTGAAAGTCCTCACTCACCCGCCTGTGATTGCGTTGCAACTTCTGCGCTTTGTTGGGGAAGGGGGGGGTTTTCGGAGGCTCGAGACCCCAGTTGACTTTGAGGACCCCTGTGTGCTTGAGGGATTGGATGGGGAGCTTCTTCGTTACTACCCCAAGGCCGTCGTCTCGCACCTTGGCAATTCCCCAACATCTGGGCACTATCGTACTTTGCTTCTCCCCTCCAAACTGATTACTAATGATGGGGTAGGTGCTGTTTGTGCCAAGCCTGCAGATGTAGCCTGGTCTAAGTGCTACTCGTACCTGGTGTTGCTTACTCTCCATGTCTGAGCCTCCTCGCAGCTTTTGGCTTCAAGATGGGGAGGGGAAGGGCAAACCAGGGAAGGGGCAGAATGCCCCTTTTGAAGACCCGGTAGTGGAACAGAGGTATCAGGCCCTTTTGCAGCAGCGTTTTAGAGAAGGCAAAGCTGCCATTTCGAGGTCAAGGTTCTCCAGACAAAGTATGCACTCAGGCAGTGAGCGGGAGCCTCCGGCTGATGGCCCGAACTTTTCAAGGTCGGTTGAGGCCCCTCTCACGAGGTACGCACTCCACCTCCACCGCCGCCCAAGCGTCAGAGAATGGAGGTTCAGGTTGAGGAGTCCTCGCCAAGAGCCTCTAGTTCTAATCCACAGGCTGAGGAGACCTCGCCTCCTAATGCGCCTGATTATCCAGACCCGGCCGCTACAACACAGGTTGAGGAGATCTCACCTGAGCCAGCCTCTCCTTTGGTGCCTGAGCAGGAGGAGGAACGCACCTCTCCTAAGCCGGATACACTAGGCCCGGCCGCTACAACACAGGTTGAGAAGACCTCACCTGAGCCAGCCTCTTCTTCGGTGCCTGAGCAGGTAGAGGAACGCACCTCACCTAACCAGGAACCTGCCCAAAGTGCCCAGGTTGAGGCTCACTCACCGGCAACCACAGAAGCTCCTTCCCCAGACAAATCCGTTCCAGCCCAGGCTCCGGAGGTAAAGGGTGAGGAAACCTTACCTGACAAGGCACAGGTTGAGGACACCTCGCCTGCAGAGAAGGGAGAACCGAGTCCGGAGTACAACCCTTTTACTCCCTCACAGCCTGAGGAGAGGGCCCCACGGAGTCTCCGGCCGAGGAGGCACTGATCCCGCTGGATCAGTTGCACAAACAGTCCTTGCCAATCCCAAAGCTCCTCAAGGGCTTATCACAGGGCAAAAAAAGGGACGGACCGGACCCCATGGACCTACTTCATACCGGCAACTTTGCAAGACGAACATGGTTCCGTTTGGGGGTTGCTGGGAGCAGGTGGTAGTCGTATCACCTTGGAGCCCCCAGCTCAATGGGGAACCGGAGCTGAGTTTCAGGTCCTCAAGCTGGGGCTCGCCGAGGATATGGACCAAGAACAGGTTTTTCTGGAATGCCTGTCCCGGGACTTTTCCTTCGTACCAAGGCCAGGTTCTGTTGGAGAAACCATGCTGTGCTTAGAGGAGAATGGTCATGGCCGTGGCCTTTCCTTTCGTGTACGCGCGGTCGGCGAGTTATCCCTGTGGCTTCCCCGCAGGGGCGACTTAGGACACTTGATGTCCCGGACCTCCTGGCCTTGTTGAGTGTGGTCGCGTTTTTGTGCGCATGTCACATCCGTTTGTCGGACCTAGGGGAGCACAACATAGGTTGGGTCCTCCCGACCTTAGCGCGTACACGAGCGGAGAACATGGCACTTCAGAGTGCCACGTTACGCTCTGCTGACTACGTGCAGGTTACCTTGTACGACGGGGGACGTTGGAAGGAAGCACAGGCCAAGCACTGGCCTGGCAAAGCGGCAACCAAGGGACTCCTGGGCCTATGTGCCAAGCACGCCGTGTTTGGACCATGGGTTGAGGAACAAATCCGTCTTTATGGTTCTCCTGAGGTTTTGGCCAAAGTCTTCCTTCACCGTCTCCAGGACTTCCCAAAGCACTTCGAGGGCTTGAAGGACTCGGGGTTTTTAACCTACCTTCCTCTGTGCTACAGGGTTGGTATGGTTGTCCCTCTGAGCAACCCTTGGAGTAACCCGGACGAGACTACTTGGCAGCTCGTTCCGATCCCAACTGGGGACACGCCAACAAGGTGAGGAGACTCCCTTCAGAAGGTCCAATAAGGTGAGGTGACTCCCTTAAACAATGCATGCAGCTCCAGGGTGAGGCGACTCCCTTCTCCTGGTTTAATTCAACGAGCCATTTTGGTCACTTCGCACTAGTCTGCTCAAGGAGAGGTCACTCCCTTGTACTCGGCAAGCCTAAAACGACGTGAGGAGACTCCGTTGGGCTTGTGGAAGTTGACAAGGTTGAGACACCTCCCTTGACCCTTTTTGTTGCCGCCTAACTCAGAGTGAGGAGACTCCTCGAAAGGTAGGCTGCTGGCAACCGCAGTAGGCAGGTGAGCTCGACCAGTCTGTGCCGAGGGTGCTGCTTAAGGGCATCACCTGATGTCAGACTGGTTTTGAGAACCTCGCCGCTCCCAAAGTGGACTAGGCTCAGGGTGAGGTGACTCCCCACAGACTACGTCTCACCCCTGACTCGAACCGGGCTCAGCCCAGCGGACTCGCTCGAGCGTGATTTTCAATCCTATAATTGTGCCCCTGTGTCTCGCCAAGGTCAGGAATACTTTCTGTTTTCTCCTTTGTGAGTTTTAGAAAACCTTAGGTGTAACCGTGAACGGTAGGAGTAGGGAAAAGTTGTCTGTCTGTCGGTCGCTGCGCTCACGCTTCCTGTCTCACCTTGCGGTGAAAGTGCTTAGTGCCACGAGCGTGTCCAACCGGAGTTTTCCTCACGAGTTTTCACGGAGAACGGTGTTTCCCTGAAGTTTTCCTGAAGCATGATGAATATCAGAGTGTTTTCAGTTTGTTTGCTGTTAGAAAGGACTTCTAGACGAAGTCCTGGGAACACCTGGGCCATAGAGCAGAGTTACCAGTGCAGAGAAGCCGTTAGGAGTCCGTAGGACTTGCCACGGAAGTGAGTGTGCTGAAGTCTCTGTCCGCGCCCGTTTCACTTTGGCTAAAGCCTTGCACTGCGTGACAAGCGCGTGGTGAACAGTTGGTTGCGAAGAGTGTGAAAAGTGCTGTTAGCCTTCACTGCTGTAAAGACTAGTTTCCTGCTTGCTGTAGACAGTCAGTCGGTTGTCCTGTGCTCCTCTTTACTAAACCTAGAAGAGTGCCTCAAGGCGCGTTTGGGTTTTAACGTATGTCGATGGTCCCGCGGCATGGTAGGCAGCGATCCATCAACTCGTGGCGCTGGAGCAGAGGGCGGCCAATTGTCAAGTTGGCGCTATATCACGCCCGGAGGGAAGTGATTCTCCCGCAACAGATGGAGCATTTGAAAGTTTTGTGCCGAAGTCTGGAGATCGGCCGCGGCATTCCGAGCCTTGGCACACCGGAGCAAGCAGTCGGCGAGACCATGCCAGTGCTCGCCATCACACACGACGGCCAAAGCGTCGAAGACTCCAGCCGTGCAAAGAAGACGAGTCATGGCCCGACTGGAACCCTCCATGCATGCAAAGGGGAAAGAAGATTTTGTGGAGTCCAGCCAGCCGCGACAGACAGACTTGTTGATTTCCAGCCTCCCAATGTGAATTTCTCCGCTGGTTATGTGAATGGCCGGGCCTTGCGCTTAACCTGCCAGGAGCTTCTTCGCTTGACAAAAGCATCGGGCCCCGCTTCTCCGGAGGCGATTCGCAGCTTCTGCGTAACAGCATTGAGGCCCTCCGGGCACTGAGCCCCCGTGTGCTCAGTGTATGGGACAGCCGGGCTCCCATACATATCTTCACGGATGGTGCATGGGAGCAGGGCCGAGCTGGTATTGGTACCGTCATCTTTGATACAGCTTCGGGCAAATGGACTTATGAGGGTCTGGTCCCAGAGCCGCTCATCCGCCGATGGGAGGCTAGTGTCGGGACTCAGCTCATTTGCCAGATCGAGTTGTACGCTGTCGTATGCCTGAGGTGGACCCTGGCATCCACCTTTGACCAGGCGCTTGATTTGGTGGATTGATAACGAATCGGCTCGCTATGGCCTGATCAAAGGCATTTCGGATAGTCCTTCGATGTCATCCTTGGTTCAAGCTTTTGCACTGGCGGATTCTAAAGCACCTTCGTATAGCTGGTACGAAGCCTTGTGCCGAGGTCGGGGCAAACCGGGATCGTTTCACTAATTCCCCCGATCGGCTTTGCAGCCAAAAAGTGTCCGAGCGAGTGCGATTGCAGTTCACGTGTCCGTTGGAACATATGTTATGATTTGCGGATCTTTGTATCTCATGTACGATTGGAGTCGAAGCTTATCTATTTCATATGTATCCTGGAAAGCTGTGCCTCCTATTTGAAATATTCAGATTTTGAGTTGCCCCAGTTTTGTATAATTAGAAGATTATCGCGTCTCCCTCCCACTGGTGGGGAATCATTGCCGCCTTGGAGCTTCATGCCTCACTCCACCAGACCCTCATCAGTTGGGAAGTCCTTTACCAGGCCTACGGGCTTGCGCATCTAGGTTTACAGCACCCGCAGCGGGGCGACAGTGATACGGCCCATGAATTCTACGAGAGGTGGTCTGTAAACAGCATACCCCCTCTCTGCGATGCCTGCGCCGTCGTTGCACACTGCGGAAAGGACGGTTAGCCCGTCCAGCTGCTCCTGCCCGGTATGGATTTTGAGCACAGTGGACCCAGTGGACGACCAATCACGGCGCGCCCTTTCTATCCAGTGCTTGACACCGAACATCCCATCTTTGGGCTGCTGGAGTTTACGAAGCCGCCCCGATTCGGCCTCCACCTCCTTCGGCCACACAAGGGGGAGGGTGTCCATCCTCCCAAGAGAGCATACAGTGCATTTCGCTCCACGCACACTTCCCTGCCAGTGGCAATGATATGCAGCGCTTGCTTGACAACTGGCCGTTGCCTTCAGCGATTGACCGCACCCAGTAACATCCTGGTCGCACACCCCAGAGGCCTGGCAGTTTGACCATCGACATACGTCGTAGGGTCTTTTCGTGGCTTCACCGCCGGCCGCCCTTTCCTCTTGGACTTGTGGGCTTGTGTGGACCCCGGGGCTGACCGTTGGGCTCCACCGGTGGTCTTGGACAGCTCTAGGCGACGGCCTTTTGCTGTTGTGGATCGGTCGCTGAGGCCCCGTAGCTTGTGCTGAACGGCCAACACCGGCAAAGCCTGTGCGCCGCAGCTAGGTTAGTTGAGCCCCTCCATTTGTGCCGCATCGTTTCACCGCTGTTTTGTTCTTGTTTGTTTGTTTGTTTGTTTGTTTGTTTGTTTGGATTGTAGTGACCGAGTGCTACAGCTGTAGTCGACGAGGCCCGCATACGCCAAAAAAAGGGACCGAGTGCTACAGCTGTAGTCGACGAGGCCCGCCCACGCCAAAAAAAAACGGGATAGGCCTCGTGTCGTCACACCACTGCTCCGTTTGTGCCGGCACTCTTGGAGTGCTCTAGAAGGCAACGCTTCATCACCATCAGGCCGATGGCTATTTGCTCTCGGAAATCAGCAAAGTGCGACGGGTGGAATGAATGGCAGCTTCTCATCCAGAGCGATCGATTTTGAAGAGATGGACAAGACGATGCTTCGATGTTTCACTTCCATCCGAGGGGAAGTGCCAGTGCAGGGCTGCCACTGTGCAGCCGGACTGAGTGTGTCCCCTCCACGTCGAACGCAACGTTGTGCGAGGCTTGGCTGCTTCCGAAACCGGAGCCTGAACCTCTTTTGCCACCAGCTGCTGGACCAGGATTCGCTGTTCCGATGGCGCTTGTCGGTGCGGGCTGTTGGCTCCGCCGAAGCGCTTGTCGTGTTGTCTTTGTTATGCTCTATCCGCAGCTTGCGGATCAGCTGGCCATCCTTGGACTGATAGAAGATGGCTTTGTTGAGGCCCCCACTTTTCCGGGTTGTCTGGTCAAAGATGCACTTGAAGCTGGATGCACAATTTCAAAGTTGTCGTCTGTCTCCAGCAAGGAGTTCATGTCCGCGTGATCCCACATCTTTTGAAAGAGGGAGTGCACGATGCCATAGTACACGGTGGTGGACTTGAGTTCCGTGTAGCCACGCCAATGGAGAGCGTGAACTGGCCATTGGCCCCGACCATGAGCTTCGCCTGCGTGATGTCCGTCCAGGGCATCTTTGTCTGTGGCTACCCTCATGATCGGGGCAAAGATCCAGGGGACCCTACCCAGAGCCCCAAATCTGTTGGTCCACAGTGTGACCTGTTCAGAGGCGGTCAGGCCACCAGTAATAGCTTGTTCCTTCATAATGGAGATGGTCGCGAAGGTGTGGACCCAAACCAGCATTTGGTCAAGATTGTCAGATTTGCACAATCTGATCGCACTTGGGGAGCTGGCTGGCTTCCTGCTCCGAAGAGGGTTCTCGCTGTAGTCCAGGATCTGCGATTGTGGTCCCTGCTACTTGATCCCAGCTCTGGAGGAGGGCGCATCCACTCTGTCTTCCACGATGATGGTGCCCGGGCTGGAGCTTGTGGGGGTGGACTTGGAGACCGCGGGGTCCTCGTTTGAGGCAGCTCCTGGGAAGGCAGTGAAGGGAGCATTACGAGTCTGGCTTGGCTGGGTGGTCGGCTGAGGGTGTCAGGATGCTCGGTCATTGGCCCCATCCACATCCGCCAGGCCAAACATGGCCCTGCGTTGGTGTGTCGAAGCCTGTCGGAATGGGAGGAGGCAGGCCGAGCCCAAACCTGGCCTTAGAAACGGCCGCCGTTGGCACCCATCTGAGTGGCCGGTCCGCGTGTTGGTGGTGGAGGGGCGAGAGCCTTGGCAGCTGCTGAAGGGGGGGTTGCCCCTGTGGTGCGGAGATGAGTCTGAGGACAGGCCCCCTATAGTGTCCAGATTAGACAAGTACATTACTGTTTTCGCACGTTTGCCGCAATCTGACATGCACAACCAGCAAGCGCAACATGCCTCTCTCTCTCTCTTCCTTTCTGCACCCTTGCTCTTGGCCGAATCAATCAGTGTGACTTGTGAGTTTGCTTTCAGTGGTGAAGCCCATTGAAGAGCTTGAGAGTGTAGGGAAGTGTCTTTTGTGAATTAGGAGTGACTGCGTCCGTTCTTGGTAGTGTAGGTGTAGTTAGTTGTAGTTTTGCGTGTCCCGAGAACCCCCACGTTTGAGTCTGGTTTACTGTTGTAGAGAACATGTGGCAGAGCAGTGTTTCACCGACGAAGCCTCCGGCTAACGACTTTGGCTCCAGCCGCGAGAAAAGAGGGTTCAGCGCGCCGCTGCTGTGTTTTCACAACCTGTGCACTCGTATATCTATGAGGATATCCTCGTCTTCTAGGTTGTTGAGGTGCAAGCGTTAGCGGCCGACCCGCCGCCGGCGCCCAGCACCAGAGCTTCTACCCATCATTTACAATCGTGGCGCGCAGGTAGCAGGTTGGCTTTTGTCGCCACCTTATAGCGCCTGTGCTTCGCAATGCTCAGAGGCGGCCGCAAATGGCTGGGCCCTTTACCAGTGTACCAGTGTTTGACTCCCTGTTTGGATCCGCGAACTGAGCCGAGCTTGTACCGCATGGGCAGGTTTATCGGGCCTGCAGCGCTTGAGCCCAGGATACCAGTGGCGTTGGAGTGCATGGTGGAAATCTGCATTGATCCCGCGGTGATGACGTGCCACACCCGGGCCGCATCCTGTAGCGTTTCACTGACACGACAAGGTGAGCATGTGTCTTTGTGCGCTTGAACGACGCGACAGGGCTTTCCCGCTGTCCACTGTGGTGGGGCAAAGTTTTCGCATTTGGATCCTGCGGTTGCTGCTTATGCTGCGCCGACTGCGCTGTTTGAGGTTGCTAACCTATAGGAACTTTGTGTCGTGCCAAAGGATTTGTGAGACCCCCTGGAACCTCGGGAGCCGTGGGTGTGATGTGTTGGACTTTGGCAGCTTCCTCGCCGAAGCAGGTTCGTCGTTTTTTGTGACGACAGCGCTGACTGCCTGCCATTGCCTTTGCTAGTGGACTTTGGGCTTTGGTGTGCACGGTGTCGACGGTTGTCCGACGGGACTAGAACAACGGGCGGCGCACCTTGTCTTGGGGGCTCCACCTTCTTACCGGGGAATTGTGGGTGCCGACTGACGCAGTCGACGAAGCCCGCCCACGCAAAAAAATGCCCTTGCAGCTTGTGTCAGCGCAAAGAGTGCTTTCTGTTTGCCCTCTGAGGGTTAGCTAGCGAAGAAGGCAGGAGGTTGCAAGTCGTTTAGAAACCAGCAGAGTCGAGCCAAGCATGCTCACAACACTGCAGGACTCCAGGAGTTCCCAATTCGATCGGATGCTGTGCCGCAGGGCTGTTATCCGTGGCCTAGTCCAGTTCAGTCCGAACCTTTTGAATTTGAAAAGGTGTGCGAAGCTTCTGCATCCTGGGTGATGCGTGGTGGCGTCGGAAGAAGCACAGACTACCACTCTAACTTTGCCTTTCAGCGATATTGACTTGGCAGCAAAGGGCTGCAGCACTTGGGGTTGCATCTGCTTCCAGGGGGTTGTTTGCGTTCACCGGACCCTGTTGGATGACAGAAGGTGGACCCTTCAGAGGCGGAATCTGTTCGGACCTCTTTGCGGACGCAGCTGAAAACGGTTGCCGTCACCATTCTTTGGACGGCGATCTCCCGCACAAGCGCGGTGATCACACTGGAAAGCACATTTCAGAATCACTTGCACTTGGACTATTTCATCTTGCGGCCTCGACACGTTCGCACTTCAGCTTCTTGGTAGATGGGGATCTCCGACAATGTTTTTCTGCGCAGAGGGCTTGTTGTGCAAATAGCTTGTTCGCAAGGCCTGGACTGGGTTCCCACCTCTGTTTCAGGTAGGCCTGTCTGCTCGGAGCGGCCGCCGTAGACTCGATATTTCACTTTAATATATTTCTTTCGGTATTCCAGGTTTGTTTGCTCTGGACCGAGCCCAGGCCGACACACGCCAAGCAAAAGGCAAAACGTGCTGGTCGAGTTCATGCGCAGCCACGGTGTTTTCTTGCTTCTTGTTGTCTCCGATCACTGACAGGTTCGCAACGTAAGATTTCGCAGGAAGTCGGGAGTGTAATTTTCCCAGGATCTGTTTTCTTCCGTTTTGCAAACAGATGCTGGATTTCGGAAAACCGCGCTGCGCCGCTCGGGACACTACAACATGCTGTCCATCACCCCCGAGGCCCAGTCGTAGCCGACATGTTCTGGAGATTCAAACCAACATGTTATAACAGCCATGGGCATGGTCCTAAAGATGCCAAGTTGGCGTGCCATGCTTCAATGTGCGGGTAGAGAGAGCGTTGGATGCAGATGGCCATTCACGATGTTGAAAGTGTTTGTTTTTTTGGGTTGGTGTTTTTTTGTTTTCCCGAGTCCTGAAGCACTCGCAAAGGCAAGGAACGCTTATGACAGCAGAGTTGGGGAACATGGCAGATCCATACATCAAGACAGCAAGAAGTTGGTGGGTCGCGGAAAGTTTTGCCTCGATCCCAACTACATGCACCGCTCAGCCGCTTGCTTGTGCTTGTAATCTACCATGCCTTCATTGCTCACCGGACAGGCGAGCTTGAGCACAAGAAGAGCTTTTGTGATTTTTTGCACGTGTGTTTAGCATTTGTGCTCTTGGCCTTTGCTTTAGCACGAAGGAAAACGGCTCAAGCAATTTCGGCGAGGAATCTTCATTCCCGAGTCGTGGTTAAGCAGTTAGGTCATGCTCCGTTTGCCTGTGGTCGCGCTCAGCATCGTGGGTTTGGTGAGAGCTGGCCCGGATTGGTTAGAGTCGGAGCAGCACATTCTCCTCCAGCAGAGGCAGAACCACTCAAACCCAAAGGCTGTTTCTGCGCAAGACATCATCGACAAGCACTTCGCTGGCATTCCTAACGGCGGAAGCTACGTGCGCTCCAACCTCATCGACTTGGATGGATTCGGTCTCGGTGACCCAACAGTAATACGGAACAGGAAGTACAAGACCGCAGCCTGGGCATGCTCTACCATTGATTTCAAAAGCTTCCTTGGCACCGGGGCGGACAATGAGATGGTGAAGCAGATCATGGACCATCTGCACCTCACCGAGTATTGCGGCTTGCATGAGGGTGGAGGCAGCGCACCTACGGACCCCACATGCCGAGCCTTCTGGGCAGCGATGAAAGCTCACCTGAAGCTCCAAAACTTGGGATTCGATCCGGTCTTCAAGCGTATGGCCATCGTCAACTGGTACGTGAACGAGCCTGGTCATTTCCCTTCGTGGGGAAGCGGTGACGGCGTCACCGTGAAGTACTCCGGCGGGAAGTTTGCGGGCGTGACCATCAATGACCCGAATGCGGTCTCTGGCTATGCTTTCTGCGACATCATGTACACAATCCTTCGTCAGAACTTCGACCAAGCGGGCCGCGCACAGTGTGCACCAACGGCAGTGTTGACAGCTATGGCAAGCACCAACCCGGCTGGTGCGATGAAGATGGGTCTTGAGTTGTTCTGGACGGGTACCATCAAAAGCATCCCGAAAGATGAGGGGTGTCCGTTTATCTATTCAGACGCTCCGCCTGGTGTGATTCCCTTTGCAGAGAATCAACCAGGTACCGAGGGATCTGATGGTCAGCCACTATCAATCGGCGAGTGCTTAGGGAATGCGGGTGATTGCAAGGTTGCCACAGGTAATCCCTTTACAAATGCAGGCTTACAGGGCATGTGGGCCATCCGCATGAGTGCTCGCAGGGACTTCCTGCAGTCAGGGCGCAGTTGCGCTGAAGAAAAGCGTCATGCATATGTGAGCTATCCTGGAATGGGACCCCACTATCGGCAGCTTCATGATGGCTTCTCCCCGGCACAGACCGCCGGTGCGATGCAGGCTGTCTTCGGAACCCAGTACATCCGTAATGACGTTGTCGAAGCAAACCGGCCTTCAGAGAAGACGGCTTTGGACAAGATCTGTTCCTCGAAAGGAGGAGCCACTGTCTCACTTGCTAGCAGTCTTTTGTTTGCCGTTCTGAAAGACGAGCGCGGAGGTAGAATTGGTATGACCGAAGAGAATCCATGGCGCCTAGATGGTGCCACTCATCGCTGTGGCGACAAAGGCTACGGGAACGACTCGGACCATGCCGCGTACATCGAGAAATGTACTGGGGACGTGGTGACGATGTGGACATGGACGGGGCGGCTCTACTTCACACGGAACGCTGTGCTTCTTTGGGGGATGAGCTGTCACAAGAGATATCTTGCTATTGAGAGCTTCCGGCTGGTTCCAGAGCCTAGGGGCGTGCTCCGCTAGCGCGATGAGTTCGCCAGCTACACCATGCGCAACAACGGCCAGTACGCAACCATCGCAAGAGATATCTTGGAGGCGTTCAACATGCTTTGGAGTGGTGCTGGCATGAGCCTAGGTGACTAGCTGGTTGACACTGGGGTTCATGGCTGTCTCCAAGAGTTGCTGCTAGTTTCACATAGGATCATCCCAAATTCCCGCACCTGACTCCCCGTTTTGCCTTGGGAAACCATGCCCAGCGACGGCCTCCATGACAGAATTTGCCGGCTCACTTCCAAGGCCAAGCCCTTGTTGGCCCTTGGCGCGCGTGTGTACCCTGAACATACCGGTTTTGCACTTTGCCCTTTACGGCTACTATGAGATGCCAGATTTTTTTTGAATGTGTAGAATCTACTTGAGCCAAAAAAGCATGGCCTGGTCTACCACCGTCAGAGTAAGGCCGGAAGTGGCACTCGGCAGTTGCAACCTCCGCGCCTTTCGTTTTCTCCTTGCCAAAGTCGAGAACTGATCGGATCCAAAAGCCAATCTCAGATCGGCTCAAGACGTGCGGAACACTGGCAGTCTTGTCCCCGCTACCGTCAGCTATGCACACAGTAGCTTGTGACTTCAGTCGCTGATGCTTGGATCTGAAAAAGCTGACAGGGCTTCCGGGCATGACGGATGTCACGACGGAAGTGTTTTGTGCATGAGCTTGCAACCGAAAGGTTCCTAAACCCGTGGAGGATCCCCAACTTCTCTGCAGCAGCGGAACTTCTCTGCAGGAAGAAAGAGCAGCATCTTCCGTTGATCCTCCGTGGCCTTTTGGTTCCCAGATTGGTCCCAGGCCTCCTGGGTTAGAGGCGCGGCTTCTCTCAAAAGCATGCTGTACTGTGCTGTAGGATCCCCAAAGAGTGCCGCTTGAACCCAGAGGGCTGAACATTCCAGCGATCTCTTCCCACATTCATTCCATGCAGTCCCACTGCCGAAGGCCCCAAGTATTCATAGGTTTTTTTGAACCCTTGCTGCTGTCAACTTGCAGGATTCCAGGCAGCTGTAGGCCTCAGGTTTCTAGAGGCCGAAGAGTGCGGCAGCGCTTTGGCGTTGGAGGCGGATGCTGCACCCTAAAACTCCAAGCTCTAAGAGACTTTCGAAAGGTAGAATCCTGAATCTGTTTTGGTTTTAGTGGGAGCAATATGAATCCTCGCCCCTCCCTGCGAGGAGGCCCGAAGAGCTCGAGCTTCTCTGGTCTTTTTTTGAAAGCTCCAGGGTTCGGAAACCGCCGCCAGAGCCGCAGGCCTCTTCACGCCCTTCGTCTCCACCTCCGTCACAAGCCCAGCACAGAGGCTCTGCGTTGTGAAGCGTGCCGCAGGAGGAAGGCTGTTGGGTTGCTCAGCATGGATTCCAAGTACCTTCTTGAGTCGTGAGCGGCTGGCTCCCGGACGAGGGACCGACTCACGAGACTCGATGTGACGCAAGGAGTGCCCGAGTCGCGTGATGCACGGATTTCCTGACAGAGAGAGGCTTCAGGCAGGTGGAGTGTTGCAGGAACTTTGAGTGCCTTCAGGTCGGTGATGGCCAAGACAAGCCGGCCTCGAGAGATCTTCGTGAAGGAGCCTTTGCTGCGCTGTTTGTGGTCGGGGCCGGGGGGTTTCAAGACAACGACTCCCACCCTAAACCCTGAAACTCCAAAGGCCTCAACCCTAAAAAGCCCCTGCAACATTAAGAAGAACTGTGGACTGTGTCTGAGCCTCTGCGTTGTCAGAGGAAGGTCCGTGAGCGCCAGGGGGCCGCGATTGCTTTGCGCTTGAGCAGGCTCCGTCTTCTTTCTTGGTCACATAGTAGCATACTATGGTCTATTCGTATATTGTAGCATATCATGTGTAGTGTACTGTTGTACACCACATGTCTTTGGAGGATTCTTGTAGATTGTAGTTACTTGTACAGACCTGGAGCATCCCTGATGCAAGTTTCAGCTTCGCGGGTCCAGATGGGCAGTTGTCAATTGAGCTTATCCGATCATCCGCAAGTCCTAGCTGTCCTAGCTGGTGATCATCCCGGATCAGCCGAAGGCAACAGTGCAGAGTCCGTGCCAAAGTACGACATGCGCAGAAAGTGTGCGTGGATCGAGTGCACGCTACCGAAAGATCGTGCTTCGCCGGATCATGTTCTCGGATCCTTGCGTCAGGCTGGGTGTCTGTGGCCTCTGGCTCTGAGCATTTGCTTAGACCGAACCCACCCCTTCGTGCCCGGTGGCACCTCGGCAGAAAGACGAAGATGCACCGCAACCAAAGAAGTGCCCGGAAAGCCGAGGCCTGAGAAGTCGCGTCGATGCTTTCCTCCTGGGCTCTATGGCTAGGCGCGGCTGTTGCGGCCGTGGCCTTCGCCACTCAGGTGGGGCCGGGGAAAGGGCGACCAGCATCCTGGTTTCTCAGCGGCACAGGTGACAAGCAACCTTTTGTGCCGCCTGCCAGGAGGTGGATCTGGATCCAGGTGGATGTGGCTTCAACTGCTCAGGGGATCAGAGCGCCCTGCTCCAGCGCCGGCACCTACAAGTGAACCAAAGAGCCGGCACGGCCATGCCCGCAGAGCTCTGCAAGAGCCTCCTGCGTGCTATGGCAGATCCGGAGTTGAAGCGCTCGAAGCAGATCCTTCAGTTCATCTGCAGTGAACCGACTTTGCTGGAGTCTATGCCGGACTTTTCCGAGGGCTGCATCGCCTTTCCCTCCAACGACTTCATGGCCTTCTTCCTGGATCTGCTGGAGCACCCCAACCCGCACTATCTCGTGGAAGTGGTGAAGGGCTTCATGTACCCGAAATCTGCAGGTTCCTGTGCCGTGCCGGGCACGGAGACCGTAACAACCATGAGGGGCACCGCCTACCGGGGTTGCGGCACCGGCCTCCCAGGAATCTCAGCTCAAGGCTGTTTGGGATACTTTCCTCTTTGTGCTTTTTTGCTTTGCTGTTCATCTTCCTTTTGGGCTGAGGGCGCGTTCCTAACTTTCAGGGCGAAGAACCTGCGATAGTGTAATGTTGCTCTGAGTGTGAGCTCTGCGGGGGCCCCCTTAAACCTTAAAAGAGCAGCTCATAGCAAAAGAAGGGGAGCCCGATAGACCCTAAAAATCCTCAAGAGGAGCCCGATTCCGAGCCCGCCCAATCCAACATCCTCCCCTGGAGTTTCCATGTTTCCTTGAACCCGAAGCCCTAAACTTTAAGCCCTAAACCCCGATACCCCAAACCCTAAACCCGAAACCAGGTCTTCAGGTCCGGCGCAACTGCGTTCATTTGCGGAGTGCCTCCGCCGGGCCGATTCCGGGCAGAGGCGCCCAGGGCTTGGGGGAGAGGGCCACGAGGGGAAAAGGGGGTATGGGGGCCTCCTGCTCTCTTTGTTCTTTTTGTTTTTCTGCTCTCTGTTTTTTTGGAGCAGGCGTAGTGTTTCGATTTGTTTGCTTCTTTTCGGCGACTTTCTTAGGGTGGGGGAGGTTGTTTGGTCGCTGTTTACGGGTTTAGGCTTGGGTTGAGGTTTTGTTTAGCGGTTCAAGTATGGATTTACGGCTTCAGGCTTCAGCCCCCGCGGATCCAGAAAGTAGGCGCCAGTTGCGCTATGCGAATGCTACAAACCATGGGCCCCTTGGGGGTTCGACACATTGGGGTTTAGGGTTTTTTTGGGCCATCCGGTTTCCTTTCGCTGTTTTCGTCTCGGTGGTTTAATGTCCGGTGGGCTTGGTGAGGCATCGAGATCTTCAAGATGGATGCTGTCCTCGGCGAGAGCGAGCACAGCGGCGAAGCAGGCGGAAGCCAAGAGTTCAAAGACGTCCTCCGGAGCCTAAAATCCGAAGCGACAAGCTTCAGACGGCCCTCATCCCTCAACCTTAAGTTGTCGAAGCCCCAAAGGACACTTTCCCTACCCTAAACCCTACCTGGACCCTAAGGAACCTACCCTTTTTTGGGGTTCCCGAATAGGATTTCTCGCAAAATAAGTCTTCAAAAAGGTAGGTTAGTTTGGGGTCAAGGTAACCCCGAATCTCCCTGCAGGTTGGCATCCGACTCCCGCAAAACGCGCGCCGAAGGTCCTCCTGAAGCCGCGAGAAGGAGGGGGCGAAGAGGGCCAAGGCGCTACATAGTACCCTAAATGGTAGGATCCTGATTATAAGGACCCCCCTAATAAGGCCCCCTAATAAGGTACCCCTAAACCCTATAAGCCCTTATAGATCCCCTATAGTACCCCAAAACAGTAGGATCCTTCTAATAAGGGCCCCCTTCTAAGGTACCCAGGTACCCCCCCCCTAATTTCGGAAACTGGCCAAGGCGCTGTGCTCCTGGGGCAAAGAGCCGAGGCGCCAGGGCTTAGGAGTTTAGGCGTTGTAGGGTTTAGTAGGGTAACTTCGGGTTTAGGCTTAGCTTTGGGGTTTAATTAGTAGGGTAACTTCGGGTTTAGGCTTAGCTTTAGGGTTTAGTAGGGTAACTTCGGGTTTAGGCTTAGCTTTAGGTTTAATTAGTAGGGTAACTTAGGGTATCTCTAGGGATTTTGGCGTTTGGGGTATCTCTCTAGGGTTGAGGGTTCTAGAGGAAAGGGAGGGTCTCGATTTTGAGCCTCTCTAAGAGTGGGTTCTTGCGGGGAGTCAGCGCCAGCGGTGGTGTCCAAAATATCCAACCCCACCCACAAAGGAAGCCTGGTAGAAGCCGCAAGAGTCAGCGAGAAAATCGACCAAGAACTGCTGGAACCCATATTATGCGAGTTTCCGAAAATAGGGGACCCTAACCCTAACTATAGCACCCTAAATGGTAGGATCCTTGTTATAGGGACCCCCCAAAAAAAGGTACCCACCCTAATTTCGGAAACTCCCATATGGCCGAGGCAGCTCTCCACAGGACGAATAGGACGGGGGATTTCTCGTGCAACGACGGCTGCTTCGTAACACCCGTTTACAACGAGTGCCAGTGCAGCGGCTGCGAAGAGAATCCGTTCTTCGATTGTAACACTTGCGGCGGCTGCCCCTCAACCTGTGGTGACTGGGTTCCGTGCCCCAGTACTTTCACTTGCTTCTCCGGAGCCTCGAAGCCTGTTGACGTCTTCAACGATGACAAGTGTGATTGCGAGCTCTGCGAGGACGAGAAGTGGTGGACCTGCTTTAGCTGTGGCGACTGCCCCCTTGATGCGGCCAGCGATGCTGCAGTCGATTGCACTGCTGTTCCCTTCACCTGCGACGATGGCTGCGAAATCAATAGCACCATGGTGAACAACTACAGGCAGGGTTTTTTGGCAGAGACTGCAGCATCGTGCAGCTCTGGGGCCCCAGGGATGGTAGAGGTATCCCAACTCTTTGAAGAGGAGAGAAACGAGATGGGCCAGAAGATCTCAGTTAAGCAACGCTTCGTTTCAGGTGCAGGTTGTGTTGAGATTTTTTTCTTAAGATATCTTTCTCTCTCAAATAAAGGCGAAGGCCCGGTAGCAGCCTAATTCCAGAGTCCCCTACGGAAGCCTCAGCGATTCACGAAGGTTACAGGGATTTTGTGTTCTTGCTGGGGTCAAGCTTCATAATCTAAAGCCGGATCCTGAACACTGCCAGGTGCGACTGCAGTAGCTGCGAGGATGAGGACCCACTCAGTAATAGTGCAATACTATTCATACTTTAGATATATTTAGGACCTTAATAGTAGCCGCCCTACTATAGATCCCTTTAAAGGGGCCGTTTAAGGATCCCTAGTTACTAAGTCCCATGATCCTTTAAGTGAGGACTTCTACACCTGCGAGTCTTGTGGCCTGGGAGTTTCCGCCTGTCCGACCAGCTGTGGGGAAGTTGCCGCGGACTGTCAGGAGGCGGATGGTAGAATAAGGCTCCGTTAAAGAACCCTTATAAAAGAGAGAGAGAGAGAGAGAGAGAGAGAGAGATAGATAGATAGATAGATGGATAGATAGATAGATAAAGAGATAGATATATATATATATATATAGATATATACTGTAAGGGCTATCATGGGGGATCTCTGGGGGGTGCCTCAACTTGCCTTTTTCTCCCCTTGGAGTGCAGAGGTGATGGGGAGCTTCGTTGAGAACGAAGCCCGTCCCGGAGAGCCCTGGAGGATTCCACTCCACTTCTACTTGTGCGATGTCCCTGGCGAGCAAACCGTATCCAGCTTGGAGACTTCGACTGCATTGGGGTTTGTTTTGGGCTTTCGAAAATTTGGGGTTAGGGTTTGGGGCTTTGAAGTCAGCTTAGGCTTTCTTCTGAGTGTATCAAGACCGTGCTTCAAGGTGACTCAAGAGATGATGCTGGACCAGATGGACCAGCTCAACAGGGACTTCAATGGCACGGCAGACTGCCCAGCAGTGCCCATGTACACCCCCGCTACAGCCGATGCCTTCATTCAATTCACCCTGGACGGCAGCACCCTGGTCGAAAGCGATCTCTGCAAAACCTCCTGTAGCGATCTCTCGGAGATGATCAGAAATAGCCCAGGCATGGCCGTTGAAAACGGGGTTCCGAAGGGGCGTGAAAGCTGCAACAGCTCGAATCATGTCCTCAGGACTTGAGCGGGAAGATGGCAAGATCAAGGTCCTGGTCTGCGTTGTGGGCGATACGTTGGGCATTTCAAGCTTCCCTGGGGACCCGGAGGAATCGCGACTCTTGATGATCGACGGTAGGACGATGCCGGGCGGAAGCATGTCGCCCTACAACCAGGGGAAGACGCTGACGCACGAGCTGGGGCACTACCTCGGACTCTGGCACACCTTCGAAGAAGGTTGCGATTCCGCTGTCGAAGGAGACTGGGTTGCAGACACACCCTTGGAGGAAACGGAGCATTATGGAACTTGCACCACATGGCGCAGCTCGTGTGGATCCGGGGATCCCGTGCACAACTTCATGGATTACTCAGACGACGTGTGCTTGTGCAGTTTCACGCCTGGCCAGGTGCAACGCATGTGGTATTACATCCGCTGCTCAGTCCAAGTAAGATCTCAAGCTTGTGGGATGCATGATTTGATGTTCACACTTCTTTTAGCATGTTGACTTTTATCCACTGCCTCAGCCAAGCCAGGCAACTTTCAATCCGATCTGATGTCAACGACTGCCTCCAGCACTACAGTGAGCAGTGCCACCACCGGCGGCGTAAGCACTGGAACAACTACCGCCGGCGCTGCGATCGGCTCCAGCACCACGGTGAGCAGTGCCACCACCGGCGGCGCAAGCACTGGAAAAACTACCGCCGGCGCTGCGATCGGCTCCAGCACCACGGTGAGCAGTGCCACCACCGGCGGCGTAAGCACTGGAACAACTACCGCCGGCGCTGCGATCGGCTCCAGCACCACTGTGAGCAGTGCCACCACCGGCGCAAGCACTGGAACAACTACCGCCGGCGCTGCGATCGGCTCCAGCACCACGGTGAGCAGTGCCACCACCGGCGGCGTAAGCACTGGAACAACTACCGCCGGCGCTGCGATCGGCTCCAGCACCACGGTGAGCAGTGCCACCACCGGCGCAAGCACTGGAACAGCACTACCGCCGGCGCTGAGATCGGCTCCAGCACCACGGTGAGCAGTGCCACCACCGGCGGCGTAAGCACTGGAACAACTACCGCCGGCGCTGCGATCGGCTCCAGCACCACGGTGAGCAGTGCCACCACCGGCGGCGTAAGCACTGGAACAACTACCGCCGGCGCTGCGATCGGCTCCAGCACCACGGTGAGCAGTGCCACCACCGGCGCAAGCACTGGAACAACTACCGCCGGCGTGCGATCGGCTCCAGCACCACGGTGAGCAGTGCCACCACCGGCGCAAGCACTGGAACAACTACCGCCGGCGTTGCGATTGGCTCCAGCACCACGGTGAGCAGTGCCACCACCGGCGCAAGCACTGGAACAACTACCGCCGGCGCTGCGATCGGCTCCAGCACCACGGTGAGCAGTGCCACCACCGGCGGCGTAAGCACTGGAACAACTACCGCCGGCGCTGCGATCGGCTCCAGCACCACGGTGAGCAGTGCCACCACCGGCGGCGTAAGCACTGGAACAACTACCGCCGGCGCTGCGATCGGCTCCAGCACCACGGTGAGCAGTGCCACCACCGGCGCAAGCACTGGAACAACTACCGCCGGCGTTGCGATTGGCTCCAGCACCACGGTGAGCAGTGCCACCACCGGCGCAAGCACTGGAACAACTACCGCCAGCGTTGCGGTTGGCTCCAGCACCACGGCGAGCAGTGCCACCACCGGCGGCGTAAGCACTGGAACAACTACCGCCGGCGCTGCGATCGGCTCCAGCACCACGGTGAGCAGTGCCACCACCGGCGGCGTAAGCACTGGAACAACTACCGCCGGCGCTGCGATCGGCTCCAGCACCACGGTGAGCAGTGCCACCACCGGCGGCGTAAGCACTGGAACAACTACCGCCGGCGCTGCGATCGGCTCCAGCACCACGGTGAGCAGTGCCACCACCGGCGGCGTAAGCACTGGAACAACTACCGCAGGCGTTGGCTCCAGCACCACAGTGAGCAGTGCCACCACCGGCGTAAGCACTGGAACAACTACCGCCGGCGCTGCGATCGGCTCCAGCACCACGGTGAGCAGTGCCACCACCGGCGGCGTAAGCACTGGAACAACTACCGCAGGCGTTGGCTCCAGCACCACAGTGAGCAGTGCCACCACCGGCGTAAGCACTGGAACAACTACCGCCGGCGCTGCGATCGGCTCCAGCACCACAGTGAGCAGTGCCACCACTGGCGTAAGCACGGGCACCACTCCGTCCACCGGTCTTTCGACAGATGTCCCAGCAGGATCCCGCGAAATCCCGGTTCAAGACATCAGCCCCTTCACCATCGGAGACGAGATCCGCATCTCGGATGACCGATCCAGTGAGACCAAGACAGTGGTAAACATCACCGCAAAGACGAACCTCCTTGAGCAGGAGTCAGACTCGGAAATCGGGGTCATCCCTGGCAGGCTCACACTGGATTCGGCGCTGGAAAATGGCTTTCTTGGGAATGGCAGCGTGAGTTTGCTGCCGACCACAACAAGTCAGCCCAAAGGTGGGAAGGGGTGTCGTTTCGCATGCAGTTCACGCTTTGTCGGAAGGGCAGTGGGGGTTTTCACCTTGGGTACCTGCAGGCAACTATGTGCGGCGTGGCAGCCTCAGTCGCACTTCACCAAGTTCAATGTGATGCCTTCGGCATGCAGGCTACCGAAGCTACAAGCGTTGGCCTTGGCATTTTCGCTGGTGGTATCCGTCGTACCCCAGGCACTGCAGCTCTCAAGTCCTCCGTCGCATCCCGAAGCTTTAGTCATAGCTGCGTAGGTACAGCCGCCTCATGTCGAGCTTCCCCACGATGCAGCGAGCGCCAGTCAGCACGATCGCAGCGGAGGCACCGGATCTGCTGAGTTTTTTTCGGCCAAGCCGTACAGCAGTGTAGTTTTGCGGTTGTTGCGGGCAGCCACACATCCCCGAAACCGGCGCCGGCATGGCGAAGACCCCGGGGCTCTGCCACAGCGAAAGCTCCTGTGCGATTCCGAGGCCAGCAAGCAGGAAGGATTTTCGCAAGACAAGAAGCTCCTGGCGAAGGCAAGCGCAGAGTTTCGGAGTCCTAAACCTCTCGCCTCTGTGATAACAAGGTTAGGGCTCGGGGACTCCAGGGTTGCCGAATCCAGCATTTGCATCCTTGAGCCAAAGAGGTTTAGGCGCAGTATCCGCGACGGGCTTCCTGTTGGGGCTTAGTATCCCAAGCCTTCGCCCAATGGGCCTTATCTTGGCAGCTGACACACTCCAAACACTCGCGCTCTTCATGTCTGCGCCTAAACCCCAAACCCCCAAACCCCAAAGCCCCAAACCCAAGCCCTCAACCCTGAACCTCAAACCCTAAACTGTGCCAGTCAGGTTGGGGCACACAAGACCTACGGTCGAGCGTCAAGGGCACCCGTAGAGCCGTAGAGTGGTCTTGTTTTTGAAGCTTCTTTTTAAGAGTTCCTGTCGTGGGGAACCATCGGACGGGATTTTATGGCAAGGATCCTTCTTCTGATTCTACTCTCCTTGCCTCGCCGTCGCAGAGACAAGTTTTCAACAAACTGCGACCGCTTTGGGAGACGTGCCATGGTGCGGCGCAGGGCTCGAGTCTATAATTGCCTACTTGGAGGATCATGGGACTTAGTAAGTAAGGTTATAAGTACCTTAATTGGGGTTATAAGTAGTTATAAGTACAGTTACCTTAATTATAAATTTTTAGTTACTAAGTCCCATGATCCTTTAAGTGGCGGCTGAAACCTAAGGCCCCCGAAACCTGGCGTCCTTGGCACAAGGGGAGGCTGCTTACAAGGGCCGTCTCTCCATAACCCTGATCTCCCTTTTCTTACCTTTGGTGAGTGGGGAATGGAAGAATGGTAGTAATACGGTTGATGATATAAATCCTGCATGACCCATAATAAGGAATATACCATAATTCCCATAGTTTAGGGTCCTTAAGGTCATGCAGGATTTATATCATCAACCGTAGTAGTTATAACAGTACCCCATTCTTCCATTCCCTACTAACCAAAGGTAAGTTCTTTTGCTTAGGAGGACTCGAGATTCAGGCAAAGCCTATAGCGCGCGAGGTCGCTCGCAAATTTTCTTCTCGCGGGATCAAAAGAGACCTGTAGGTTTTTTTTCCGAAAATTCGGGGTGCTTTATTTTGGGGCCCAAGATCCTATTATTTAGGGGACTATCTTAGGGCCCTCTATTTTCGGAAACTCCCGGGAGAGAGCCTGCTCTTCTTCACCGCATGTCGTGGCAAAAACCCTCAAATTCCGGAACCCCTAATTAAGGAATATAGCTTAAACCATAAGATGCAGCCCTATATTCTATATAGTTTAAGCCATGTTCCTGAATTAAGGGGATTTGGGGGTGTCTGGGAACCCTCAAACCCCGGAACCCTCGATCGCCAAACCCCACCCCCCAACCTTCCTGTCCCTCATTTCGAGACCTCATCAGCCATGAACTTTC